>JAKRSK010005340.1:0-98001 GCA_029891615.1 Natrix natrix natrix | reverse complement strand
TACTTCTCTAAGAGAGAGGAACCAAAGAGATGGCAGATGTATTTTGTCTGGGAAAAGGTTTTACTATGGATTATTTTATGGAGATGATAGTAAAAGCACCCTAAAATGAATCCCACTGACCTTCGAACAACTTGATTAAGGTCAGTTTTACCTTATTTGCCCAAACTGATATGGATATTTCAGTCCTAAGAAGGTAGATGATGAATTGGAACCTATCCTGGGTGTTGAATCAGCAGTGGTGATTTTACCTCAGTCTCCTATGCTGTCTAATGAAATTGATTACTTATGCATTCAAGATGGCAATTATAATTATCCCAACAACCAGTTAAAGGAAGAATTGAGTATTTTATGTTAGGGATCATATTTATATATCTAGTAGGTAAAGGAAGCCATTCAAAATCCATTAAATCATCCTAATGTATTGGACAGTATAGCATCTGGGCAAGGTAATGGATAACAGCTCTTATCTCATGCCATTTGCCTGTATTATATTTATTGCCCTTAATCAGAAGCATGGCACTTTGTGATTGGTGAAGACATGTATTGCTGGAGCTATTGGCTTTTTGGAACTCAAATGCAGTAGATTTATGAGCATCAGAGGTAGCCTTTAATTGTCCAAGAAATTCCTTGCACTTGTTATTAAGTTCGCCCCACCCTCTGCTCTCATATATAATGTTACTTGGAGCATATGAGCTCATCAGCTTTATTAATAACTGCAAACAGTTAACAGTTGGTCATAAACAGCTTATTGTGTGTGCTATTCAAAGGCAGTTTTTGGTCACTGGTGGTGGATGGGAGGGGGTTATTGATATTACAATTCCTAATCTTCTATCGTCATGTACTAGGGGCTCTGACTCAATTTTTAAATAAGATAAGGGCTAAAATATGAAGCAAACCTTCAGGCCTTCAGAGACTCTCTCTATCATCTTCAAATGAAATAACCATGTAGCATAGATACAATAAATTGATCAAATTAGATAGATAAAAGTAGAAAGCTCTTTAGAAGATGTTCATTATAATGCCACCGTAGAAAAAACAGAGAAGCAAACACTAAGAAACCATTTTATGTACCGTCTTTCTCAGACTATAAGATCCATCGGTGTATAAGACGCACCAAGATTTTGAAGAGATAAGTAAGGGGGAAAAAAAGCTTTTGCCTTTCCTCAGCTGCCAGCAGCACTCTGCAGGCTTCAGTAGGGCTGGTGTAAGGCAAAAAAGCTTCCTTTTTTTTTTTGCAAAAAACAGCTTGTTTTTTGCCCATCTTTTTGCAAAAATGAGGGCATTTTTGCCTTGCTCCAGCCCTGCTGAAGCCTGCAGTGTTCTGCTGGGGGCTGAGGGAAGGCAAAAAAGCCTCAGTTTTTTGTGAAAAAATGGCCCATTTTTTGCAAAAATAGGATGCAGGGGTGGGGCTTCGGGAAAAAAAATGGCTGTATTCGGCATATAAGACACACCAACATTTCCACACTCTTTTTTTTTGGGGTGTGTGTGTGTGTCTTATACTCTGAAAAATACAGTAAGCAAAAAGGACAACAACGATACTGAAATTGTGGAAATAGTGATATAAAGAAGATGGCCCTTCTTTGAATCACTGGGGTATAAAAAGAATGTCAAAAACAGACTAGAAAAAATCAGTTCCTATAGCTTACCAATAAACTATACTACTAATCTCTTAGTGGATTTGATTTTGAGGTTTGGTCTATCTTGTGGGTCTGACAACCATCTTTCTGGACTACACTGATTGCAAGTCAATATTTTCATTTATCAAAAGCAAAGATCATCCTTTTCAAATGATGACGCTAAATCCTTCATTTTGTATCAGTGCTGCATTCAAAATCTAAGTTCCCAGGTTTCTTATTTTCCCAAGAAAAATAACACCCACAAAAAAATCTCTTCTGCAACAAAATTATTACATTATTTGCAAGAATTTCTACGGAAGAATTCGATGAGGTTATAAGTTCCATGCAAACCCCAAGGAAACTCGTTAATACATTAAAAAGGCAGCACTGTTCAGATTAGTCTTTCCAATAAGTGATGTATTTTATGTTGATTAATACTGCATCAAAATGGAGAGAGGAGGGGGGGAAATGAAATTAGATGGGAAGCTTGTAACACTATGGATCACACAGCAATATAATAAAAGGTAGTATAGCATTCCATAGCCTGGAGAAACTACAAAGTAAGAATCCTTCATTATACATTTTCTTGTTGCAATAAAATCTATATAATACTGTATAACAGTTAAGAAAAGGAGTGGAGGAAAGATACACATTGGGCCATGGAAATGAATTTCATCACATGTTGTTTTTGTTGGAGATGTTATCTCTCTGTATAAGAGTGATTTTAAGAGTAGGACTCTGACCTAAGAAATTATAAATGAAACAGGTGTTGTAACTATAATAGAAAAAGGAATGTATTTTAAAGAAATATGTTGTATCTAGCAGATGTTCTTTTTTTACAGAGAATAATTCAATTTAAAGAATTAAATTTCTTGGACTTTTGCATATAGTGGCATATCCCATAGAATACACACACACAAACACACACAGACTCCATACACATACACATATAAACTAGGCCCTGATTAAATTAATTTAAGAAGCCTTATAATGCTATAAATCAAATAGAATTAACAAATTAACATTATTTAAGAAGTCAAATACTATCTCATAGAAATAGTTGCCTCTAATACAATTTATAATTTATTAATATGCACAAAGAAGATTGAGAGTTTCATCTGACTAGTATACCAGAGCACAGAGTAGGCCTTCTGATGTGGTTACATCCCAATCAAATTTGTGTAGTCATGTTTTTTATATTTTCAAGTGTATTCCATTCTATGATAGCTCTCAGAATTTCTAATAAACAGGCTAATTGTTCCAGGCTCTACTTTTTATTTACTACAAGGTAATAAAACAGTGATTTCGAAGAAAATATTCTCAAGGAGCACATGCTTCACTTCTCATCCAAAAAGTTTGGTCAGAGATGAAGAAGTTAATGGGTTGAAAAGTGAAACATCTTCAAAAAAAAAAAAAGAAGTCCAGTTGCCTCCTGAAAAAGCACATATGGGATAGAATACAAAATGAATATCCATATCTTAATCACCTTAGGGTTGGACAATTACCATGCACTCTACATGGGACTACTCTTGAACAACCTGAAAATTATAGCTGGTCCAGAGTGCATTGACATAGGAAATGTTGGGCATGCTCACTACACTATGGATGTGATATAATCTAACACACATTTATTAGATTTGTTGTTGTCAGTCATGAAACATTAAATTTATCATCTTTTCTATCTTCTTTAAGGTAAAGGTTTCCTTGCACATATGTGTTAGTCATTCCCGACTCTAGGGGCTGGTGCTCATCTCTGTTTCAAAGCTGAAGAGCCAGCGCTGTCCAAAGACATCTCCCTGGTCATATGGCTGGCATGATTAAATGCCGAAGGCGCATGAAATGCTGTTACTTTCCCACCAAAGGTGATCCCTACTTTTACATGGTTTTGAACTGCTAGGTTGGCAGAAGCTGGGACAAGTAATGGAAGATTACTCCATTATGCGGCACTAGGGATTTGAACCACTGAACTGCCGACATTTTTGATCAACAAACTCAGAGTCTTAGCCACTGAGCCACTGCATCCTTACATCGTGTACCTTCTTTAAGATGGCTAGAAATTCCTAGATATTCTGGATTCTTCGCACTCCATAGACACTGTAATTGTGCAACAGAATTGAATTATTAATGTTATTAATGCAATACAAATATCTGCTTGCCTGCCTATCTGTCTGTTGTTTGTAAACCTATGTATTTTCTAATTTGGGGGCATCTGCTTAAGCCCTACCAAAATAGTTTTTAATATTCAAATTGTGTCACTTAAATAGAACACTCCTGTTAAACATCTTTGCAGACCATTTTATGTTGGCAGCAGTCATGTGTACAACCAATTAAATTACATCTTCAAAGAAGCCAACATGGGAAATCTTACCATTTCAATCAATACACATTGTAAAGCCAGCAGTATCCTCCTGCTGGGGTAATGCAATGACATTCTTTGGTTCCTAGTTTGGCTTCTGGCAGAGCACAGTCATGTAAACAAACAAAAAAAAATCAATAAAGAGAAACAGATGCAGGAGTAATCAGGTACGTCACTTTATTGATGCATTTCTGATTATCCCTTAATGAAGCAAGATACCTGAAGAAAGAATTCATCCTAATGAATGCTTCTTTGGAAGCTAGACGTCTGTGACTTTGACACCTGCCTTCTGTGTGCAATTTAATAATAGATACTCACATAGTACCATTTGCAGTAGAATAGTTCTGCTCACTGCCTTTGCCTGCCCCTGCCACTGCCACCCCTTCGTCCCCAGCAGCTGTCACAGTGCCGCTTCTGGCTGGTGTGGGAGTGCCTGCAGGGGCTGGCCAGTCACTCCTGCCCTTCCCCTTGTGGTTGCTGCTGCCTCTGATTTTCAGGGGTATCTGAGCTGGCCAGGCACTTCAGACAGCAGATGATCCATGGGCTGAAGGGTTGGGGCCATGCAAGAAGCCCACTCAGGCCGGCAGGGAGGGAAGCCCTGACTACAGCTCTGCTCCAGTAAGAAGTGATGGCTGGGAGCCCCTTTCCACATCTTTTGGCATGCACGGCCATTGCTCTTCCTGTTTCAGGTTAAATCCTATTCTAAATATCCCCATACCCACAACACCCAACAATTCCTTCTCTCAATATTCCCACTTCTAAAACAACCAGTAACAAAAACCATTTTCCTCCCAATATTCCTACCTTTTTCAACATCATAACTTTATTCCCAATCACTGTAATACCCTCCTTTCATCATCCCTCCTCCCCCCTCCTCTCCCATTAATCATTACTACTCCATCTTCTACCACATACACATCTATCCCCAATCATATATCAACTTAAATCAACACTTCCCACATCCCATTACCCCCCCCCAATTATCTCTAACTACCCTTTTAACCACTATACATCACATTTCCCCTAAAAAACACCACCACCTAAACCCAACATACCAACAACATCCCCCCCATTACCCACATCCCACACCTAAACATACACAACCCACCCCCCACCCCACCAATATTCAAAAAATCACAAAAATATATTTTAACTACAAAATCACTCCACATACCATCCACCCCCCCCCCCTCCACTCTCTCCCTATTAACCCCCCACAACACCATCCACCCAACAATACATTAAAACTAATCAACAAACACCCACTAATAACACCCATTTGTTCTAAGATCCAACTTTTTTGAACAATTTACACACCCACACCACTTAGCCAAAAAAATGATAAAACCAAACTAGTGCCCCAAATCCCGGGGCCTCCCCACGTAGCGACGTGCCACTCTTCTCGGCCCGCTCCCAATCCATCTTTAATGTCCACCATGGTCTATACATAATTACTAACACACTGCGTACACTGTTGAAATATATTAATTAGCTCATCATCATGCAAACTACTTTTTCTATTGCCGCACTTCTCTTTAATTCATTAATTCTTTGTATTTTATTTGTGAAATTAATATAAAAATGTATTAAAGAGCAGTAACAGTATAGGAAAGATCTCAGCTGTTAGATGGGTGATTTTTTAAATATATATATAGATGGGTAATTTAAAAATAAATAAATAAAACTGATTTGATAAGGCTAGCAACCATTTTGAATGGTTGGTGCTAGCTAGTGTATATTTTCAAAAGAGATAGGCCTTCTTCCCAAATCAAAAGATGATTTTTCCCCCTTCTGTCTATAAGTATGCTATCTGGAAAATAAAATTCTCCTTAGAATTATTGTGTTGTTATTTTAAGCCTTTTTAAAAATCCTGATAACACTTACTAATCTGAATTCCTTACACTGAACTCAAACTTGTTCCTTGGTCTGATCATTTGTAGTCTGGTTACTAGTTCAGAAGCTGGTGTAGCTTTTGATCAGAATAGTGGCCTGTTTTAACTTAATTTAGTTCACCGGAAGAGGTTATACTGGCTAAATTAGCCTTTTTAATGAAAATCTGAAAATTTTGATCATGCAAGTTGAAGAATTTTGGGAATGAAATCTATTTATCTGGAAGGCATCCAGATTAGAGAAGGGTGAGCTAAATCCACCAATTATCTCTTTCTCATTGTAAGAAACTCTTTTGAGAACAAGTCAAAACCAAGCAATTTTTTAAAAACATTGTAGATCTGTCCGAAGGGAAATAAAAAAAAATAAGTATTTTAATGATTCTTCCACTAAGTCATATCACCTTTATGTCTTAAATCTTTTGCAGGAAACAAAAATTGTAGAAGAATGAGTCAGATGCCCCAGTTTGGAAAATACTTAAAGAAGTCTAGCAGAGGTAACTATTTAACCTAATATACTGTATGTATGTTAAGAATTCATTTCTATTATAGTTAGGCAAAGTTAATTTGGCCAAACAGCTAAATAAAATAATGACTCCCTAAAACATAAAAACATTGAAATGGAGAAAAAATGAACAATCTAAGTTAACCATTTTGTGTGATTTAGTATATTTTCAGTATATTGATGTATTCAAATTAAAACTAAGTCTGAGGAAAACAGTAAAGTTAAATGTCAAAACTGCCACTTTAAAAGTTCATTCCTAAACAAGATGATGCCAAAATGACAAAAACTGTTTAAATGTCATAACACAGTCATCATTTGTTCATATTTGAATCAAGAAGTGAAAATGTGTAAAGAGGAGAGGGGAAAGAAAGAAGCTTACTTTGACTTATGTTTCATTCTACCAGTACCCGCTGACCTTCCTCATTGACCAGTGGAAGACTCAAATCGTGGAAACCTCTGCTGGCAGTTGCACAACTTTAACATTGATTCACAATGGAAAACCAAATACGTCACGGAATGCTCAGAGTAGGGAGATATATAAAAGACACCACAAAAAAGGGGTCAGGCTTTGAATGACCATGCAAACAATGGACAATCCTGAATAGGATTTGCATCTCACACAGCGTCTGCTGGAACTTTGTATAAATGGGACATAATATTCTCCTTCCGTGTGATTGTGGGGTCCCACATTAAATTATAGATCAAATTGTGACTGGTTGAAACTTGAGCAGAGGTGGTATACAGCATGTTCTGACCAGTTCTGGAGAACAGGAAGTGGAAATTTTGAATAGTTTGGAGAATCGGTAAATACCACCTCTGACTGGCCCTGCCCCCATCTATTCTCTGCCTCCCGAGTCCCAGCTGATCAGGAGGGAATGGGGATTTTGCAGTATCCTTCTCCTGGAGTTGCAAGGGAATTAAATTTTACAGTATCCTTCCCCGCCATGCTCACCAAGCCATGCCCACCAAGCCACACCCACATAACCGGTAGTAAAAAAAAAATGAATCCCACCGCTGAACCTGAGGGCATGTACCAATCCAGTTTCTTTTTAACGGATTTAACAGAATAACAGAGTTGGGAGGGATCTTGGAGGCCCTCTAGTCCAACCCCCTGCTCAAACAGGAAGGCCTGTACCATTTTAGACAAATGATTAATCTCTTCTTAAATGAGAGCATTCACAACTTCTGGAGGCAGGTTCCACCAATTAATTTTTCAAACTGTCAGGAAATGTCACCTTAGGTTGCTTCTCTTCTTGATTAGTTACCATATATTGCTACTTGTCTATCGCCTTCAGGTCCTTTGGAGAATAGGTTGATTCTCTCTTCTTTGTGGCAGTCCCTTAGATATTGAAACACTGCTATCATGTTTCCCCTAGTCCTTCTTTTCATTAAACTAGACATACCCAATTCCAGCAATCATTTTTAATATATTCTTTTTCAATTAAACAATGCTGCACTTCAATGGTTAGATGGCCTAGACATTGGTATTTGAAAATATATATTTTTAATATTTATATTTTATTGTGTTTTTAATCTAGATGAAACGTATGATATGCCAAATGCTAAATAAATATTACGTCTCATCATACATATGGTTCTGCAGTTAAATCTACTTGAAGTTGTTGCATTTCTCTCTCAAGAAACAATTCAACAATTGATTGGAGAAATATCTGAAAAGTTTTGAATTTTATTAGAAAGAAATTTCATTCTCACAACTGTGAGTTGAGACTGATCTCTTAATGTATAACAATTGCCCTGTGAAGCTCTCTTAGCTTAGCTTTGTGATAAAAAAGTTCTTTATTACTTTTCTTTTTATAATACTATTATATTGCATTTTCTATTTTGTTTGGTCTTATTGTACGCTGTCCAAAGTCAGTATGGAGTCAGGCAGTGCCTAAACTGAGTAAATTGAAAATAAATTGAATGTAGAAAAAAAAAAAGTTTCCAATGAATCATAGACTCTAGCATTCATGTACTTAATCAGAAGGGTGAAAATGTATCAAAATATTTCTGGAAATGCAGAGCTTATGGAGTTAATAGTGAAATTTTATAAAGGTTTGGAGGTAGGAGAAGAATTTCTGAAAAGCTCTTTTCATAGATAGGCCACATAGAAATTAAATAAGAAAGCAATGTTTCCATTTGCTTTTCTACAATCAATTGAACATTTTATTGTGTATTGCTAAGCTGTTACTCTGTTAATGTTTATCTACACGTAACCTGCTTGTTTTAAAATCGTTGCATATTTATCAATTGTTTATTTCTATTTAAAACCCAGTCATATATAAAAAGTGACAAATTTTATGCTTCTTCATTTTATGGAGAAATATCCTATAGATTGCATGTTCAATTTGAAGAAATAACCAATAAAATAAAATCTAGGGAGCAAATGAATTACTTAATTACTGAAATTATCAATTCTAAAAATGCAAAGTACAAATACTCCTACCAATGGATAGGCCTTATAGGAAACTCCAGATGGTAGAATAGAACAGAACAGAACAGAACAGAACAGAACAGAACAGAACAGAACAGAACAGAACAGAACAGAATAGAATAACAGAGATGGAAGGACTTTGGATGTCTTCTAGTCCAACTCCCTGCTTAGGCAGGAAAACTTACACCACTTCAGACAAATGGCTATCCAACATCTTCTTAAAGACTTCCAGTGTTGGGGCATTCACAACTTCTGAAGGTAAGTTGTTCCACTGATTAATTGTTCTAACTGTCAGGAAAATTTTTCTCTGTTCTAAGTTGCTTCTCTCCTTGATTAATTTCCATTTATTGTCCTGCCCTCAGGCATTTTGGAGAATAGCTTGACTCTGTCTTCTTTGTGGCAGCCTCTGAGATATTGGAACACTGCTATCATGTCTTCCTTAGTCCTTCTTTTCATTAAAATAGACATGCAACCATTCTTCATATGTTTTAGACCCCAGTCTTCTAACCATCTTTGTTACTCTTCTCTGCACTCTCTCTAGAGTCTCAACAGGTTTTTTTACATCATGCCAACCAAAACTGGGTACAGTATTACAAGTGTGGCCTTACCAAGGCATTATAAAATGGTATTAACACTTCACATGATCATTATAAAACTTAAAATTTTGGGGGAAGAAGGGAAACAAGGCAAGACCCCCAATAGAAGACAAAGTCATCCATGACAGGTGAGGATTCATGTATGTAGTGGAAACCAGGTTGCCACCTATGAAAACAGTATTGATGCATGATGTCTCAAGTTATATTCATTTGTTCAAAAGTTATGACATCAAAATTACTTTTGAAAAGGACAAAAGATGTTTAGCAACAATACAATGCTGCTCACATCTCTTTTGATAAAAGCCTCCATTTCTATGGGCATTTCTGGTAGAAGGTTATCAACTAACACACATTTGAGAATGCCGAAAGAGGGACAACCAGTTTGACAGCATCTAGAAAGTTGTAGAGATAGTATGATGAGAGGGGGGGAAAGAGATAGCAAAGTTTTTTTTTAAAAAAAAAGTAAGAAAAGCCTATACAAGATATAATTTAAGAAAGACGAAGATATGCAAGAACTTATAAATGTTACATTAGAAATGAGAGGATATAGAAATAGCAAAGAAATAAAGATTAAGCAGGTGGGTGATTTAATTACATGAAGGTTCCTAGAGTGGAATTATCTTAAATACTCTGGGAAAAAGCCTGAGGCAGAGGTAATGTCTTAAAGACTTTTCACATGAGTTTAAAAGATTCAGAGTTATAAAACTCTGATGGAGTTTTTGTGTAAAAATGAAAAATAAATGTGATTTACAGTTTTGATTATTAAATAGGTCAGATTCTAGACAGAAGAATATCATGATGTAGCTTTAGAGTGGGAGGTTTAAAATATAATTGCACTTATAACTTATGTGAAGAATATAAAAAATAATTTCTTTGTATCTTTCCCTTCTATATTTTTCTTTTCTTGAACTTTTTGCTTTCTTTTTGCTTTGTCCCCCCCCCCCCCTTACTTTATATTAGTTTGTATTTCTTTTTTTATCTTTTCCCTTGAATATTTTAATTATATGTATAATTGAGGAAGAAATACGAGAAAATTGCTATTGAGTAGATTAATTTAGAACTCCTCCGGTGGAATCAAAGTTTGGTTACAGGGAGTCAATATGCTTTTGGCAGAATCTTGCTCATTTTTCTTCCCATGCAGATTGTTGAAAGTCCACCTGAATCATTTCTGTGTGCTTGAAGTATACAGAAATGAAGACAGGGGGGTCAAGTTCATGGCTAAATTCTGGAGGGAGTTCCTGCCATCCATTGGGTCATCCCAGGGTCTTAGTTCAGTCTTTCATCTGAGTAGCAATGGCGGAGGGGGGCAGAGAGATTGAACATCCTGGTAGAGCTGTACCTGAGGTGCTACGTGAACTATCAGCAGTCCAATTGGGCATACCTCCTGCCTTTCACTAAGGTAGTGTACAATAATGCTGTTCACAGTAGCACGGGACTAACTCCATTCAAAGTAGTGAGAGGCATGGACTTCGTCCCAATGCCTGCTTATTCAAGGGATCCTCCTTCCTTAGTCAGCTTGACCAACTGGATGTCAACACTGAAAGCAACCTGGGAGAATGTCAAGAAAGCACTAGCTAAAGGGCACAAACCTATAAGAAACAGGCATAGAAACACCAAGCTCTACAATGGCCACTCCAGTTGGGGGAAAAGCTTTCCACCAAATACTTGAAGTTAAAACTACGTAGCAAGAAACTGGGGCCAAAGTTTATGGGACCATTCCTATAAATACTTCAATTTCCAAACTAAAGTAAATACTGAGGGCAAAATGTACTAACTATTATGCTGAAGTCAGAAGGTGCTAACTAAAGCCTTGGAAGAAGTCTGTATACTTAGTGTTTTCTACAATTTCAGTGGAATGAGGGGTTTACGGTTGATTTTTCTTTTGGTTTCGTTTTGCTTTTCATTGTTGAACAGCTAACATCTTTCACATATCCCTTAACCACTTGGATCTGCTCCTGTAAGCAGTTGAGAAGCATCCCTCGGGGCTCCAAAACTCCTTGGGAAGTTTACTGTGCTGCAAAGCAAAATGTTAGCCTCTAGCATCTCTTTTTAGAGCCAATATAACTTTCCAAAGCATTCTTAGAACATAAAAACCATTGGCTGAAGGCCAGCATTTCATTTTAGAAGTGTGGGGGTTTTTTTCTCCACAAAAGGGATTGAGACCACTTTGGGGAAAGCTACAGGAGGTGGTGGTACTCAGTTTGATTTTGAGCAGAGATATGGTCTGCTATGGCCAATAGTTCAGCTATTTTATAAACGATTCCCTAGTTATGACATCATAACTTGTCATATCATCATAAGTACCATTGGGGGAGTATTTTTCAGTTAATTCATCCTCTTTAAAATAATATGGTTGAAAGGGTGTTGAAAACAATAAAAAGTGAACAGAAAGGGAAAAAAAAACAGAACAGAACGGAACAAATGCTTGGAAGATACATACTTGGATTGGAATACTTGCATTATTTACAGTATTTATGGTCATACTTGAAACAATTTTCTTCCTTCTAAATTATGGTATGTTTCCAGTGGTGGGATCCTGCCAGTTTAACAACCGGTTCGGTGATCGCATGTTTCACACACGTGCATTTCACACACACATGCGCCTGATGCGTGCTGCATGCGTGTGCAGTTTTACCAAAACTTACTTTCAACTTTACTGCTTGGGAAGTAACACAGCTGAGGCATGGCAATCCACTCTTCCACGCTAATCAGCTGAGAGGATATAGGTAAGTAAATCACAAGGGTGGGCAGGCCCATCTGATCATCAGAGCAGACCGATACACTCTCAGTTGATCATCAGGGCTACTAGTTCAACTGAACCAGTCCAAACAGGATAAATCCAACCCCTATATGTTTCCCTTCTCCACATATTCAACCCACACTAATGGATAAACCTGGAAATCGCCAGTTCATTTTTGTATGCAGCCAATAGTCCACACAGTAAATGGTTTCCAATCTTTTATAAAGTAGCAGTTGTTACCAACTGGGGCAGATTTTTTTCCCAGTTAATTCCTCTTCCTAAAATATATGCAATTCCCTTGAAGAGGTACTCGTAGTTGCTGCTGCTATTTCTTCAGTTCCTTTTGTGGAACAACCATTGGAAACAGGAAGCAGAAAAGTCTCCCAGCATTGGAAGGGCAGAGTAAAGGGGGGCTGCATTTCTTACTTTTCCTTTGTGTTGCTTTTAGAATGTTGCTGCGCCTGGACAAAATACACTTGAGAAGAAGTGCAAGCTATCAAGAAAAGAAGAAGTCTACAAAACAGGCATCTTCCTGTCAATAGAAATAGATGTACAATTATGAGCCCAAATGATGTCAAGAGGAGAATGTCAGGATCTAAAGAACTAAGGGCCTTAAGATATAAACACTGGTGACTCATTTTTAAACCAGTTGCCCATCCCATAGCTGTAAGTATTTTTTTTAAAGCATCCATCAATAATTGTAGATTCTTAGTAGTTCAGCTTGGAGTTTGGCTTTGGGGATTGCAAATATTTTAAGTGCTGCTCTAACTTCTTACCAAGCAAAGGGAAGCAGACTACAATAGTTTCTTTGAGACAACACATTCTTATTTTAATTTAACAAAGTATTCCCAATTTTCCTTCATCCTTCTTATAATACTGAGTCCTGTCTTGTTTATATTCATTGCATGTAAACTCAAAGTCGACAGGCTTGCTGTATGTTGATACTTCATCATCCCTATTCCCAGAAATAAGATTATTGTCACATTACTATCAGTATAGCATGTTTGTGCAATCACAATGAGTTGGCAAGCATATATAGTGGATCATATGTTCCAACATCTCCTGCAAATGCATTCAGTGAGTGATGCCAGTTTCTGGTTTAAACGGGGAAAAAAATTCTTTCCCCTTGCTGGAAATGAAAACCACAGCATCACACACATACTCACATGCCGAGAAAGTAGGAGAAAGGAGATACAGTAGGTGTTAGAAATTAGATTGAAATTCTTATGATATCTTTTATATTAATCTATGATCTGTCATAAAAAAAATCTAGCTATGGTTATAAGTTGTTTCAATACTCTTTCTAGTGGACCACTTCAATATACACGAGGTACCCCGTTAGACAGTTTGAAAGCTACTGGTTTTTTTTTTTTTTTTGCCAAATATAATTGCTCAAATTCTAATTTGAACATCAAACTCACACTTATTAATTCACTGGACTGGATGTCTATCCAATGTAATGGCCCCAAATAATTTGAATCTAGGGATTTGAACATATGTCATAGAAATCAAGTCCAGTAATAACTAACTAAATAATAACTAAACAAACAAACACACACACACACACACATATGCATACACATCTACATGTGCACACACACACATACATACATATGCATACACATATACATACATACATACATACATACATACACATACACATACACATACATACACATATACATACCTGTATTTTTCAGAGTATAAGACGCACCTTTTTTTCTCAAAAAAGAGGCTGAAAATCTGGGTGCGTCTTATACATCGAATGCAGCATTTTTTGCCTCCTGAAACTCCACCCACTTCACCAAAATGGCTGTGCATACCCCTATGGAAGCTATCAGAGAGTTCCTGGGGGCTGGGGAGGGCAGAAATGAGCAAAAAATGGACCGTTTGTTGCCCCCACCCCAGCTCCCAGCAGCACCCTATTAACCTCCATAAGGCTAGGCATGCAAATTTTGGGACAAAAAACATGGGCCGTTTTTTGCTCATTTTGCCCCCCCCCCCCTGAGCACTCTGCAAGCCCCCCCCCACAAGGTTATTCATGCCTTTTATTTGAAAAAAAGCGGGCCTGTTTTTGCGAAAAACGGGCCGTATTGGGGAGATTTGCAGAGTGCAAAAAGTTTTTTTCTACCTTTTGGAAAGCTCTTTATTTGATGAGAATTACATTGATCAAGTGCTGTGCCAGCAGAAGGAAAGTCTTAGGTGCTCCAGATTGTCAACAATTTTCTTCTCCAGCACATGGATAAATACACCTGGAAACATCTACCTACCTACCTATCTACCTACTCTCTCTCCCTACCTACCTACATTTCTCTCTCTCTCTCTCTCTCTCTCCCTCCCTCCCTCCCTCCCTCCCTCTATTTACCTACCTATCTACTCTCTCTCCCGACCTATCTATTGTATTTCTCTGTGTGTGTGTCTCCCTCTACCTACCAACCTACCTACTCTCTCTCTCTCTTCTACCTACTGTATTTCTGTCTCTATCTCTATTTGTCTCTCTCCCTCTCCCTACCTACCTACTGTATCTCTCTCTCTCTCTCTTCTCTCTCTCTCTCCCTCTACATACCAACCTACCTACTCTCTCTCTCTCCCTACCTATACACTGTATTTCTCTATCTCTTTCTATTTCTCTCTCTATCCCTCTACCTACCTACCTACCTACCTACCTACCTACCTACCTACCTACCTACCTACGTACACTCTTTCTCTTCCCCTACCTACTGTATTTCTCTATCTCTATTTCTATCTATCTATCTATCTATCTATCTATCTATCTATCTATCTATCTATCTATCTCTATCTCTATCTATCTATCTCTATCTCTATCTATCTATCTCATCTCTATCTATCTATATCTCTATCTATATCTATATATATATCTATATCTATATATCTATATATCTATCTATCTATCTATCTATCTACCTACCTACCTACCTACCTAACTAACTAACTACCTAACCTACCTAGCTAACTAACTACTCTCTCTCCCTACCTACCTACTGTATTTTTCTCTCTTTCTCTCCCTCTCTATCCATCTATCTATCTACCTACCTACTTTTTGTTTTAAATTTGCTTCTTCAAAACCTTGATATGTCTTATACGCCGAAGAATACGGTATATACTGAAACTGAACAATTGAAATTTCAGAAATCATTCACTTAACCTATTATTCTTACTGCAATTCAATTCTTGGGAATAAGAATGATTATATTCAACCATTTCATAAAGTAGCCTTTGCAGTCAGTTAAAGTCTAATATTTTAAGATACAGGAGAAAGTGTCAAGTGCAAGAAAAATCAGAAGATCCAGGCAGTTCAAATGGGTATAAAGATTTATTGCAAGTTTAAGCTCTTTACAAGAATGTGAACTACTAACAGTCAAAGCAAATTGGCAAATAAGAATCAATGGAATTCAAGGTGAGCTGAACGTAGGTGTCTTGTGGGCATGAAGGGACTCGAGACTGATGATATATTTGACTCCTCCCTCAGGCTCAGCCTGCTCTCCTCCTGTATCAAGAAATTTATCTCTTTAAAGAATCAGCTCAAGTGATACTGGATGAAATTCTCATACATTCCCATAGCAAAGAACTAAATAAAACAAAACAAGAACTAGAGAACTTCATCAGTCTTACCGAGTGTTGGGTTTGCTCTGTTATATAAAATCACACTATAACCAATACTAGAAGGTCAAACTATTGCATGTAAACACAGAGTGCTAACCTCACACCTCCTAGCAGTGATGTTACCTAGTCAGGTGAAGAAATGTCAAGCCAACAACCAAGCTCAGAGAGCAGCAGTGGATTCATCCCTCTCCTACTGGCAGCCCTTATCATCCAGGGTGGCACAGAATGCATTACTGCAGGCTAACTTTGCCCGCAGCCAGGAGTTTGATCCTGATCAGCTGAAGATTGACTCAGCCTTCCATCCTTCTAAGGTCAGTAAAATGAGGATCCAGATTGCTGCGGGCAATATGAACTGTACAGAGAGTATAGAAAATCATTATACAATGGTATACAAGTCTATGGGTTATTGCTATCACTGTAAAGCTGTTTTTATTTTATCCTATGATCAGGGGTGGTATTCACTTACCTTCCCTACCAATTTGCAAGTGTGTGTGTGTGTGTGTGTGTGTGTGTGTGTGTGTTCGCTTTGTTCACACATGGCACCTCTGTACATGTTGATAGCCTACCGCGCATGCGCTTTTGGCAAAAAAAGGGCCTAAATGGGATGCAGTAGAGCAGAGGCAGCTGGGTGGGGCCACCCATGATTTCTGCTACCGGTTTAGGCAAACTGGTCCAAACCAGTACAATACCACCTCTGCCTATGATGAGAGAGCGGGGCGGAGGGAGGGAGGGAGGGAGGGAGAGAGAGAGAATATGAATGAATACATTAACTGCTCTCTATTGTACAGCTGACATGGGCTTCAACAATGTGGTGCAGCAAAGAATTAGAATTTACAATATCTTTGTTGTCCTCTACTGGTTATCAGAAGTTTTGCAACCCAGATTTAGTTTGCCTGTTTTACTAACTAGTAAAGATCCTGTTCATGGATCTTTTCTTTTTAGGAAAGAAGCAAAGAATGCTGCCTCAAAGCCGCTGTGTGATAATTCAAAGTAAACATCACACTAACAAAAACAGCAGAAAAGCCTTGGAGAATGCAAACTACAGAGAATAGTTTATAATTGTCTCTTCATGTAGGGAAGTATAAATTGCTTTAAAGAGCTAGTAGAGACAGAGCAGCAGGGAAAAAGGAAGAGGAAGCCACCTTCATAATATATTAGCAAGCTTTCATTGCAACGAGAAACTCTCTTAATGACATTATCTCCATATCACAGGATATGATGTTAACGTTTTTGCTCCCTGATATAATAGACAACTGTAATTACATTAGCACTTTTCACATCATATTAGAAGAGATGAAACAATAAGAAAGGAGGTTTTATTTAGAGTCTTCTGAATATTTTAGGAAATTACTAGCATGTTAAGCTTGCAATATTTTAAAAGGAAAAACAAAGATTGGAAAATCTGGAGAGAAAATCCATGGCTATTTCATGGAACAGAATTGGTAGGTGGCTTCCTAGTTTAGTCTGTTTCTGCAGATGTAAATATGTGAGAGGCCAGTGATGGTGAACCTTTTCAGCACCAAATGCTGAAAAGGGACTGCACATGCTCATAGGGGCCGCGAACCAGAAGAGAAGCTGCCCAGTGGGCATGTGCGCACTGGGAAATGAACTTTTGGTTTCTGGTGTGTGCATGCGCGCCAGCCAGTTAGTTTTCTGGTTACTGGCCTGCATGCGTATGAGACAATCAGATGACTGGCATGCATGCGCATGCCGGAAACAGGAAGATCAGCTCTTCTGGTTTCCAGGAACTGCCGCACATGCGAAGACCAGCTGATCATCGCCCGTGTATCTGTGCCAGGAACCTGGAAGAGTAATGGTCGACACCTCGCATGCAAAGCAAAATGGCTTTGCATGCCACTTTGGGCGCATATGCCATAAGTTCACCATCACAGTGATATACAATCTTCATGCACTCCTCATCCTTAGGAGACCCTGTGTGGTCTGCTATCAATCTCTACTCTATTTCAGTGCAAGAGCCACTTCATTTTGGTTTTATCTGCAAGGGCATAGAATGGAAATATCTACTATGGCTTGATAAGGTGAAGGCTAAGGTTGAAGATATTTCAGAATTAACAAAAATGTATTGAAGGAAAAAAAAAACACCTGATATTTAATTATGAATGTTAAATTTAAGAAACTAATTGAGACTTGAAGATTATGGAAGAAGACGTCTTCTTGATTCCTGCAGGCTGTAATTGAGCTGCTTATCTGCCAGGCACAAATATGTCTGCATAGATGCCCTGTATTGATGCAACCAAAAAAGGACAAAGAGTTCATCATCCCATTAAACTAAATAAATAAAAGAAATGGGTCCATAACTAATCCATAACTAGCTTTACTTTTCCCTCGATGTTTATTTTGCTCTCTTGAGTTGAAGCTTTCTTTTTACTTGGTGGGCACAAATAAAAAAATATGTGTGTTCTTCACTTGGGATGAAGTCAGAATAAGAAAAACAAAATGGAGTTTCAAATTGGATTCAGCATCAGCTAAAAGCATTATTATATAGCACTGGAAAAAAAATAATCACTTCATAATTGTTTCCCTCTATCTTCCTTGCTCTCTTTGGAATACTTTCTGTTCACAATAGTTACAATATATTTTGTAGAATATATTTTGAATATATAGGATATATTCTATATTCCAGAAGGTATTCCCAATTTTTCTTCTTTTTTATTGCTATCCTTAACAATTCTGTCCTTGTATTGATCTTTTAATGCAGTTGTTTAAATTTTTAACTTAAACCCTTTTTAAAATTCATTTACCTATCAGCTGTTTCCATTTTTCAATCGAATTCTATGATGGGAAGAAAAAAAAAACAGCAAAATGATGGCACATTTTACAAACTTTACAAAGTTACATTTTAATTGCAGAACAGTTTGTCTGCTATAGCTCTTTGATGAATGTCCCATATTTTTCAGAGTATAAGACACACCTTTTTACTCCAAAAAAGAGGGTGAAAATCTGATGTGTCTTATACTCCGAATGTAGCCGCCTAGGTCGTCTGGAAAAAGGGCAGGTGAAGCAGGTGCTCCACAGATGGTGATGGCTGGAAAGGGGAGAAATTTTGCTTTCGGGGCTCCTGCTTGGCTCAGGGACGGCTCAGGCGGTGGCAGCCTGGGAGGGCTCAGGGGGCGGCAGCGGTGGCAGCAGCTCCTCACATTGCTGGGGAATGAAGTCATTGTGGTCATTGTCTACCCTGAGCTCCCCGCTGAATCTCTGAATCACTTTCCGCTTGCAGGAGAAGAAGGAGGGTGAAGGCAGAGTACTGTATACCAAAGACTTTGAGTAACTGAGAAAGAAAGCCGAGCTTTGAACCTGCCAAAAACTGCCACCTAAAAAGGACGCCTTTCTTTCCCAGTTATCAAAGGCTTTGGTTTAAGGAGGTGCTGCTTTAAGCCTCCCTCCTCCTTCTCCTGCAAACAAAAGGGGCCTCAGAGATGGTAGATTTATCAGAATGCTAGATTGGGAAGTTAAAAACCTGGAATGGGGTACAATCAAGCTTTGGCTCCTGAGATCACTGCGTTGCCACCCAAAACGGTGGTACCGCGATCTCTGCGGTGCCCGCTTTACCTGCCCCTTCTCGGGCGGTTCCAGGCAGTAGAGATTGTGGTAATAGCATTTTCGGGTGGCAGCACAGCAATCTTAGGAGCCAAAGCCTTTGAATCAAGCTTGATTGTATCCCATTCCAAGTTTTCAACTTCCCAATCGAGTGTTCTGATAAAAGCCTTCATAGAGAGATTGTTCCTCTTCCCTTCCCTTCCTCCATCCCCCACCTCCCCAATCTCTCCTGATTTGCTTATTGCTATTGTGCCCAGCTACCATATCTCTTTGCTGCTTGACAGATCCGACACATACACACACATGATCTGTCACGCAGCAAAGTGATATGGTAGCTGGGCGCAATAGCAGCAGTAGAAATAAGCACTGGATAACAGATCCAGAAAGACTGGTGGGGGGAGATGGAGCAAGGGAAGAGCACCAATCTCCTCTGCACAAAGACTTTTCTCAGGACCCTCAATCTCCACTTTCTCTCTGGAAAATTGCTATTTGCATCGTTGGAATTTTGGCTAATAGAAGAAGTGTGGGATGAAACTTCACTTAAAAATAGCTTTGCAACTGGTGCTATATTAGGGGAATCTTTAGGATCAAAAGATCAAAAAGTTAAAAAAAATGGAGGTTATGACTATTCAGTCAGTGCTGCACTCATTCTTTTGACTTATGTCACATGTTAAATAAAAGCAAGATAGCAGCCACCATCTTGACTCCCCCCCCCCCCGCTTTCTACAGATGTCTTTGCTCTATAGCATGTTGTACATTATGTTCAATTGTTGATGGAACTCTTAGTTCAGTGTTTCTTAATCTCAGCAATTTTAAGATGTATAAACTTTAACTCCCAGAACCCCTTAGCCAGCTAAACTGGCTAGGGATTTCTAGGAGCTGAAGTCCATGCATCTTAAATCTGCTGAGATTGAGAAATACTACCTTAGTCCAGTCTTCTCTATCTGGCTATTTTTTGTTGTTGTTGGTTTGTTACAGTATTTATCAATAATTGATTCTGGAAGATATGACAAGTTCTAAAAATGATGAGTATCGAATCACATGAATTACCACGTTGACACTTTGTTTTGGTCAGGAAGACTTCCTGTTTATCCCTATATTGGCAGGCAACCAGCATGACCGACTTCCTCTCTGCCCTCTGCAGCAGTCCCCTGATTCCTTTTGCAGCAAACTTTGGCATAGTCAAGTTCCTGTTCATTCTTATAGCCATCCCCCTCTTCCTATTACAGCAGGTTGGGTATCCAACCAACTGCAAGTACCAGGACAACATTTGTACATCAAAATGCATCAAGTACCAAATTCAACAAGTTTGAAGCAGTCGAGTACTGAGGTAAGCAAACAATGCTTGCATAAATATATATATATATATATATATATAATATATATATTTGTGTTACATATGTTATGTGTGTGTGTGTGTGTGTGTGTGTGTGTGTTATTTGTGCTGATAAATAAATAAAGGGAGACTAGTATAGATCTATTTCAAGCTATTTAGCTCTCATCAGCTAGCCATACCCTTACTGGGACTCGAACCTAAGGGTATGGCTAGCTGTTGAGAGCTAAATAGCTTGAAATAGATCTATACTAGTCTCCCTTTATTTATTTATCAGCACAAATACAACACAAATATAAAAAGGCAACATTAAAAATATGGTTTTCTGCCTGGATGGTCTCCTGCAGTGAGCTGATAGACAGAAAGAGGTAGTAGTGAGTTCCCTCCCATATTTGGGCATACCAAGGGTTGTAACATACATACATACATACATACATACATACATACATACATACATATTGTTCTTCCATGCTTCTTCTTTTATCCTCCTTCTCCTTAAACTGAGTGATTGAGAAGTACATGTAGTTCGCCACTTATGACCACAATTGACCCCAAAATTCTTTTCTTAAGTGAAACATTTGTTAAGTGACTTTTGCCCCATTTTACAACTTTTCCTGCCACAGTTGTTAAGTGAATCACTGTAGTTCATAAGTTAGTAACCCAGCTGTTAAATGAACTTGGGTTTCCCTCATTGACTTTGCTTGTGACAAGGTCATAAAAGGTGATGATGTGACCTTGAGACACAGCAATGGTCCTAACTATGAATCTGTTGCCAAGTATCTGAATTTTGATCATGTGACCATGGAGATGCTGCAACAATCGTAACTGAAAAAAATGGTCATAAGTCATACAGCACCGCTGTAACTTTGAATGGTCACTAAATGAACTGTTGTAAATCGAGGACTACCCGTACATTTCTTGCTATCTTTTGTTTTGTCTTAATCTGAAGCAACATCGAAAACAGTCTCTCTCTCTCTCTCTCTCTCTCTCACACACACACACACACACACACACACACACACACACACACAGATGTCCTTCTTGGTTAAATTAATATTGGCATTTCTTATATTGTGTCAAGTTCTCTTCATCAATTGCATTATAATTACTTCATGCTAGAGCCTTACCCTTGACTTAACAATAAAAATGAAGATTAAGTTTACATGATTGCCTTCTAATATGCATCTTAAACTTTCATGAAAATGAGTTTGATGCCATTTACTTAAAGTACATTATAAAGGTAAAGGTAAAGGTTCCCCTCGGACATGTGTGCTAGTTGTTCCTGACTCTAGGGAGCAGTGTTCATCTCCATTTCAAAGGCAAAGAGCCAGTGCTGTCCGAAGACATCTCGATGGTCATGTGGCTGGCATGACGAAACACCAAAGGTGCACAGAAGGCTCTGTTACCTTCCCACTGTTAGGGATTTGAACCGCTGAACTGCCAACCTTGCTTATCAACCAGCTTAATGTCTTAGTCACTGAGCCACTGTGTCCCTTAATTATGGTATAATGTATAACAATGTAGACTTTGGAATGTATCTGTGTCAGCAATGGGCTGAAACTATCCATTATTAGAATGGGCATAACATTTTTAAAAAATGTTTTCAGTGGGAAAGAGATGCAGCTCTTTGCCAATATAGGCTTAAGACAGAACTGGAGCTTGTGCTGCAAACAATAGTTAAAACAAATCAAACTTAATGGAAAGCATGACTGAAAGCACAGAAATGGCTCGCGTGACATTTTTAGTTACCTTGAGACAGTATATTAGGAAAATCATACTGAATCCTTAGCAACCAAAACTCAATTTGTGCTGCTCTTGCAGGAACTTTTTAAAGTGATTCTTGTATAACTGTTCAAAAGATTATCGGTGCATTTTTCTCTATTACTGATTGCAATAATTATTCTTTATTATTGGTGCAAATTGTTTGAACTGGCAAATTAATTCCAACCCTAAGAGCGCAGGTGTCAAACTGGATTTCCTTGAGGATCAGCATTGTAGTTCTCCTCCGTGGGTTGGCTGGAGGGGGTGGGTAGGAGACAGGGCAGTTGCCTCCTGCAGTACCATGCCAGCCAAAACAGTTTTGGCCAGCAGGGTGCTTCAGGAGGCTGTCTAGGATGAAAATGGGGCATGGGGAGGTCACGCAGGAGCCCTCCCCCCTTGCCCCATTTTGGCTGCCATCGGCACTGCGGGCTAGTCCATTGTTATTTTCATGCCAGCCCCATAGGCCAGAATCAGGGGTGGGTTTCAACCGGTAAAGACTGGTACGGCCATACCGGATGGTGAAATTTAGTGTGCCTTCCCGTACACGTTGGTCTGGAGGCCTCATATCAGAACACTCCCTCCTCTGGCCTGCCCCCCCCCCCCCAGCTTGCTCACCCTGTCCGCCTGCTCACTCGTTCACTTGCCCTGCCCATACGCACCATGCTGCTGAAAAGTTCTCAGAAGAAGAACCAGAATAAGAAAGAACTGGTGAGTGGCTGTGGTGGAGGGAGGATGTTGGGGAAGAGGGAAGAGGCAGAGGGGCTGGAAGAGTTTATGTGTGTGCACAGGCTGTGGGTTTTAAAAACATCCGAGTGAATCCTGAAAGAGAGAAGAGGCAGGGGGGCTGGAAGAGTTTGTGCTTGAGCACAGGCCGTGGGTTTTAAAACTTTTGGAGGGAATCCTGGAGGAGGGAAGCGACAGAGGGGCTGGAAGAGTTTGTGCTTGTGCACAGGCTGTGGGTTTTAAAAACTTTGGAAGGAATCCAGGAAGAGGGAAGAGACAGAGGGGCTGGAAGAGTTTGTGTAAGGTGGTCAGTAATATTGAAGACTGGCAAGGACCGCCATCTTCCTTCTGTAAGTAGCTGTTTCATTGTTTTGTGTACTTATTTTATTCTTATTTAAGTAGTAAGTGCACAAAATAATAAATTTCCTTTTTTTATATCTTCTTTTTGTAGATCATTCTTTGGGGCAAAGAATTCAGAGACATTGACTTGGCCACTCCCACCTGGTCACATGACTGCCAAGCTAGTCCCACCCAGTCACATGACTACCAAGCCACTCCCACTAAGTCACATGACCACCAAACCACTCCGACAAAACAGGCCACACCTACAGAATAGGTTCTAAAAATTTTAGAACCCACTACTAGCCAGAATTAAGTACCCTATGGGCCACATCTGGCCCCCAGGCCTTGAGTTGGACACCCCTGCCTAAGAGTATTAGTTTGTTTGGCCTGACTTCAGTATGGTTTCATGTTATGGAAAAAACATGCCTGGAGACAGAATTAAAATCTTCTTGCATCATGACACAAATCAATGAAATGTGTGACAAGTGACCAAGTGTAAAAGCTCCTGAGTTTCATTGTGTCATGCTTCATAAAATATCTCATAACCATTTTCAAGTGTCAAGATTGTTATAAAACTCTAAAGTTCACCACAGAATCACAGAGCTAGAAGGGATCCTTGAGGGACCCCAATTAAATTTGCAATGTATATAGCACTCTCTAGTGCTCAAAAGAGAGCTCTATACATAGTTCAGAAATCTTTACCACGGCCTGTTGTGCTACGACACCAGAAAAGAAACTAATGTGTATGCAAGGGATATTTATGAGTTCAGAAGTCTTTCCAATTACAAAAAGCAACAGCGATGTGCAACCAAAATATTGGTTCTGTGTAGAATTTTAGCAAACTAACCATGCTCCTTTCTAGGAACTAAGGTGCTTTTTTCAGGAGGCACCTGGACTTACTTGTAAGATTTTTCAGCTCTGACAGAATAGAGGGGAATGGATGGATTTCTATTCCTTACCGACAGCTGGTCATTTGCATCCTTTTAGAGGGTCGTTGAAGCATTTGGAGGTTTCTCTGTAATCTCAGGGCCACCTGAGTAGTGTTCCTGGTTCTGTAGTTTCCTACATTTCCCCCCCCCCAGAAATCCATTCCTACTCCCACACCATTCAAAGGACTGTCAGCCTCTATCTTGCTTGCTTGCTATCGTCTGCCCTAGTAATGGGGGGAGGGGCTTAGATATTTGGGAGGGGAAGCATGCTGATGGAGATGTCTCGTGAAGAAGAGGGAGGTTTGCTCCCATTCTCTACTGCACAGCTGAATGAACTTGTTTATGTCCAGCCAAGGTCAACTGTCCCCACATACTGAATGGATGAAGCCCACTTGACACCCATGGGGCTGGGGATTGGTTATTCAGCCTGGGTCCATTGGGGGAGGGATCTGGGAATACTTTCAATATGTAATTTTTCACACCTTTAAACTCAGACCTTGCTTTACATACGCTGCTATCACTTCATATCTACTAAAATTACCTTTTCTCTAAAACCATGGAGTTGGGGGGTTTCCTTTCTTGGATTTTGAAGGAGGCACGTCTGCCATCCCAAATTGTATAGCCAAAAGTCTGTAGAGATTGTCAGACCTGAATAATGAATCTTGAATGAGAAGTGAAATGTCTTCAAAAGACAAAACAACAAAGTCCAGTTGCCTCCTGAAAAAGCACCTTTGGGACTATCAAGACCTGGAAGTCTGAGAATCTTTACATTTCTGCTAAGTGATATATTTCTAAGTGATTTTTTCCCCATTTTACGACCTTGTTTGTCACAGTTTTTAAGTGAATCCGTCCAGTTGTTAATTTAGTAACACGGTTGTTAAGTGAATCTGGCTTCCTCATTGACTTTGCTTGTCAGAAGTTCACAAAAGATGATCACATGACCCTGGGACAATGGGACACCACAACCTTCATAAATAAGACAAGAAAAACAAAATGCACAGGTACAGTATAGGCGGTACTTTGCTCAGTAGTAGTAACTGTGAGAGGGATCTTGGAGTCCTAGTGGACAACCATTTAAATATGAGCCAGCAGTGTGCAGCAGCTGCCAAAAAAGCCAACACAGTTCTAGGCTACATAAACAGAGGGATAGAATCAAGATCACGTGAAGTGTTAATACCACTTTATAATGCAGGAAGTTTTCAGGAACAGATTGGACAACCTCTTGTCTGAAGCGGTGTAGGGTTTCCTGCCTAAGCTCCCTGTTGGACCGCCAATATCCCTTCCAACTCTGTTATTCTATTATATTCTATTTGATTCTCTATTCTATTCTATTCTATTCTATTCTATTCTATTCTACTCTACTTTACTCTATTCTATATGAACCAGTTCTATTCTACTCTACTCTACTCTACTCTACTCTACTCTACTCTACTCTACTCTACTCTACTCTACTCTACTCTACTCTATATGAACCAGTTCTATTCTATTCCATTCTATTCTATTCTATTCTATTCTATTCTATATGAACCAGTTACCAAGTGTTTCATTTTTGATCATGGATCAAAAAGGATCTTGTAAGTGTGAAAAATAGACATAAGTCACTTTTTTCAGTGTCACTGTGTCACTTTGAACAGTCACTAAAATAACTGTTGTAAATTGAGGACTACCTGTATTTGTATTTTATTTTAAAATAAGCTTTAATAAGTCATTTGGGGAAAAGAAATCACTTGCTGGAGGTTCTTCTGGCCAGGAGTTTTAAAACCTATTTGGAATCACTTCTGCCTTTGTAGAGATACCTCAAAGGACTTAGATGGCACACTATTTCCATCCTGAGTAAATGCTTCATTTACAAAGCAGCTATAATTCATGGCCTAAGATATGACAGGAAGGATCAGGGGAAGCCAGTAAAATGCCAGCCACAAGGTGACATTTTTAAATCATCCGTCAATTATTATTTTTTCATTGCATTTATTCTGGATAAACAATCAGCACTTCTCTGTTACCAGACAAGCCTAATTTATACATTTAAATTTTGTTTGTAAAAACAGGTGGGCTGCAGATTTTAGGCTTCATAAATCATTACCTTCTGGAATATATTATAGCGCAGTTTTCTTTCCAAGAAACAATATAAAGCTTTACAGCTTTGCAGAAATATATTCCTCTAAATTTTAGTACTTTAAGATGAAAATCACATCAACAAAATTTTATGTTAACAAACGGGACCACGGGGTTTTTATTTATTTATTACTATTTTTTTGTTTTGTTTTACGCTGTAAACTAAAAATGATGCAAGATTGGAAGAACATTTAGCATTTATAAGGATAATAGAATGTTCTATAAAATCTTTTTGAATCCACAGAGCTACAAGAGAATTTGCAAAGAAACAACTGGAATAAATTACCTTTACCGTTTCAAACTCTACAACATTTACCCCCTGTTTTCCTTTCCATAAGCAAAGCAAGGCAAACAGCCAGAAAGAAAAAGAAAAACACAACGGTTATATCATTTCCTAGGAGAAAGTCTAAATAGTTTTCTTTCATTTCAGCATTCCTGTAGTTTTAGTCACATTCTTCTGAATATGGTTAGTTTATTGTCTCTCGTCTTACATGAGATTAAAAATCCAAAGTAGGATAGCTAGTATCTGCAAAAAAAAAAAAAAAAAAAGCCCAGTGATCAAAGTGTGTATTTCATATTAATTCATGAAACTTGATGGTCTCTCTAAAACTTCAGCTCAAGCAAAGATTTGAAAGCTTAATACAGGTATATCCCTGCTCCCTTGCTGTGTCTTTCTTTTTAGCCAGCCAGCAAAGCTTTTCTCTCTGCATGGCATAAACTGAATTCACCCATCAGATTTACAGCTGAGTATTTAATGAGCCACTAAATCTGGATGCTTTTCTCAATGCATATGGCATTTATTGGTATTCAGAAGAATAGCAACCAATGTAAATGTTCAGATTCTGGATATACAGTATTTGGTATCAATTCACATCTGATTGTATATTTCTTTCCTAAAATATGGCTTATATTGCTTGTGCTGTGAATATTTCAGACTTAAAATCTTGGCCTTAGACAACTTAGAACTATGCCACCTTCGGTCTGACCTAAGCGTATTATATAAAATGATCTACTACAATGTTCTACCTGTCAATGACTACTTCAGCTTCAACCACAACAATACACGAGCACACAATAGATACAAACTTAAGGTAAACTGCTTCAGACTCAGTTGCAGAAAATACGACTTCAGCAACAGAGTGGTCAATGCCTGGAATGTGTTACCTGACTCAGTGGTTTCTTCCCCAAACCCCCACAATTTTAACTTTAGACTGTCTACTCTTGACCTCAACCCATTCCTAAGAGTGGGGGTGTACTCTGTAAGGGGCGGTGCATAAGCGTACCAAAGAGCCTACCATCCCTGTCCTTACAAACCCATTTATTTGTATTCATTTCATGTATTCATAATCTTGTATACACTTATATCAATTATCTTGCACACGTTTGACAAAACAAATAAATAACTATACCATGCATTTCCTACAAATTCATCACACGTGTTAAGTAATTAAGCTCCCCATTAGGACAGTGAGTGTGCAGAGGAGCGTAATGAGAGTGGTATGCAAGAACACGCACAAACCAGCATACAGGGACACTGAATAGTATAAAATATAGTAGTTTACTATGTGGAAATATAGAGGTATTCAGAGTTCAGTTTACAGTCCAGGTCATACACAGTTCAGTCAGTCAGTTCTCAAATAGTCAGTCTAGCACACAAAATAGCTAACAGTAGCAAAACACAGTACCTCACAATACACCTATCAGCATCTAACAGTCATTCTGGCTCCCTCTTATGGCTGCTTGAGGTAACAAACCAATTACATCTCTCTAGAATTTAAAGTAACAGATACATTTTGTTACAATCATGGCTTATATACTTTGCCAAGCCAAGCCTAGGGTTACATCCCTACAAACACAGGCAAGTTAAATATGTTTTTTTTTTAAGAAGTATGGTTTTATTTTATTTATTTCTATGCCATCTATCCCCAGAATATCTCAGAACACTTTATGAAAGAATAACACAAAGCAATTGTAATAAAGTCAACAATAAATACAAAAATCAATTGAAGAAATAAAAGCAGGAAATCTTAAATGAGTAAACAAACAGAAGACACCCTGGAAGTCAGACAAAAGAGAGATCATACAATGCTGGATATAGCGCAGTCCTTGGTTGTTTGCTAGAAGACATTTCATTACCTGGCTAGACAGTAGCATCAGTGCAAACAACCAAGTTCAGAGAGCACCACGGTTTCAACCCTGTGCCACAGATGTCCTCATCTATTGGAAGCAGGATATAGTGTCTTCTAACCTTATGTAGAAAACAATAAAAAAGGAGGAAGGGAAGGTCAGGCATCGAAGAACTTCTCTGTACAGTTCAGTCTAAAAAACTCATGAGATTTTCTTTAAGACTACACATACACTACCTACAAAATTGTCTATTATATTAAAGGAAAACGCTATTGATAAAAAAAACTGTAGTCCCTACTTCATTATAAACCAACTTCTATATAAGATACCAATAAAGGAGAATATTTGTAGGTCAGTGTTGAAATGCAGAGTCCTTGGTGCTCTCCGAACTTGGTTGTTTTCTTGCAGATGTTTTATTATACAAACTAGGAAACATCGCTAGCACTGATGATGTTACCTAGTTTGGGTAATGAAAGTTCTGCAAGAAAACTACCAAGGTCAGAGAACACCAAGCATCCTTCTATATAAGAAAGGGAAGAAGGTTGTAGAACAAAGTCAACAACTTCCCTCCTTAATTAAAGGTGAGTGGAAAATCTTCCATTGAAAAGTTTCAGCTTGAAAATGAATTCAGGATCATGGAAACTGGATATAAAAATAAGATAGGTGGTAATTAATCATAACACTTATAAATATAACATCTATCTTGTCAGTAGAAAAGAATATTTATAGTTCGGGGTTGACCTGTGAAGTTCTTGGTGCTCGCTGACCTTCATTGCTTGTTGCAGATGTTTCATTACTCAACTAGGTAACATCATCAGTATTTCTAGCTTTTAGCACTGATAATGTTAGTATTTGGGTAATGAAATGTCTCAAATAAAAATAACAACAACCAAGCTCAGAGAGCACCAAAGACTCCCTTTGTCCTCTCCCTCTTTGTTTCTTCGTGGTTGACTTGCAGTGACTATATTTAGTCCATAATCCCTCTTAAATTGCATTATTGAAAAATGACTGCTATAAACCCATAGTAACAAATAATCTTTGCCTTATATTCATAGGGTTGGAAGAGGGTCAAAAGACAAAGAGGCCACATAAATCTTCTGGAAAATTCAATTTCTTCATTCTATCGCTGAATGGCTCCCACTCTTTGTCTCCAATTGGGAGTAAAAAGGGGAGGGGGATTTTTCCTACTTCAAAATTGCATTTGTTGTCCTTTTGCACAACATAAAATTGAGGAAACCTGGAATGCAAAAACATGAATAAAATGTAGAGCGTCATGAAGAGTAAAATCAGTGTAGCACATCAAAGGTTAGAACTTCTCACTGAATTTATTATTTATTACATAATTACCCAGATTGTGACATACTAAGTCTGCATGCAACTCATATTTATAAATGCCACATGGCAGACAAAGTCTTCACTTTTTGCAGTCTAATTCTTGACGAATCTATTTTATTTTTTTCTTTATTAATACTGAGAGCATATGCACCAAAGACAAATTCCTTGTGTGTCCAATCACACTTGGCCAATAAAGATTTCTATTCTATTCTATTCTATTCTATTCTATTCTATTCTATTCTATTCTACTCTACTCTACTCTACTCTACTCTACTACTCTACTCTATAGATGTATATGCATGCAGAGGTCATTTAATCTTCTATGACGCAAAGTCCAAATTAAAATTGGATATTTTTAATCTTGCCAGTAATTTAAATCAAGATCAAGGAGGACGTCCATCTTCTTTTTGATAATATAAAAGATTTCATAAACATCTACAAGGCCTCTGAATTATGCCCAACTGTTTCCAAACTGCTTCAGATCTGGTTCAATTTCACACTTCAAACTGCTTTGGCTAATGAATTTTTAAAATTCATTTTGAATCAATTTCAATCAATCAAATAACCTTTGAATTGAATGGAATCAAACTATGGTGGATTTTCTTTGCATATTATTACTACTGCACTGATTTTTTTCTAAAATGGTGATGATGGGGCTGCTGCAGCTGGACAATTAATTAAACAATTAATTAAAAGCAACTTTTGTTATTTCATAGTAAGGTTTAAAAATTCCTTCCTTCCTTCCTTCCTTCCTTCCTTCCTTCCTTCCTTCCTTCCTTCCTTCCTTCCTTCCTTCCTTCCTTCCTTCCTTGAAACATAAAGATGTATATCCCAAAACACAGATATTCCAGATATTAATATTTTCATTAACTTGCTTGGCGTGCATTTATAATCTAACTGACATTCTAAGTAAGGCTTGCAATGCTTCTGAAATACATTTGTTCTGGTGGAAAAGCTATTTACTCTTGTTATGTTCTAATGAATCATATTAGCTTGATCTGACTTGAGTTGGTAGTTAATTGAGATCAGGGATTCATCTTTAGTAATGGTTTTACAAATGAGTTCTCTGTATTCAGGACTGATGCACTGCTCCTAGCAACATCAGGTCTTTGTTAATAGATCCTTATCAAAAGAAGTAAGTAGAATACATCATTGGAGAAGGTTTTTTTTTACTATTTTATTTTCCTTAAAGGATTATCTTTCTTTCCTCTGCTAATTAACAAACATCAATAAATCTACTCTTTTTTTGCATCTCTACATACATATGATATACATCTTACCTAACATAGTGCTTGTTTCATTAATTGGATTTCTTCGTTTCTATTTTTTTTTTCATGGCAGTGTATTTTGCCCAACACTTTACGCCTAATTCATAATACAATCACTTTCTCTGGGACTTATTGCAGACATTGTGGATGAATTAGGAATTTTAATTGGCATTTGATGGGAAGGTGGGGGGGGGGGATCTGTAGATGCGGCTGCCAGATAAGAAAGTTCTCTGTTTTATCTACTCATTTGTACATATTTAAACAAGTCCTGTCTAATTCTTCATTCAATAGTAGATCTTTGGTGAAGGATTTTTCTCTCTGAAATGAATGTTTAGAATTGAAATCATCAGGGGTGCTTCATGAGTTGCTACACATCTATTTAACATGCAAAACTGTGCATTAAGCATCTATATAGAGGCAATGCTTCTATCCACCAGCAATATATGCATAGCATGCATTTACAAACCTTTGTTGCATTCATCTCAAAATAATTCTTGTTTAGATGCAAGAATGCAAATGTCTGTAAAAAGCTACATATAAAAGTGAATATATTCAGAATACTGCTTACATGAAGACAGATGCAGGTTTTTTTTAAATAAATCACAGTCTGATCAAGGCTTTTATCAGAATGGACTAACAGTAGCAGACTGAATATTAAAAGACTTTGTATTCTTAATTATCAGGCTATCAAAGAATATAATCAGTGACGTGCAGTCAGGTGAGGCAAGTGAGGCACAGCCTCACCACTCTCATCATGAAAAAAACAGTAAAAGGAAAAAGCTGAGCTAAAAAGCTAAACTTCATCCTCCTGTTGCTGTGTAGGGCTTTGGGCAAAGGCTGGAGGGAAGGACCCTGGCTCGCTTGTGCTCTCCCTCCCCAAGAGTAGTTTGATTGCAGGCAGAGCCATGTTGTGGGGCCAGTGTGTGTGCTACAGCATGGCTCTTTGCCTGGCTTCCTGCCTCCTCCTGTGGTCTCCTCACTGGTGCTCTCCCTCCCCAAGTGTAGTGACTTCCTCCCCAGGCCCCCATTCATTTCTCTCTCTCACACACACAGCTGGATAAAACTATATAAAAATCTAGCCCAGCTTCACTGATTACAAGTTTGAAAAGGCAACGTGGCTCTGCCTGCAATCAAACTACACTTGGGGAGGGAGAGCACAAGCGAGCACTGAGGAGACCACAGGAGGAGGCAGGAAGCCAGGCAAAGAGCCATGCTGTAGTACACACACTTCCCCCCAGCCTCTTTCTTTTGGAAGGCTCGGATCGGCTCCCCTCCGGCTTCTCTGCCTCTCCTCTCACCCCAGCCTGCCAGCAGGAGGTGGTGGGTGGGCTTTATTGTGTTCCAGGCATTTCCCACCCAGACAGCAGGCTGCATTTGCAATGGTGGAGGTGTTTGGGAAAGGCAGCAGGGGAATGGGGGGGATGGCAGAGGAGCTGCTTTCAAGCCACTGGAAAAGATATCCAATCCAACTTTTGTGTGTGGGGGGGTTTGTTTGAGAGTGAGTGAGAGAGGGAAGGGATAGGAGAGATAGTCCAATCCAACTTCTGTGTGTGTGTGTGTGTGTGTGTGTGTGTGTGTGTGTGCGTGTGTTTGAGAGAGGGGGAGGAAGGGAGAGAGGGAGGAAGGAGGGGAAGGAGAAGAAAAAGAAAAAGAAAGAAGGAGCAAAGGAGAAAAACAAATGCTGTCGCTTTAAATTGGAACTAAGCATGCCTGGCTGTGGAATTCTGGGAGTTGAAGTCCACAAGTCTAAAAATATTTGAAACCCAGCACTGTGTCAGTGCCTCACCAGTCATAAACCTCACCGCACGTCACTGAATATAATACAGATATTACGTAGACATTCCCATATCTCTCTCTTTGGGGAATGCAGAAAGGATAAATCTAAATCTATTCATTAGAATTTAAGAGAATATTCCACTATATAAATTAAAGGTAAAGGATTCCTCTGTCCAATTGAATCTGACTCTAAGGTGCTCATGTCTGTTTCTTAGCTGAGGGAATCAGCATTGTCCGAAGACCCTTCCAGGGTCATATGGCCAGCACAACTATATCCCAAGCTGCATGGATTTCTATTATCTTCCCACAAAAGTGGTAGCTATTTATCTACTTGCATGTGCATGCTTTCAAACTTCTAGGTTATCAGGAGCTGGGGCAAGTAACAGGAGCTCACTCCCTCATGTGGCACTGGGATCTTGAAGTCAAGCTGTCAGCTTTCCAGCTGTCAAGTTCAGCTTCTTTAAGCACTGAACCATCACAGGTCCACACCACTATATATAGGGACTTATTAAAGAAGATGCAGTATATAGATAGGAGTGAGAAGAAAGAATGGAACTTTTTGCTGCTAAGTTATTTCCTCCACATGCTCACCAAATGCATGAAAATATGAAGCATGTAATCATCTGCATATAACAAATATTATTACTACATTTGATGCATTATCTTTATTTGGATATTGTCATTCTGAGAAAGAAAGAAACTGGAAATAAAATAACAGCACAGCAAGAATGATTGGGGGAAAAAAGCTTTAAGGAAGTATTCCTGTTATTCAGCCAACCTGCTATGTTTCCATAAGATGATAAGGTCTCCTGCAAGAATAACAAGAAAAGCTTTGAAGTTAGTTTCCTGTCCTTTATTGTAATCGGCTGCTACCTTGTATCATAACAACTTTCTCCTTAAGATTCAACATTTACAAAAGTTATCGCTGATCATGTCAAAATTTTCCAGCTGCTGTTTTAATCTAGCCATTTCCAATGAAATGAATTTTACAGTTCAATTATATTTTCTACAAACCTATGTGCCATTAGCTGTGTCTTCCCACTGCCAAAAAGCTTTGATTGCTTTCTTGATCGTGAAGCCCAAATGACACTAAACTACAACAGCACATTTACAGTGCAATCCTTTTTAGCCATAACTGCCCAAAGGCTGTTCAAAGCCTTTTGAAAATCAGACTGGAAATTCACACTGAATTAAATGGTCCAGCACTGGAAGTTTCAAGAGGAAGGTAATGAAGACACTTGTGGTCACAACATGTTGTCTTTCTTTTTCACATATTTTTCTATAACAGGAAGGCAGAAAACATGACAAAACACATCTGTTCCTTTTAATGAATTCATACAAATTCAATATGTTTAGCAGTTTCAATTAAGAAATCTGATTGAGTCATAATATACTGAGATTTGGGGGAGGGGAAGATCAAGTTTCAAAGACAAAAGAATAATTGAACTAGGGACTAAATTATGTGCAGCTGTTTCTATCAGACCGGTCATCTGTTTATGTCAGTACTCTTCACCGAAAAGGAAAACAGGTTTCCTATTCAGAAAGAAATGATGTCCGGTTTATTGATGGTATCAGTATGTTTATCATATTGAGTAACCCGACAAAAAGGAGAAAAATATTTAAATATTCCCTCCCTCCATCCTATTGACAAAAACACCCCATGCATTAGCAGTCATGTTTCAATCAAAGCAGATTAATAATGATACTGGTTTACAAAATGTTCTGACTTTGATTTTCAATAATATCAGAGATCAAAAGACATTTCTGGAGTCATAAAATGGGATTGTGAAGGCTGCATGTGGTCTGAAGATTGATGTTAAGGAACACCATCATAGGACTTTTTAATATGTTCAAAAGTCCATTCATAGTCTAAAGGTAATTCTAGACTCACAACCATTTGTTTAGTGACATTCAAAGTTAAAACAGCACAGAAAAAAGTGACTTATGACCATTGTCCACACTTATGACCTGTCAGGTTCCAAGTAACACACCTAACAAAAGAAGACTCCAAAGTTGCATTTTATTAGAGATGTCATATTGGCACATCTAGGAAAACCCAAATCTGAAAGTTTCCAGGTTTTCCCCACCCAAAAGTCCTTGCCCAGCACCCACATGTTCTGGGTTAAATTCCTGCCCAGGACTCGCATGTCCTTCACATGATCCAGTCAGGCACCATCCAAAACAGGAGATGCATCCAAGCCACCTCATCATAGCTGCAGGGCCAGATGGTCTTAGCTTTCTGAGAAAGAATGTTATTTTGATTATATATCACCCACACTCTATATAATCCCCTTCCCATTTTCCCACAGTAGAAAATGTGGCAGGCCTGAAGGTCTGTAAAAGATGCTTCCAGGTCGGGCATGACCATTGCAATATTCTATGGCCCTGTGATCAACATTATGAACCCTGGCAACTGGCATGGATTTATGACACTTGCAGTGTCCCAGGGTCATATGATAATTTTTTGCAACTATGTAAGGCCTGTTTCTCCTCTCAGTTCAAGAAAGTGAAACTCTTGAAACAATTAGCATTTCAAAAGAAGCCTTTTATTGAAGAGAAAGAGATAGCAAGGCAAAGGAAGCGGGATCTGAAGATTCCCGCGCAATTCAGTTAGGTTGAGACAGTTAGAAACCCCTCCGCTCAGTCTGGTGTTGAATAAGCCAATCCACAGGTGTGAAGTTGTTTTGAGAATCAGCAGCTGAGAAGGTGATAGGAAGTTGTTCTCAGCTGGAAAGAAGATGTTCTCTTGCTGGAGGCTCCGGAGCTGAGACAAAACAGATGCTCTCCCCAACTTACATTCCACTGAAGGTAAATCAAAGTACAGGACAAATAGGCACCAGGAAAAAGGTTACAAACTAAAGAATGCAACCAGGCGCCCTCCCCACCAAAATGGCAGCATTCTGATAGGGATCTTTGGGACCTGTCAGTCTTTCTGACAAGCAAAGAGGGAAGCCAGATTTTCTTAACAACCATGTTACTAACATTGACATCTGCATTGATTTACTTAACAATTGTGAGAATGGTTGCAAAATGAGGCCAAACTCACTTAACAACTGTCTTGCTTAACAGCATAAAATTTTGGCTCAATTGAGGACTACCTGTATTAATAGATAGTACAGGTCTACCTGTACTAATGGATAGTACAGGTAGTTATGCACAATTGCTTTCCCCCTTCTCCCTTAATCTTCATTTCTTTTCAGATATTCAAAAGTTTAATTGTAGAGAGGCATGGAAAAGATTTAACCATCCTTGATTACACAATTACAGACTTCCATGTGATCAGGAGCCATGGGGTTTCTAATTATGTATGTAGACAAGTGCAACAGCATTATCATCTCCTGTCAAGATATTTTTGTTCAATATCAGCAGTTCAAGGGGAAGGAATCAAAAGCAACAAGCATATTTCTGCATCCCATTCTCAGCCTTTTGAACATCTATTAAAAGTCTGTGTTTTGACCACAGATCTTTGCCTAATTTCTAGGGTAAGTCAAAACTTAATCAGAAGCAATATTTCAGGATTTGAAACTGAAAATAAAAGCAAATATGTGGGAATGGCTTTTGAAATGTTGGCTGGTGAATTTTCATAGTTAAGGTCCTTGCAAGGGTTTCTTCTAGAGATTCTGCATACCTCCTCAAAAACGTAATGATTGGAAATTCTGAATTTCAGTGTGGATATAAAGAATGGGATCCAAAAAGCAGACCCTGCAATGGAGGGGAACACACTAGGAAGAAGAAGAATACAGAATTTGATTCTTCTTCTTTCAAGTTGTGATCATTCGCAAACACAAATTTAGTGTTAGTATCACTTTATAAAGTATAGTAAGGTCACACCTGGAATACTGCGTACAGTTTTGGTCATCACATTATAAAAAAGATGCTGAGACTTTGAAAAAGTGCAAAAAAGAGCAAGGTGATTAAAGGCCTGGAGACTAAAACATATGAAGAATGGTTGCAGGATTTGGGTTTTGGTAGTCTAGAGGACTAAGGGGGACAAGATATAAGTGTTCCAGTATTTGAGAGGCTTCCATAACAAGGAGAGGGGTCAATTTATTCTTCAATGCACCAGAGGGTGGACAACAAACAATGGTTGGAAACTAATCAAGGACAGAAACAATCTAGAATTAAGGAGAAACTTCCTAACAGTAAGGATAATTAACCAGTGGAATAGGATGTTGTCAGAAGTTGTGAGTGATTCATCACTGGAGGTTGTTGAGAAGACTGGATAGTCCAAGAGACTGGAGTAGAAGACCTCCAAGGTCCCTTCCAGTGCTATTCTGTTTCTCACTGACTGTGTGAATGGTTTCACCAATAAAGATAAGCATTATAGAAGTTTTATAACAATTGTCATTGAATGAAAGCATTTTCTCTCAGCTACAAGTGTAATTCACAGAATTAAAAAAAAAACCTTTAGGACAAAGTCTTGAAACATTAAACATTAAAATGAATCCAAACGAAGGAACAATTTCATGGCTAAATTTAGGACCTTAAGATGATGATGATGATGATGATGATGATGATGATGATGATTATGATTATGATGATGATGATATTTAATTACATTCACAGTTTGGGACTGGTAAAAACTTAATAGTTCAAGTCCTAACCGAGGACCTAAAAGCTGTTAAGGTAATGTCTGAGTATAGGCAGTTCCAAGTAAGGTGTTTTTTGTTTTTTTTTGCAAAGTTAGAATATTCACATCTGATAAGTTCAAAATTTCCATGTAACTAGGCAACTCTTTCGGTATTACTCCAAAGACTCCTATTGCAATTGGTTCAACCATTGATTTCTTCCTCCACAATCACACAACTTTCATTTGCAGATCACAGTATTTCATTATTTTTTCTAGTTGTTTCTCTTCAATTTGTACATCACCTGGTATTGCAATATCAATGAACCAGATATATATTTTTTCTTTTCCACAACAGTCATGCCAGGGGACCAGATATCGGTTTCTTTGGATTTAAAAGTCCCATAAGATCTTGGACTGTTCATTTTCAAGAACATTGTCAATTTGGTATTCCCAATCATTTTTGCTGCATTCGAACCCAAATTTCTGACAAAGCTGCCAATGTATGAATTTGGCAACTCAATCATCACATTGTAGATAATGAGTTTGTGAGATTTTGCTGCAGTCACTGATATGGTGATCCACTGTTTCATCTTTCTTGTTGCATAAGCAACATTTGCTGTTGTTACTTTAATTTTTGCTTTCATGGAATTGGTCTGCAGAGCTTTTTCTTGGGCAGCCAAAATGAAGCCTTCAGTTTCTTTCTTCAACACCCCGATCCCAAACATCTCCATGTTAGCTTTGCATCTACTGCTCCTTCAATGTCATTCAGGTATTGACTGTGCATAAGCTTCTTTTTCCAGTTAGACACCCGATGCTCAATTGTTTCCTTTCAATATTCTGCTTCTAGTCTCATTGTTTTCAAGAGGTTTCCCTTGTTCACCTCCTTCAGTAAGAGCTCTTTTGCTTTTTGATGCAGTCATTAAAGCAGTATTTTCCTCTTCCACAGTTTGTTCTAGCTGTTGTTATTATTATTATTTTGTTAACCATATAGTTTATTCAGTAGGTCGACCTAGTAACATAAACCTTCTCAGATATATCTTGCCGGTCAATATGTCACTGTCATATTGTTTTATGTCTGAAAATATAGTCGTTTACTACAGTTCCTGAAAACAGGGGAGCTGTTTGTACATCCTAAATGTTGTTTATTTTTCTAAAAAATAGCTTTGTTTCCCATTCTTCATCATGAGACATGGAATAAAAATCCCTTAAAATGAAACTTGTCATTCTTCTTGCTAAATGACACCTTGTTATATCACATCTGCCCCTCATTTCCCATAGGACCCTGAATTCACCTAGCCCACTATAACTTTGCCAGAATGGGGAGGAGGAAATAGATCTAAAACCCACTTATGTTTGACTGGGAAATCTGTCATATTTTCCGTCTCTAAAGTACCTCACCAGAATTTACTGCAGAAGGTAAAACCAAAAGTAAAGTTAAAATGTCCCTGTTTGTGGAGTGGTAAACAACTTGATGTGAATCACAGAAGAAATGTAAGGCCTTTTGTGTCACCATTATTACTGTAAAGCATTCTTTAAATGATTAAATCACCCTTTTGCCCTTCTCCTTTCTTGTTTTCTGATTTCTGGTGTTTGGACCTAGTAGGAAAAATGCTCTGAGCCTTAAATAAAATAAAACCCACCAGATCATTGTTTCAAGACGCAGAACAGATGTATAGCATCTGATGTTGGCCATTACAACAGCTGTATGTCTATGAAGATTCTCATTTTCTTTTTTTCCTTGAAGACATTTCACTTCTCATCCAAGAAGCTTCTTCAGTTCTTCTTCAGAACTGAAGAAGCTTCTTGGATGAGAAGTAAAACATCTTCAAGGAAAAACAGAAAATCCAGTTACCCTTTGGAAAAGCACCTTTGGTACAACAGTTGTAGTTTGAGTTATATTTAGGTGACTCAGTGGCTAAGACACTGAGCGTGTCGATCAGAAAGGTCGTCAGTTTGGTGGTTCGAATCCCGAGTGTCGCGTAACTGAGTGAACTCCCATTACTGATTCCAGCTTCTGCCAACCTAGCAGTTCAAAAGCATGTAAAAAAGGCAAGTAGAAAAATAAGAACCACCTTTTGTGGGAAAGTAACAGCATTCTGTGTGCCTTTGCTGTTTAGTCATGCCAGCCACATGACCATGGAGACATCTTCAGACAACACTGGCTCTTTGGCTTTGAAACGGAGATGAGCACCATGCCCTAGAATCAGGAACGAGTAGAACATATGTGTGAGGGGAACTTTATCTTTATATTTAATCCATTCCAGGAAGGTAACAATGAGGCAACATAACAGGAACTGAGGGATGGGGGAGTCATAGACCACATTGAACCATAATAGGAGTTTATTGGGTTGGATTCATTGTATTTGAACTCAGCATATGTTCATGCTTTGTCTTTTGGGCCTGATTGGTGTAACAAGTATGGCACCAGAGCTATTATCTCGCTATGCCATTATGGTCACAATATTGTCCTCCTTAACATATATTGCACATATTTGTTAAGCACACAGTGCTTTAACAGTGCCAGGTTGAGAGAGAGGTTAGTCTCCTTTCTGACTGATAGAAACTAAGGATTTATACTAAGCTTCATATATAGTGAATTTTGCTAAACCTATTGTTTCAAGATACAAGGAAGGGGCCAGAAATTAAATGCAAAGTAAAGCAAGGGTAAATTGGAAGTGCCCCTTTTCATCACAAGAAGGGAATACTAACTGTTTTGTACAAATTATGGTTTATTTATGGAAGAAAACTGTGATGAGGCAATCACAGACAATTAGTTAAACCAAATTTTACAAAATTTTAGGTAGAAATAAGGCTGCCTATAAAACAAATATATAGATTTGCATTATCCAATAATTCTGGAGCAATTCTGAATGTACCTCAGGTAGTTGGTCTCTTTTCCTGAAAGATTTACCCAAATTCTGGAGAATCATCCTCCTCTTCTTCTTCCTCATCTTTCCTTAGTGTTGATGTTGCTCTCATTGATTCATGTCTTTTCATTCTCTTCATTGTGGAAAGGAAAAGGGGAATCCCATCCGTTCTCCCTGCCTGACTTTTTTCTGATAGCATCTTAAAATATTTAGAGAATCTTTAATATTCTATGTTGAAGCAATGCAACTTCAAATCACTTCTGATTTGCCACTGTATGATCAGAAAAATAAACTAGGACCATCTCTGCTTTTTATATTTTTATTATAAAATTGGTCTTAAGGAATAACTCTTTTTGTACTGTGAAAGTAAATGTTCTCCTTCACTGCTGTCTACCCATCAGGCTATGGTTAATAGCATTATTACAGTGTCTGAGGAAGTGAAGTTGAAGTTACTCCTTTGAAAAGCAGCTGCTGTCATGCAGACAAGTTTCCTTCCTACCCACCTTCTCTCAGGCATTCATCCATTCCACCAGAACTGTACTCAGACATTCAAGACAGTTTTCCTGGTGCTTGGCTGATAGAGCCACACCTTGGTATTTTCAAGAAGATGCTGAGTCCTTAGGAAGCCTCATCCCACCCAGTCTTTTGAACTTACAAAAGAAAATGCTAGGACAGAGTGAGAAAAAGGGTTTATGTTTGGTTGGAATGCTAAAGGCAAAAGGCCTACAGACATGGAAATGGAGACAACATCTGAAGATTGGTGACTGTTACAAGCAGGCAAGAGGACACTCATTCAACTGTCAGGACCACAATCTGTGGCAAGAGACTTGAGGCATTGCCTGGAGCACAGCAGAAACTAGAAAAAATGCAACCACACCAACACAGTATCTTATCTCAACTAGTGTCAGAATATTTCGAAAAAGGCAAAAGTTGTATACTTTAGAGACTTACTTTGAGACTTTTGTTTGACCTGAGTGAAAGGACTGAGTATTAAAGCCATATTCACATGGCCACGTCAATTTGCAAAGCCTGGAAGGATGGAGTTGATCCAGAGTAATAACCTGTTGTTAGGGAAGGTGTGTGTTGCAATAATGTATTTTGTACAGATTTCCTATGCTGCTGTGTGTCCAATCCTTGGAGAGCTCAGTAGTCAGTTAAACGATCGATGGCCTGTTCAAATATACAGATGTACACACTTAAAGGGCACGTGCAACTTCTTTCAGAGCTTAATCCAGTTTTATTTAAGAAATCCTGGAACAAGGGCAGAAAAACAGATTTTAGATAAACAATAAAAGAAACTTCTAAAAGCTCAGAGCTATTTGGCAATGGAAGAAGATTGTTTTTGGAGAAGGCTGAAAGTAATTAAGGAAAAGCTGAATAGCATATGGCATAATAAGATAGGAAATTCCTTACAGACGGGCTGAAATGTATGAGGCAAGAACAATGGTGGGAACAGCCGGTTTGTGATGGCCAACCTGACCCTAGGTGAACCCGTTGTAAAATTACCCACCCCACCCCATCCTGGTATCAAAGTGGATTCTGGGTGCTGCGCTGCAATGGTGAAATGGGAAACAAAGTGGCCAGCATGAGGGAAGGAGGAGGAGCAGGGAGAAGAAAGAGGGAAAGTGGCCTGCTCTTTCCCTCACCCCAGCTGCTCCATTGCCCATTTCTCCATTGCAGGGCAGTGACCAGGATCCACTTTGATAGTGGGGCGGGTGGGTAATTTAACAACCAATTCACATGAACTGGTTCAAACCAGCTAAATTCCACCACTGGGCAGGAACCAGTGATTCTTAGGCCAGACAGAATTGTTATCTAAACATCTTCCAGCTCTAGATACTTCCCCTGATTTTAAAAAGAATTATTACATATTAACACAAAAAGGCTGGAGGGAAAAGCCTAGAATTTAAACTCTGGACCAGAGTTTATATATACACATGCCTTGATTGCTAGTGAAATGCAGTAGTCAGATGCTTTATGCATATATGACTTCTTTATATGCCACAAAACAACTTATATAGATATTTCAGGTTTATAAATCTTCTGATCTTAATAAAACAATATGAGGCTGAGTTTTTGATGGGTAGAAATATATTGGTTTGGCTGGGATGAAGTTTGCAATACACAATGGAAGGAGGTAGACTAGATAATGTTCCTTTTCAGTACTGTGACTGGGAGAAAACATATTGGTCTTCTATTCAAAGTTGTCCTGGAAATATGTGTGCCAATTGCATCCTTGTTTTAGACCAGTGTTTCTCGACTTTATCAAATTTAAGATTTGTGGAATTCAACTCCTAGAATTCCCCAGTCAGCATGCAGTGCTGCACAAATAAATGATTATAACATAAATGCCTATTTCAGAAAAACAATAAGTGTAGAACAGCAAAATTAATTTTCACCACCCCAGACAAGAATGGCTCATGTTGAATGAGACCAATTTCTACCTATATTTTTTCTTACATGACTCTAGAGATATTTCTGGAATATCTCTATGGAAAACATAAATGTTTGAGCACTTTAAACTCATTTGTACCTAAATAACTGTCTAGTTTGGCACAGTAAACAAATAGGACAGGTACAGACTTCAATAGATAGTGAGGACTGCATAAAAAACAATCACAACCTACTCTACTCTACTCTACTCTACTCTACTCTACTCTACTCTACTCTACTCTACTCTACTCTATTCTTTTTTCTCAGGCATTATAGATATTGAATGGAACCAGCCTGCCTTCCATTGGGAATCTGTATAAAGCATGAACCAAAAAGAGGGCTTAGAAAATATCTACAGACCCCTCAAACCCTGGGCATAATCTGTTTCAACTTGTCCCCTCAGGATGCCACTATAAGGCATTGCATGCCAAAACAACCAGATATAAAGATAATTTTCTCTGTGCCATCACTCTGCTGAACACTTAATTCTCACAGCAGTGTCTCATTTCTCATCTTTTCTCATTTTCTCATCTTTCCTGCTATCTTCTCCAATTGGTTTCTTATGATTTATCTGTTGTTGTTTGTAACTTATGATTAATGATCGTAACTATGATTTATGACCTATGACCTATTACTTGCTGTTTCTATGTACACTCTGAGCTTATATGCCAGAGACAAATTCCTTATGTGTCCCATCTCCCTTGGCCAATAAAGAATTCTGTTCTGTTGTGTTATTTTTTTTCTCAGGCATTATAGATATTGAATGGAACACTCTTCCTGAAACTGAAGACAATATTGACAATTACAGTCTCCTACTTAGTCCAACTCTTTATTTCCAGCCATCTAAGTCATTACTTCTCTTGACCACAAGTTCCACAATAAATAGGTGCTATCTCTCTCTCACTTGACTAAATAATCATTACAAGAGAAAAAATAGTGGAGATGTATCAGGGTTTCATGGTTTCCACATAATCCCAGATCCTTAAAAGGTCTCCGTAGAGTTCCAAGTGTTATTATTAAGATATAAACTCTAATGGGATAGAAGGGTAAATATTCAGTACAGTTAATCCCTGATTTACAATTGGTCGCTTAACAACCGGTCAAAGCTACTTTCCAGGGCTATTTACAACCTTGATTCAAAGTGCAATGGTTGACCCCCAGATACACATACATGATCACATGGTCACATTTTGGCCACTCAGCAACTGACCCACAATTATGATCATTGGCAGAATCTTGTGGCCACCTGATCACGATTTACCAAATTCTCTTTGCCAGAAAATGGCATTTATTTCTACTTTCCAGCAAAAACATCCCTGCGTACAACAGATGTGTTTTAACAACTTCCATGTTCACCTAATGACCATGGTGATTCACTTAATGACAGCTGGAAAAAAGGTAATCAAATCAGATGCGATTGTGGTGAACCACTTATCAACCAGCACGAGTTATGGCCATAATTCCAGGCTCAATTATGGTCATAAATTGAGGATTTTCTGAAAATGATTTGAATCATCTTATTGAGATTTAATTTTAATTAAGAGAAAATGAGATGAAACACAGATTTAGGTTTGTCCTTATTCATAAGAATGTGACTTTCCAATATTCCATTCAAAGGCTGGTATTTTCAACACTTGCAAACCTCTGAACTTCTAAACTATTGCAAAGCTCTGATATTGAGAAAAATGAATATCTTTCTTAATTTCTCAGATGAATTAATTCCTAACTTTAATGGAGCAGAAACATTTTTTATATTTTTTTTTCAAATGTGCTTTACAGCTTCACCACTCCATTGAAAGCAAACCTGGAAATACAACAGTTTTTGAGTGAATGATAAGCTTCTCAGAATATTGGAACAAAGAAGATAAATATATTGACTTTTTACCCTTTTGGATCACTATTCTTGTGTTAGGGCTTGCCAATTCAGTTTGAAATGCTGCATCTCAGTTGGGCTTCCTTCTAGATGTTTTAGACTTCCACAGTATTGCCCTGTGACCACAGCAGTGGTGGAATTCACATTTTTTTACTACCAGTTATGTGGGCATCACATGGCTTGGTGGGTGTGGCAGAAAAAGGATACTGTAAAATCTCCAATCCCACCCCACTCCAGGGGAAGGTTACTGCAAAATCCCCATTCCTTCCTGATCAACTCAGACTCAGGAGGCAGAGAATAGATGGGGCCAGTCAGAGGTAGTATTTAATAGCTCTCTGAACTGGTCAGAACCTGCTGAATACCACCTCTGGCCCATAGTACTTCTTTTACTAAGAAGAATCTGTGTTAGAATTGTGTAGATAGATATATCAATTGAAGAAACTGTCATTGTGTTCTCTGAGGTGAAAGCTAGGGATGGTCTTTACAATTTTCTACCTGATAAGAAAGTTCGTACCTTGTGGGTTTTTTGTGTGATGTTGTTTGTTTGTTTATTCTGACTGCCCAGATCCCTAGAGACTGGAACACTATTCAAAGACTGCAGAAGAAATAAATATTCTATGTTCTCGCAAAAAATGTTGGGTTTTCTTTGATGCTATCTAGCCATTCACAATTCAGTGTAAGCACATATATTTCCAAGAGGAGGCTCTGAAAATAATATAGTATTTGTGGAATAATTTTGTGCACAGAAATTAACAATATTTGTTAACCTAGTTTGATTTCTATAAGAATCCTTTAGTGAGGCAGGGCCATTTTTTTTAATGGAATCACATTCAAGAAAATTAACAGATTATGGAACATTGATAAGTTAAGGATGCCAAGAAGCAGATAAACCAATTATTATTTAAGAAAAGGAGGAGGGGGAATGTCATTATTCTCTGAAAGGGGGAAAAATCACAGTGTCAACCAAATGTTATTAATCTGAATTATTTGAATTTCAAAAACAGTGAGGATTAAAAATAAATTGGTCTGAACTAACATAGCACTTTAATTTCAAATACCATGAACTCACCCTAGGGACACTGTGATCTACCTAATGCTTTATTATACCAGTATGAAAGTGACAGAGGCTTCTGATATGATAATGATCATCCAATTTGATTTACATTATTTATGCTGCAAAGAAGTGTAGAGTTCCCTGTTTTAGATCACACCCTCATTATCCTACAGGACTGGAAGGTGACCAAGCCGAGGGATTTCTAACTCTTTGTCATGCATTTCTGGTACAAAATACTTAGTTAATTCAAATCCTGACATGGCTTTATTGAATAAAATGTGCAAATCTTGCTATACTACCCTACAATTCAAGCTTTCTTGTGTTTCTTTCTTTTTTTTCAATTTTATTTTAAAGTGCTGGGTGAATTTTCAAAATAAGACACAGGCGCAAGACACAGATGTCAAGATAACAGGCTAATAAATTAGAGTTTCTTCTGCTTCTGTCAAGATATTCTGGTTTGCCAAACTCTATTTTAATAAGAAACATTTGGTTTAAGGCCTTCCTAAGATGCCAGCTTCTTACACTTGTTTGAAGGGATGCTGATAATCATTGCCAAATTCCAATGAAAATTTAAGAAGCCACGAGATCTTCTTTGAGTTCAGAGCTTTAAATATCTTAAGGGACGTGTGTGTGTGTGTGTGTGTGTGTGTGTGTGTGTGTGTGTGTATTTGTGTGCATGTGTGTGAATTTCTAGCATGAAATCCCTGTATACGAGATCTTTTCTGAGTTCAGAGCATTCAATATCTTAAGGGACGTGTGTGTGTGTGTCTATTTTTGTGCATGTGTGTGAATTTCTAGCATGAAATCCCTGTATACGAGATCTTTTCTGAGTTCAGAGCTTTAAATATCTTAAGGGATTTTTTTTTTTTTTTTTGTGGTTCTAGCATGAAATCCCTGCATCCTGGGAGATATTCCGCATCATATCATAGATTTACATATGCACCCTGAGATTTTTAGAAGTTGCACAACTACCATGTTTAAATTGCTTATCATCCTTTCATATGTATATTGTAAAAGAAAATACTAGCAGCAAACTTCTCCTTCTGGGAGGAAAAACTAGATTTTAACACGGACACATTTCTATACATTTTCAAGAATGGCAAATAAACTCAGATGACACATTATTAAATTGGGGGGGGGGAGTAAGAAAGTATTAAAATGTAAGTATACAAGTTAAAAATTATACAAGTGGAATTACTATTAGAAATAAAATGTAATAGAGAAAATTATTTGTATGAAAATATAAAGTTGGGATTGCTGAAATGCCACCCCGAAAACCCATCAGAGAAAGCAAATAAGCAAGGGCAACAACGGAAAAGAAGGATGCGGAGGTGAAGGAAGAAAGGGTAAAGCAGAGGAAGTAAGGGAGGGGAATTAAGAGTAGAAGAGAAGGTAAGAAGGAGGAGAAGGGAGGAGGAGAGGGGAAGAAGAAAGGAGAAAGGAGAGGAGGAAAGAAGAAGGCAGAGAAGGGAAGTTGAGAAGGTGGAAGGAGCAAGGTTGTTGCAAAATAAGATGGAGACACAGGGTAGCAAGAAAGTGACCCAAACTGTAACACACACACACACACACACACACACACACACACACACACTTGTAAAAATAACCATAGAGACTAATGATGAATAGTTAAAAGTTAATAACACTTATAAAAATGTATATTTGTGAATGAATTTGAAAGGGAAAAAAACTTTTTAAAAAAGAATGGCAAAATCAAACTATAGGCTCTGCACAGTCTGTTTAGGCTGGTAGCGTAAGATATGCAAGATCAACTCTTTTAACTTCACCAGAACTGGATAACTTCAAGCCTTCAAATTGTGTGCTTGGATTCCAGGTACTGTTTCAACAGCTTTGGGACTCCCTGCTGAATGTGATTATTAAAATCTCACCGTAGTTTACATAATTCAAGTAGACTATTAGCCTCCTCTTTACAAGCAGTTTTTATTTGAAAATATGAAATATTTGATTCAGTCAAGCAGCCGTATCTGCTTCCAGGATGGGGAAGCTGCAGCTGATTCCTAAAGTCAAGCTAATTCCTGCAATGGATCACTTACAGTTACAGCATTTGTTCTTTTACATGCTCCAAAGCAATTTCCAAAAATCAGATTTGAAGAACTGCACAATCCTAATAGCTTAATTACCATCTGCTTAGTCAATTAGATAAGCCTTTGATCTGACTAAAAGGGCTTTGTTCTGTCCATTTTCTGAAATCATTTCTTGAAGTAATCCTAATCAAATGTAGGAGCTGTATCTGGCATAAGAACCTGGAGGAAGCCGATTTTTTTAAACAAGATTCAGTCAGGGTTCAGATCAGATTTCGGTAATGAGAAGCATTGATCATGTTTGCTGAAGATCTGTAACAGAATTGGGATCGGAGTGTGCATCCATTCTGCTGCTCCTTGATGTCTTTTTCCTGGCTTTTGACCACGGTGTTCTGTTATTCTGCATTAGGAAATAGAGGCACGCTTTTTGCTTTACAAATATGTTCTCCTATTTTCTTTTCCTTTGTCCCCTCCCCCCCCCCAAATAAAGCTTGGAATATTTATTTCTCCTAAAGGGGAAAAAAAAGGCATGACAAATTATTTCCCACTTTTTATACTTCATTTGTTTTGTATATTTCCCCTCCTCTCCCACATCCATACAAACATAGCTACTTTTTGCTTTAGAAAAGTTATGTCTGGCTTTAACCTGCCCAGCCTCTCCAGTGCTAATGCAGACAATCTAAATGCACCCCTAAAAAAATCTTACATTAATTTCATAGCAATCATGAAGACACACACCATGAACTGAAATGCTGATCCAGGATTTGAAAACTTAATTCACAGTTGATGTGATATCTGTGCCCCAAGCAAAGTAACTTCTTGTTCAATGCAAGGTTCTCCCTTTTTTTCTTTGTGGACAGTGTTGACCAGGGATGAGAAGTCACACTTATGACTGTTATTTGTTGGAAACCTCAAACCTTATTTCTTTCTTCCTTTTTGTATAGAAAATACAAGAACTTCTTGTTCTACCCTCAGGTGCCTTGGAAAATAGTTTGACTCCCTCTCCCTCTCCCACAAAGAAGTGGCAACCCCTGAGATATTGGTACACTGCTATCATGTCTCCCCTAGTCCTTCTTTCTATTAAACTAGACATACCCAGTTCCTGCAACCATTCTTCATATGTTTTAGTCTCCAGTCCCCTACTCATCTTTGTTGCTCTTCTCTGCACTCTTTCTAGAGTCTCCACATCTTTTCTACATTGTGGTGACCAAAACTGAATACAGTATTCCAAGTATGTCCTTACCAAGGCATTATAAAATGGTATTAATACTTCACATGATCTTGATTCTATCCCTCTGTTACTGCAGCCTAGAACTGTGTTGGGTTGTTTTTTTTGGCAGTTGCTGTACACTGCTGGCTCATATTTAAATGGTTGTCCACTAGGACTCCAAGATCCCTTTCACAGTTACTACTGTTGAGCAAGGTACCACCTATACTGTACCTGTGCATTTCGTTTTTGTTGCCTAAATGTAGAACCTTACTCTTTTCACCTTTGAATTTCATTTTATTAGATAGTGCCCAATGTTCAAGTTTGTCAAGATCCTTCTGTATCTTTAGCCTACCTTCTGGAGTGTTGTCTATTCCTGCCAGCTTGGTGTCATCTGCAAATTTGATGAGTTCCCCCATTTATTCCCTCATCCAAATCAAGATGTTGAAGAGTACTGGGCCCAAAACAGAGCCTTGGGGTACTCCACTGCATACTTTCCTCCATGTGGATGCAGTTGCATTGAGGACTACACGTTGAGTGCGGTTGGTCAGCCAGTTATGAATCCATCTAGTGGTGATGCTGTCTAACACATATTCTTCTATTTTATCTATCTAGTAGTAGGTTATGGTCTACCTTTTCTTCTTCTTCCTTTTACTTTTTTTCCCTAATTACTTGCACAGGGATTATTCTTTATACTATTTTGTTGTTTGTATTTTTTGTCATGGATTGCACCAGTGATGCAAAAACCAATTTTGTTGTATACATGATGTACAATGACAATAAAGGCTATAGAATAGAATAGGATAGGATAGAATAGAATAGGATAGGATAGGATTCTTTATTGGCCAAGTGTGATTGGATACACAAGGAATTTGTCTTTGATGCATAAGCTCTCAGTGTACATAAAGCTATAAATGATAAATCATCATAAAAACACATTCATAATAAATTATAAGATACAACATTTAGTGATAGTCATAGCTATCAACATAAATTATACTAGGAAATTAACTAAAACAATATATATCATAAAGATACAAGCAATAAAGTTACAGTCATAAGTAGAAAAGGAGATAGATAATGGGAAAGATAAGAAGACGAATAGTAATACAGCCTTACTAAATAGTTTGACAGTGTTGTGGGAATTAGTTGTTTAGCAGAGTGATGGCATGGGGAGGGGTTGTCCTTGTGTCTAGTTGTTCTGGTGTGCAATGCCCTAAAGCATCATTTTGATGGTAGAAATTGAAACAATTTATGTCTAGGATGTGAGGGTTCTGTAGATATTTTCTTTTTAACTCCATGAACTCTCCATGAAATACTAGGTAAGGTCAACTGTCTATTTGAGATCATGTATCATTAAAGTGCTGATGATGCCAATTTATACAACTTGACACTAGCCAACCAATTCATGATTGTTGAAGTTCTGATCCATAAAATTGTGCAGCCCCAGATGGGGAAGAACAGATGGTCTTGTCAATTTTGACAAAAGTGGCTTTATTTGCTTGACCTTTCTGATTCTAGGAATCCTCCATCTTTAATCTTTAGTGAGCTTGCACTTTCCCATGTAACTGGAACAGAATTTAGAGTTCTTTGAATTCATTATTCTTGCTCAAATGGTAAGTGGCAGTGGTGCCCAAAAGGGTCTTTGTATAGCTTCACCTAAGGCAGTGGTCGGCAAGCCGCGGCTCGCGAGCCAAATGCGGCTCTTTAAACATTTTAATCTGGCTCTTCTGTGTGCCGGGCGCCCACTTCCCTCCCTCCTCTCGGGCTTCGGAGGGAAGCTTCTGCAAAACCGCGGCGAGACAAGTCTCCCAGGCTGTAATTTGCCGAGCTGTACGCGCGCGCCTGTTTTCCACGGCGTGGAGCAGCGGCGAGATTCTGCGCGGCGAGCGATGATTCCGGGGGCCATCAGTGGGGGGGCAGGGTCCCCCCTCGCGTTCCTCATCTTCCCGGATGGCCCCCGGAATCATCGCTCGCCGCCCAGAATTTCGCCGCTGCTCCACGGCGTGGAAAACAGGCGCGTGCGCACAGCTCGGCAAATTAAAGCCTGGGAGACTTCTTGTCACTCGCCAGGGCTTTTGAAGAAGCTTCCCTCCGAAGCGTTCCGAGGGAGGGCTGTAAACTTCCCTCCGAAGTCTTGGGAAGTTCTGAGGAGCCCCCCAAGGCAAAACGCCGCTGCCAGGTAGCTAAAAGTACGTCTCTGATTCGTCTCTGTCAGTCTCTCTCTGATTCCCTCTCTCACTCCCTCTCTCTGTCTGTCTGTCTCATTCACACACACACACACTGTGGTCAGCCACAGTGTGTGTGCGTGTGCGTGTGTGTGTGTGTGTGTGTGTGTGTGAATGAGACAGACAGACAGAGAGAGAGAGTGAGTGAGGGAGGGAATCAGAGAGAGACTGACAGACACACACACACACACACAGAGGGGGAGGGAGGGAGAGAAAGATAGACAGACAGAGAGAGACACACACACAGAGTGAGTGATTAAGTGAATGAGTGAGAGACAGACACACCCACATACACAGAGTGACAGAGAGAGAGGGAGGGGAGAGAGACACACACACACACAGAGTGATTGAGAGACAGACACACACACACACACACAGAGTGACAGAGATGGGGGAAGGAGGAGAGAGAGACAGAGATACAGAGAGAGAGAGAGACAGATAGACACCCAGAGAAAATAACAGAGGGAGACAGAGAGGGAGGGAGGGAGAGAGAGACAAAGAGCCAGAGAGAGAGAGAGAAAGAAAAAGAAAAAAAGAAAGAAAGTGGGAGAGGGAGATGAAATTAAAAACAACAACATACAAACCTGACTTACTCAAACTATCCAAGGAAATGCAAGGCCAATGTTCACATTAGTGGTTGTGACTTTGTCAGTCATTGTCAGGATGTAATTTTCTCTACATTGTAAGGCAAATTTTACGGAATTTAACGTTATCGATAAATAATATCGTTCTAAAGTTTTTATTTTATTAGTTGTGTTATTTGTATCCTCCCGACCTATGTGGATACTTGCATGCAGAATATTCTCAATAAAAACTTATTGAAACTAAAAACAGTGTACCATCCTATGTATTTTCGGTTTTAAAAATGCGGCTCTCCAAATAAATTTCAATCGTGGTTTTGGCGAGATTTGGCTCAGTTGGAAAAAAAGGTTGCCCACCACTGACCTAAGGCATCAGTTCTGCTGGTTCTTGAACCATGAACTCTTGAGATTGCAGAAGGAAATCTGCAAAAAGGAGTTGCTATGCCAAGACTATGTCTATTGAATAGTGGTCTACCTATTCCAAAAATAGGTAGAACTAGATCAAATACTAAATTGGATTTTATTTCAATTAAAGTTAATTTTTAATGATTATATAAGCTAGAGCAATCAAATCTCCCTTCTGCCATATTAAATATTTTTATATGATCCAAAATAGTAAGCTTGTCTAGCGGCTCTTACTTCAGGGGCTTCTAAAAGCTTTGGGGATCTCATATGGTCCAGGAGTTTTGGGCTACTTAACTTAGCTATTGAACATGATTTGGAAGGGAGAGTAGAAGAAAAGACCTCTCTTGCTCTGGTAAACTGCCATCTTCTCATAGATTAGAATGGAAACCAGAGTTTGAATGCTAGCCTAAGCTTGTATTACCCCAGGATAGAAAAACTTTATAAGTTTCCAGAAATTATGAGGTTAGAACCAAAGGTTTAGTAAATGGCATATATCATTCCAACAGGATGATGCTGGACACTGAAGGTCAATGAAAGGTTAAGTAGATCAGAGATGTGTAAGTCCAGTTTTGAGTTTCGTTGATTGATTAAATATGGTAATAAGACATATTCAGTGAGATTGCTTACTTTATTTCCATACAAAGAAGTTGAAACAATAATTATGGGTTATTTTAGTCAGATGCAATTTGGATTAAACAATTTAGGTCATATTGCTTGGATTTTGGCTAAGGACAACATCTGAGTACATGCAATTGTAAATGATTCAATGCTTAATGTTATACAAGGCAACAAACCACAGGCAAATATAATGGATATCCAGTATAAATTATTCTTTATATTTGAGCCATGGGATTAAGACAGAATACTATGAAATTTGGGATAGATTTTATCAGTAGTTGGATTTAAGGAAGGGAAGTCGGAACGAACAAGCATAAGGATGCATAGATTGAATGAAGAGGCAATATAGGTAATACATTTTGTAACTAATTGTAATTGTAACAATGTAGAAGAGGTTAAGTGTTTATATATAATTAGTAAGCAGTAACAGGTAGAGAATACACAAAGATTTGTGTTATATTCTATATGGTGGACAGATTGCCAAGATGGTTTCACCATGTTCAGCATTTTTTTTCTTTTAACAATAAAAGTGTTTCAAACAACAACAACAACAAAAAAGCAATGCGGATGAAATGTAAATCTAATTATCCCCAAACTCCTAACCACTAAGTAAAAGAAATTTAATAATAAAAGCATTGTTCAAATACCAGTGTTTGAAAAAATGAATAAATTACATTGACATATTTTTATTTATTAAAAGGAGTTTCATTTTACCAAGGACTCCACTATATAGTATATTTACTAAATTATCTTGTCCTCATAAAATATTTAACTGATATCATAGTATCAAAGATCTAGAAGTTATATTTATTCCATTGAATGTATCAAACATTTTTGAAAGTCAATATGTATGATGACTGAAAAATTAAAATATCCTTAACACAGATATCTTCAGTTTTAAACACTGCTCATTTATTAATAATTTAAAAATTACCATTTAGAAGTGTAAGTGTGTGTGTGTGTGTGTGAGAGAGAGAGAGAGAGAGAGAGAGAGGGAGGGAAGGAGGGAGGGAGGGAGGGAGGGGGGAGAGAGAGAGAGAGAGAGAGAGAGAGAGAGAGAGAGAGAGAGAGAGAGAGAGAGAGAGAGAGAGTGAGTGTAATTTTCTCTCATTTACTGCTGCATGAATATTCTCAGACAATTTCCAGAATAGGAAATAAATCCTTCAGTGAATATAATATAATATTTCAACACCATTGTTTTCTGAACTCTTAGGATGAAGCAAAGCACAACAATTACACATGACTCAGCCTCATCTTCATCTAAAGAAGCAGCCATTGCAAAGAAAAATACCAATCTGAATTAATGAGATGAGATGGATAGATAAACAATTTAATGATGATACAGTCATACATTGTTCAATCACTATAAAATGCTGCCATCTTCTGGATATTCAATCAAACCTCCAATGGAGACCTGCCCAAAAGGAAAATCAATTAGGTTTTTTATTGTTTTTTTTAAATCAGTAAAAAAATAAACTTTAAATAAAATTTAAAAGCAGTTTAGCAGGCTGATTTTAATTCTACCCATTTAGAGTAAATTCATACACCTTTTAATGAAGCAAAATTATTAAAAATATGTTTCAGGGAAAAAAGGAAAGAATGAGCAAGATGGTAGAAATGGATGCACAGAGAGATAAAATAATGAGGAAGCAAAATGCTTCCTTTATACTTTTCATTTGAAGTGATAGGTTTAAATGAAACTGTTGATCTTTATTGGGAGACTATTTCAGGCTGGTTGAAATGTAATTTATCTGAGAACATTGCATTTTATAATAGCACTTAAACCTGGGAACCTTTTTTATGGTATATAAGTTAAATTCTCCAACAACAACAAACATTAAATGGCACATTAATTTTTGTTGTTGTTGGATAGTTTAACTTAATTAAGTCTATGCAATGACTTATAATTGGGGAGCAGAAGGGAACTGATGGATTTTTTCCAATCCAATCACATTTTTCCTTCCTTCCTTCCTTCCTTCCTTCCTTCCTTCCTTCCTTCCTTCCTTCCTTCCTTCCTTCCTGCCTGCCTGCCTGCCTGCCTGCCTGCCTGCCTGCCTGCCTGCCTGCCTGCCTTCCTATAATGCTATTACACTTACTTATTTTTAAAGAAATATGAATTAATTGTCTCAGGTGAAATCTTGTCCAGCCAATTCTGTGATGAAACATGAGCTTTAATAGATGAAAAACAATTTAAATATATTAGTTCCTTCAAATTGTATAAAAGCAGCATAAAATTAAAGATTTCCCTGTCAAATCATGTCTGACTCTACAGCATGGTGTTCATCTCTGTTTCTTGGCCAAAGGAACCAGCGTTGTCCAAAAATATTTCTGTGGTCATGTGGTCAGTATGCATGTACACCAAAGGCACACAGAACACTATTCCCACAGAAGGGATACCTATTAATCTACTTGCATTTGCATGCTTTCAAACTGCTAGGTGGTCAGGAACTGGGGCAGGAACCATTCACATGGGATTTTAAATCTAGGTTGTCAGTTTTTTAGGTGACAGGCTCAGCATCTTTAACTGATGAGCCTTTGATACAAGTATATAATACGATGGTTTTGCATCCAAATTAACTCTCCTAGATTCTACAAAAAAGATACAACTTTATTGAGTACATTTTAGTGGATATGATTTGGGTTTGGTTTTTCTTACAATAGTGACATCCATGGAAATATGTTGTGCGGGTGGGTGAGGGGAAGAGTTGTTCTGCTGTCTCCTATAAACTTTTTATATGGCTCAATTCAGTCCTAAAGATGCTTGATGCATATACTGGAAATACAGACAGACAGACAGACAGACAGACAGACAGACAGACAGACAGACACACACACACACACACACACACACACACACACACAGTGAGTTATGTCCAAGTTGACTTAAGGATTTGAATGTGTATGTGTGTTTGCCAGTGTCTTGGTCCAAGGCTTTGAACCTTAGGCAGGATTAGAAGTTAAAGGCTCTGATGCATTAATCATTACATGTCTCTCGCTATCTTAGCTGATGGTAAATAATAAGGTAATAGATATGGCTAGATCTATTGCTGATATATAAATTATGGACTTTGGAGATTGTAGAACAGTTTTGAATATGCTATTTAATGCATCTACTGTAAGCTATTAGCTATTGCATAGTGAATATGCCTGCATATGCACAAATGTATTAATATAAATACTAAAGTGTTTAATCACACAGCAAATAATTTTAACTATCAAAGACAAATAATTTGATTCAGATTTTCATTAAATCTTATGCTAATAAGGAATGTTGGGACCAGTTTTTGATTTTCCTTTTTTTTTAAAAAAAAAACAAACATATTCCGCATTCATTTGCAATATGGCTATAAAACTACAGGAAAATGGTAGTACATCTTTGTGACTATTTCTCTTGATATAATTATTTTTCATTCATTTTTCTTAGGCTGTAATATTTTGCAATCATTTTTACATGACCTACAGTAGTTATTTTTTTTCTATCTATATTTCTTCTAATAAGTTTACTTTATGTTCACATTTTCTTAATATAAGCTATTTTTCCATCTCCCCCAAGGCTCCAAAAAACCTTGTATTGCACAATTTCTGGTATGCACTGTATTCCAAATGTGTAGATATTTATGGAGAAAGAATCTGTATACAATGTGCATAACAATGAGATAAATAGATTTCTGTTGTCTCCATGGCAGTAACTATGCAAAACTAACACACAATTAAATGTTACAATTAAATAGTAACCTTGAAGTTAAGCACTTTAAGTGCAATCACTTAAAAACAACTCCAAAAGAATGGTCTGGTTTTTTGCAGATCCTAACTTCTTCTCTTTAAGTTTCCTCTGCTTGTAACCTGAAAAACCAATAAAATGCTGTTTTTAATGCTATTCTGTGAATATAACATCTGCTGGTAATTTCCTCCTGCAGGGATGGGGAACAATGGCTCTTTCATGAATTGCGGACTTCAACTCCTGGAATTTCTGAGGCAGCCATGTTGAAGTCCACAAGGTATTAAGGGGACATTGGTCCCCACTTCTGCTTTAGTATGACGTCATGGTATATTAACCAATACAATTGAAGCTAGATAGCACATGCAGAGAATACAGATGCCAGAAGAGGGAAAATCAGCATTTGAGTAAAATTGGTTAAAAGACAGTTAATACAAAATGGATGATGGACAATAAATGTGCTGGTGATTGTTGCCTACGGACTGTGGCGTTTTTCATTTCTCTGTCATTACTTGATTTAAAATAATTCCATCTTTTTCATTAAATAATTGCCAAGTAAGTAATGAAAAGGTCAATGATGCAAAGAATCATTATTAAGTTCTACCCAACTAAAATGAAGATTCAGGAATAAAGCAAAAGATGTATTGACTTCCTCAGCATTTAGAAGAGGCCCAAGGTTCTTCTTCAGCTTTGCACTATTGGAAAATTTAAATCAGTTTGGATCAGTAATTGATGATTTCACGGATTTCATTGGCTCTTTTAATGTGAAGTATGTTGGCGATTGTGCCCCAAATCAAAAGGCAGTGAATAGAAGAATTCTATTTACTGCCTTTTGTATGTTACATTCTTATTGATTTATTAAGGAGTCCTACAACCTCCAAAATCTTTGGGTGCAAAATTAGTTACAAATTCTTTCAATGGAATAGTCAATTAACAAACAGTAAAGGTAATTGTGAAACAAACAAAATAGGTTTCCTTATGCTTTGAACACAACTTTAGGGAAATGTGGCCTCTAGCATGCTATCCAAAAAACCAATTGTAGTAATCAGCCTGGAAAAAGTAATGCAGGTCTGATTTAAACAAGATTTACAGTTAGCAATAGCACTTAGACCTATATACCACTTCACAATGCTTCATACCCCTCTCTAAGGGGTTTACAGAACCAGCATATTACCACCAACAATCTGAGTCCTCATTTTACCCACCTCGGAAAGATGGAGGCTAAGTCAACCTTGAGCCTGGTAAGATTCGATTTGCCAAATTGCAGGCAGCCGGCAGGCAGCAGAAGTAACCTGAAGTACTGCATTCTAACCTCTGCGCCACCACGGCTCTTGTAGTTAGATCTGAGTTCAGAGATAGAGCAGCGCTCTGCCCAAGCCCCAACATCCTGAACATCCCTTCAGGATGTTGTTTTGAGTCCAGCATCCTTAAATATAATGACTAAAATAATATAACTGGTTCAATCGCCAAGGAGTTGTTTTTTTTCTGTTCCAAGGAACAGAATATTCAAATATTCAGGATATGCTGATTCATTTATACAAGATCACATGTAGCAGGATCCACAAAGATCAGATACCACCAACTTCAATCTATTTTCTGACCTTTATAGTTGAATAAGCAAACCAGAAAGTAAAATGAAAAATGGCTAGGCAACTGATATTAATAGTGACAGAAGAAGACCAGCTTCAATCACATTTTTGAGGTAGTTCTACATACTGTATCTGAACCATACTATTGTTCAAAGGTGGGTTGCCAATTTTTTACTAGCTGTTTTGGTGCGCTCCCATGCATCCATGATGCTTCTGCGCATGCACAGAAGCATCCAGGTGGGTAGGCAGAGTCTCCTGCTGCCACTACTACTGGTTCGGACAATCCAGGCCGAACTGGTAGCAACCCACCTCTGCTACTGTTAGTGAACAAGTACGTCCTTCCCAAATGTCCTGGTGTAATTTCAGGTAGTCTTTGATTTGCATCCATAACTGAGCCTGGAATTTTGGTCAGAGGTCACTGTGGTCATTAGGTGAGACTGATATGACTGCCTTGCTCAATGAACACAATCTCAGAATCCCCTGTTATAGTTGCTAAGCAACCATGTGGGATGTTAAGCAACCGTGCATGGGTACTTTACAGGGTGGGAAGGCCTCAGCCAACTAGGACCATTAGATTCACTTACCTTTCCACTTCCCTGCATCTGCTGACAGGTGTGCCCAACTGATGCAAAACTCAGCTAGAAAACTTGAGGAGGGTAATCTTCCACAAGGCTAGAGATGCCATTTTTCTCAAGGCTGGCCAAGAGCAGCAAGTCAGAAAGTTCCTAGGCTTGAGGGAGATTGCCTTTGTTAGCTTTTTAGCTTCACTTTGCATCAGTTGGTCAAGTAAAGGTAAAGGTAAATGTATCTGGGAAGGGAGAAGGCTCAGGCTTCTTGGGAGTGGTGGACCCACATGGTGGTGGTGGAAGTTTCATTGTTCTGCAACAATGGATGCTGCCAAGCATCTAAATTTGATCACATGACCACAGGAGCACTACAACAATTAAAACTTTGGGTTCCAATGTGTTGAATAAGCCAGTGCTCACTTCTACATACCCATTGGAATGTATCTTGTTTCAGGTTTGCCATTGTAAGTCCCTTCATTCAGCACTGTTGTAATTTTGAATGTTCACTAAACAAAATGTCATAAGTTGATGGTTATCTGTAGAAGTGAAAATAATTCTGCTTTAACCTAAGGAGATTTACCCGAGCATGCCTTCCAACGTGTTGAATAAGCCAGTGCTCACTTCTACCTACCCATTGTAATGTATCTTGTTTCAGGTTTGCCGTCATATATTTTCAATGTCTATTCTTACATGGTACATGAAAGTTTTGAAGATATTGACAGAATATTTGTCAGTGCAGTACAATGGAAAGATGGAGTGGTTGTATTTTTTTTAAAACACAGTGATTTTCTCTCCTACAGTTCCTGAGAGTGTTTATTTATTTATTTATTTATTTATTATTCATATTTATAGACCGCCCCCTCTCCCGAAAGGGACTCGGGGCGGTGTACAGTCACTAAAATACGTTATAAAATACATACAAAACAGTTAAATAATTAAATACGTAGGTGGAGGAGGTTGCAAGACTGTACATAGAATAATAAATATTAAATATAGTATATAATGTATTAAAAACTTTTTAAAACCCCAAACCCAATTAAAATGAATAAATCCCCGGGAGGTAAAACTAAGAAAGTGCCAGGCCAGCTGATTGAAATAGGTGAGTCTTTAACTTTTGCCGGAAGGAACGGAGGTCGGTGGTAGTTCGAATGTCAGGGGGGAGGTCATTCCAGAGGGTTGGGCCCATCACAGAGAAGGATCTACTCCTAGGTGTCGCCCGCTGGCATTGACTAGCAGACGGCACCAGGAGGAGCCCCTCTCTGTGTGAGCGGATAGGTCGCAGGGACGTGTGTGGTAGGATGCGATCCTGCAGGTAACTAGGTCCACTGCCATGGAGCGCTTTAAAGATGGTGATCAATACCTTGAAACGCACCCGAAAGGCCACAGGTAGCCAGTGCAGCTCGCGCAGGAGAGGTGTTACGTGGGAGTAACGTGTACTTCCCATAATAACCCGCGCGGCTGCGTTCTGAACTAGCTGCAGTCTCCGGATGCGTCCCAAGGGAAGCCCCATGTAGAGAGCATTGCAGTAGTCCAGGCGAGACGTCACCAGCGCATGAGTGACCGTGCGCAGGGCACTCCGGTCCAGTAGGGGGCGCAATTGGCGCACCAGGCGAACCTGGTGGAACGCCCCCCTTGCCACGGCTGCCACATGGTCCTCCATTGACAGCCGGGCATCAAGGAGGACGCCCAAATTGCGCGCCCGCTCCACAGGGGACAATTGTTCGCCCCCTATGGCCAGCGATGGAGTCAGCTGGCTGAACCGAGGCGCCGGTAACCACAGCCACTCGGTCTTGGAGGGGTTGAGTTTAAGTCTGTTGTCCCCCATCCAGACCCCGACGGCTTCCAAACACCGGGACATCACTTCGACAGCCTCGTTGGGGTGGTTTGGGGTTGAAATATACAGCTGAGTATCATCAGCGTAAAGATGGTACTCAACCCCAAAACCACGGATGATCTCACCCAGCGGCTTCACATATGCGTTGAACAGGAGAGGCGAGAGGACCGACCCCTGTGGCACCCCACAAGTGAGTGGCCTCAGGGACGATCTCTGCCCCCCTGTCAACACACATTGCTTCCGGTCGGAGAGGTAGGAGCCGAACCACCGCAAAACGGTGCCTCCGACTCCCATCCCCTCCAACCGACGCAATAGGATACCATGGTCGATGGTATCAAAAGCCGCCGAGAGGTCTAATAGGACCAGGATAGAGGAGCAACCCCTATCTCTGGCCCTCCAGAGATCATCGACCAACGCGACCAAGGCTGTCTCAGTGCTGTGCCCGGGTCGGAAGCCGGACTGGCGTGGGTCTAGATAGTCGGATTCGTCTAGGTGTCGCGGGAGCTGCTGCGCCACCACATTCTCGACAACCTTCGCCAGAAAGGGGAGGTTGGAGACTGGACGATAGTTAGCTAGCTCCATTGGGTCGAGCGCAGGCCTCTTGAGCAAGGGTCTCACCACCGCCTCTTTCAAGGCGGTTGGTAAGTATCCCTCACTCAGTGAGGCGCTCACCAGGCCCAGGAGCCAGCCTCGTGTCACCTCCCAGGCTGCCAGTACCAGCCAGGAGGGGCACGGGTCCGTTAAACAAGTGGTGGGTCGCAGCCGTCCACGCAGCCTGTCCAAATCCTCGGGGGCAACAGAGTCAAACTCCTCCCAGAATGGTCCCTCAAGACGCGCTGTTGGCGGCTCGTCTGGTCCACTGACGGAGGTCCACCCGCTCCGGATCTGATCGATTTTGTCCTGAAGATATTCCCCAAACTCCTCTGCTCTACCCTGTAAGGGTGTCTCCCGCGCCCCCTGCGATAAGAGGGAGCGAGTCACCCTAAACAGGGCGGCAGGGCGGTTATCCGCGGACGCAATAAGAGCAGCACAATGTCTACGTTTGGCCGCTCTTATTGCCACAAGGTAAGTCCGCAAATAGGCTCTTACCTGTGTTCGGTCAGATTCGGAGCGCGAGGATCTCCACCTGCTCTCTAGACGTCTCCTGTGGCGCTTCATCACCCTGAGCTCCTCAGTGAACCAAGGAGCCCGGGTGGGTCGATGCCGCAGGAGAGGTCGCAACGGCGCAACCCGGTCCAAGGCCCCAGTCGTCGCCCTATTCCAGGCAGTCACTAGGTCCTCGGAACGGGAGCGGGACAAGGCTACAGGTATTGGCCCAAGCTCCGTCAGGAATCTATCAGATTCCATCAGGTGCCTGGGGCGGTACCAGTTTATAGAGTCTGGTTCCGCCTCCTCGCGGTGGGGGATAGCGCCAGGGAAGTCCAGCCGGAGGGATGAGTGGTCTGACCATGACAGGGGCGTGATAACTAAATCCCCTATTCCCAGATCACTCGTCCACTGTTCAGATACAAAAATGAGGTCCAGTGTGTGGCCCCCTTCGTGAGTGGGGCCCTGCACTAATTGGGTCAGGTCCATGGCCGTCATGGAAGCCATGAACTCCCGAGCCACCTCGGAAGCCGCTCCCGTTGACGGCAAGTTGAAGTCCCCCATGACCAGAAGTCTGGGAGTCTCAACTGCCGTCGCTGAGATTAGCTCGAGGAGCTCGGGCAGGGCTGCTGATGCATAGCGAGGAGCCAAGTATACAATCAGCAAGCCCCACTGCCTCCCTGGGCCCCAACTCACACCAAGGGACTCACACCCGGGTATCTGAGGAACAGTGAACTCCCTCGGCTCTAAACATTCCCGCATAACCACCGCCACCCCACCACCCTTACCCAGGGCCCGAGGCTGATGGAATGCTCGAAAACCCGGTGGGCACATTTCCACGAGGGGTAAACCACCTTCGTGGCCCAACCAGGTCTCCGTTATCCCTGCAAGGTCTAGCTCCCCCTCTGAGATCAACTCATTAATGAGGGGGGCCTTGTTGATGACAGACCTTGCGTTGCAAAGCATCAGCCGCAGGCCCTGGCTCTGTAGCACCTGTCCACCTAGGCTGCAGGGGTTGGTACAAGCGACCGGGCGTAACCAGCAGCCACGGTCTCCCAACCGACCTTGGGATCTTATCCTGTCCTCGCATCCCCTCCTCCCCGCGACCGTTGTAATAGGACAACCCTCTGCTATCGTGACCTTTATATTCCCCCCCTCCACCGCATCCCCGTCCTTCCTGGACTCACCCGTCTGTCCGGCTCTGGCCGTCCTCCCGGTCTGATTAACCCTCCCCCCCACCCTGGGACCCCCTAAAAACAGTATAAAACATTTTACTAAAAAGCCCCTCAGCTTCCTCTTCTTCCACCTCTCGGGGTTCACGAACCCGTCATCAAGGCTGGCCCTTGAGAGAGCCAAGGGCCATACCTGCGAGAGAGGGGCCTCCCGCAGGCGAAACAGGTCTGTCCTCGAGTAAATTGGTAGGTTGTTGACCATCCCGATAAGGTAGGGGTGCAGATGATATAAAAGTTAATAGTTGAAAACCAGTGGGCTAGAGTCTCAATGGAGGGCAGAAGATTTTTTTCAATGTCCAGGTGGTACTCAGAACTTGGAGAGAAAGGGGGGGGAGAGCAAGCCATGATTAGATGTCCCAGATGGTAGGGGGAAAGGCGAAGATGGTAAATGGTAAATGGTGGTAAAGGATAGATGATAGTTCCATTCATCTGTTCCATGGTGGATGTAGCCCCCCCGATGGAAGGGGGGGGGATTCTTGGCCCAGCTGCTTGGCTCTCAATGTTAGTCTGCTCGAGCCAGCAGGGGCCCGGGAGGGGGGGGAGAGGGAGTAGCCAGAGACAAACAGCCAGGAATAACAAGATGACAAAATATCCCAGGGGGTTCTCTGGCTGCAACTTCCTCCATTCAGCCATCGTCGCAGCCATCTCCCTTGTCTCTTCCAGCAGTCTCCGTCCACCTCCCAGTCCTTCTCACCTATCAGATGTTTCCTGTTTCTCTCCCTCAAGTTCTTCGATGTTTCAAGGATCTCTCCGGTGCCTCCAATGCTTCCAATGCCTCCGGAGCCTCTCACCCCCTTCCTCTCACTCTCCTTCAGCTTTTCCGGCTCTTTTCCAGCTCTTTTGAGGTTTTTCGGTGTTTCTCCTCTATTCCCTCTATTCCTGGTGTTTCTCAGCGTTTCTCGGCGTTTACAGCCGTTTACAGCCCTCCAGTCCTCTCCTCCTCCAGCCCTCCAGTCCTCTCCTCCCTCCGGTCTTCACCGACCACCCTGGCGGGCCAAAACAAGCCCAAAACATGCCTGGGTGGTCGGGCTATCAAACTCTCGGCTCCCTCAGATGATACGGGAGCCGGCAGCAACCCTTAACCGGGCGGGAGCTCCATGGTGTTCTCGGAGCTCAAGGGACGCCCGCCATCATCATTGGAAGCTCCTCCTCCTCCCATTTTAAAATATAATACTTCTACAATCCTAACTGCTCAACATAGCTAGAATTTGTGATTAAAACTACAAGTCCTCAATAGCTTTTGACAATAGTGCCATTTCTACATAAAGAAAAAGAGTTGAAATTGTTGGAGGTTAAAGGTACAGGCATATTATGTGACAGTAAGACATTTCTCTTAGATCTTCTTGGAATCTGGATTGTGTATCAGCATGTGTTGAAAAAGTAATCCATGCCAAATAGAGCCAACTTAAAAGCAGATCAAACAAGTTCTTAACTTCTTAACTAAAGCAGAACATTTAGAAATCTTTTCAAAGAATTGATTTGAAAGCTAATTTATTCTGGGCTGATGGATACAATGACATTCTTTTAAAGACCTCTGTGTCCTGTGGGGGAAACATGGCTTCCTGGCTGTTAACATTAACTGACACCAGTGATTGAGTTAGTATGGCAGGTTGGAGGGGTTGGCATTATTACATTGCCAATAGGACATGACAGTTTTCTGTCTTGGATTCTCACAGCTGCTAAAGAAAAATCTTGCATCAAACCTTGTATGAAGGTTTCAGTAGGTCAATACACACTTTGGATGTATTATTTATTGCAAAAATCCAGAGAAAAATAAATTATGCATAATAGGTCAATGCTTCCCCTCTTATTGAGGGTTTCTTATTGAATTACTAATCCTTTTAAACAAGGCAAAAAACCTTGTAATCTTAAGGAAAATCAGTCATATTTTGCATGGATGAAAATAATTTCCCAATGCTCTATTTTTCTTCTATTGCTAAATGGATTTCATTATACATTAGAATGTTGGTTGGCAGAAATGCCAGCATTGTTCATGCCATTAAGTTATTCATATATGGAAATAAACCTGGTGTAAATATTTTCATCAGCTATAGATTTTTCTTTGTGGTGCAATTAAACAATGCTCTAGCTTTCAAGGACTACTATATTTTTTAAGATCTGAGCATATTTAGTAGCTATAGAGTATGACGGTCCTAGGGAAGGATATGGTACTCTTATGAAACTTTTTGCGTTTTGCTTGTTTTATATCATGGGAAAAGTTGATTGATTTTCCCATCAGAACTGATTGACTGTAACATGCTGTAATACCAAGTTACAAAATTTGAGAACAATGTCTTACTCTTCAAAGACTTGCTACCTTTTAATAAGTCTGGTTGGGTAGTGGTCCTTTTACATTAAAGGCAGCGTTTCTTAATTAAAAATTAGTAAGGAAAATCTTCCATGGCTTTCAGCTGTAGACTATAATATTATTTTTATTTTGTTACATAATTGCTGTTTTGATGGATGAGTTGAGAACCACAGTAATGATATTTCTTTTGTTTGTATAGTTCTAATGTAGAATTTTTTTTCTGGATATGTGTGTGTGTGTGTGGTGTGACCATACGTCTTTATGCTTTATATGGACATTTTTGTCAAATAAAATGGCAATTGCCCCATAACACTCACCGATAGGACTAAATCACTTATATTGTTCTAATGATTTAGCAATAGCAATAGCACTTAGACTTTTATATCATTTCATAGTGCTTTACAGCCCTCTCTAAGTAGTATACTGAGTCAGCATATTGCCCATAACAATCTGGGTCTTCATTTTACCAACCTCGGAAGGATGGAATGCTGAGTCAGCCTTGAGCCAGTGAGAATCGGACTGCTGGCAGTTGGCAGAATAAGTCTGCAATACTGCATTCTAACTACCAGGCCACCATTTGTTGTTCAATTGCTAAGTAGGGACTCTTTGTGAACTCATTGGCCATAGCATGCCAGGCCCTCCTATCCTCCTTTGTGTCTCAAGTTTTCCCAAATTCATGTTCATTGCTTTGATGACACTATCTAGCCATCTCATCTTCTACTCTTCCCTTGTCCTTTTGTCCTCAATGTTCCCTAACATCAGGATCTTTTCCAAGAAGTCCTGTCTTCTCATTTAGTAGCCAAAGTATTTGACCTTCAGCTTCAGTATATGTCCTTCCAAAGAACAGTTAGGATTAATTTATTTTAGGAATTACTCATTGTATCTCCTTGCTGTCCGAGAGACAAACCATGGCTTTCATTAAAAGGTGTCTTCCCCTGCACACATTTACTCCATGTATTTATTTTCAACAACTATAGTTTCCATTTCTGAAATTTTCTGAGTGTTGATTTAAAAAAAAAAACTTTACAGCTTTACAACTATTCAAAATATGAGAAAAGATTCAGTGAGTAAGTCAGAAAAAAGGGAGACATACAAACACAACTAGCATGAAACTATTACAAAAGTGTTCATATTGGAGACTGTTGTCTGATGGACTGAAATTTGGTTTCCAAATTTTTCCTTTAATCATCTATTTAACCAAGATTTAAACCACCTTGATCCTCACAGTGGAAGTAGATAATGCACAACCAATTTGATTAATACAATTTAAAGCAATGGGAAGAGTGAAAGAGAGCAATAACAGAGTCATCTAGGGTCTTCTATCTAGGGTCAAGATAATAATTACACAACCTGTATGTCAGGGGTGGGTTTCTGCTGGTGTTACTGCCGGTTCGATGTGTGCTGCCCCTCGTGCATGCACAGTTGCCTGTAAATAGGTCTGCACATATGTAAAACATTACAAATGTCAAAAAAATATGCCGCAGCGACTGGGGAATCAGTTGAGGGGTGTGGCAAGACTGCCATCCCTACTGATTCGGTGACCCAGTTGCAATTTCCAATACCAGTTCACCAGAATTTCCACTACTGGTTTCGTGCGTGCTGCTCCATGTGTGTACGCAGTTGCCTGTAAATAGGTCTGTGCATATGCAGAACATTAAAAATGTCAAAAACAAAACAAAACACTATGGCAACTGGGGAACTGGTTCGGGGGTGTGGTAAGCCTGCCGTCCCTACCGGTTTGGCAACCCAGTCGCAATTTCCACTACTGGTTCACCTGAGCCGGTGCAAACTAGTAGCAACCCACCTCTGCTGTATGTGTTGGTCAATAATAATCAGTTCAATATCCAAACTAAAGTTACAAATCATCCTTCACAGTGTGGCAGTATAGCTAAATGAAATTCAATGAAACTCCCTCTGCGTTTACTTATTTTCCATATAAGATGCCTAGAAATTGGCTAAAGTTTCATTCGATTCTCCTAGTGATCACTGGGAATATCTGATCCAGGAGCAATGTCACTGACATTAAAATAAGGACAAGTGTTAGCTTTAGTCTTATTTAATATCTTCATTAATGATCTAGAGGATGGAAGTAAAGAGAACATTAATTAATTTAATTAACAGATTATGCAAAGTTGGAACGTGCTGCAAATGCTAGAGAGAAATGGAAAGCATTGAAAAATGCCACCAGGGATTAACTAATTGGGATATAATTCAGACCATTGGATGGGCCCTGAGCGGGGGCGGGAATTAAGATGTCAAAAATCTGAGAATATGATTACAATACAATGTTTCCAATCTCAATGAGCTCATTCCCCTTGCCGGGACGATGTTGCACTATATACCAATATTTAAGGCTATTTATCATACAAAAATGATGCTGACAATGAAATAGGAAATTAAAATACGGTAATTGATATGAAGTTCACAACACTTCAATTCTTATTATTCCAGGTCTTAATGACAAGGAGGAATTAAAAATGGTTTCAGAGCAGGAAAAATGAGATGAACTGAGTGACATCTAGTAGAATAACATTGATCAATATAAAGAGACTTATGCTCAATGGTGCTTCTACTGAAAAGCGGGGAGGGGAGAAGCAAGAAAATAAGTTTAGCTGCTTCCCATAGCAATTCAGATATTTTTTGTTCTTTTTGAAATCCCCCGTGTCCCCCTGTTTTTTTTTGGGGGGGGGCAGACTTAAGAATACTTTGTTCCATAAGAAGAACAGCAGTTACAAATTTCCACATCTTGTCAAAGATTTTAATCTACCTAAAGCAAGTAAACATTTTCTGATTTGATTTAAGCAACATAAATGTTTTGCTAAAATCATAATAAATAATAAATGCAAGGATCTACAGAGAAAGAAAGCAAAGATTGTAACAATAGTAATAGGTACCTTAAGTGCAATTCCGAAACATTGGAAGCACCATTTGAATGCCATCAGCATTGACAAATTCACCATCAGTCAGTTGCAAAAGGCAGCTTTACTCAGAGCAGCTTGCAATCTGCAACAATACTGTTAACACATTCACATCTGCCTATCCCAGGTCCCTTCGGAAAGACTTGATGGGTGAACAAAAATGCCAAATGCAATCTCCATATATGGCTGACAAACCATAATACAATACAAGGACTAATCATGGACAATCATTCTACCGGATGAAATCAAGCAGATGTGAGCAAAGATAAAATCAGAGAGTTAAATTATAACATACACATGTTTTTCATCAGTATGCTTGCTTGCTGGTCCTTAATTATCTTAAATCTGAAAAGGTGTTTCTAAATGTAGAACATTTTTTTAAAAAAATATTCTTTTTTGTTAAATGGCAAATATCCTATGAAGCATCAATGAATTTACGGACCTTGCTTCAGAAAAATGAAGAGTTCAAAAGCTGATTACTTTCCAATGTGTTGGTCTATAGCAGCTGCTATTCTGCCAGACTGGAGTTGACTAGAGTGTTGGCTTACTCCTCCCCCCCCCCAAAAAAAGGAATTTTAAAGAAAAAATGAGCTTAATCTCCTTACAGGGATCCCTTTCGAAACTCAAAGATTATTCCTTTAAATGTAGAATGTTTTAAACTCATTTTAGGTGGCAAAATTGTGCATATCAAAAGTTCATTTATGGTATATATTCAACTATACCAAGAATGTTAGGTGTCAAAATACACCCACAAAATTTGGCTTGGTTTATTAATGGATATATTAACACATTTTAAAAGTACCCCTATCTGCCCTATATCAGGGGTGTCAAACTCAAGGCTCGTGGACAGGATCTGGATCTGGCCTATGGAGTCATTAGATCTGGCCCTGAAAACAGCGAAGGACCAGCCTGCAGTATCTCTGCCAGCGAAAATGAAGCTTTGAAGGGGTGCATACTTGTCGGATGAAAACTCTGTTTTTGTTGGCAGAGGGTTTCAAGATGCCAGAGCCCATTTTTACTGGCAGAGAGCTCAGGCCACCCCTGAAACAAGTGACATTGAGCTGGCCATGCCCACCATGACCCTACCCACCCAAGCCCCCACAAGGTCAAACACAACCCTGATGTGGCCCTCAATGAAATTAAGTTTGACACCCCTGCCCTATATGCTTATATATAAGCCCATCTATGATAAGCTGACCTTTGAAGTTTGAAGTTCTGTCTCTTTTATAAATGAGGAGGCAGAGTTTCCATCATGCAGTTGTGGCTGCCATCTAAATTTTACCCCGTGGATACCCTTGTTTATAGTCTGTCAGTGCCTGGCAAGAAATTCCTTTTCGTGGCATGGTACTGGACAAGTGGGGAAGGTGATTATTAGCTTTTCTTAAAGGAACTAGACTCTCTCTCTCTCTCTCTCTCTCTCTCCTCCCTCCCTCCCTCCCTTCCTCTCTCCCTCCCTCTTTCCTTCTCTCTCTCTCTCTCCCCCTGCCTCGCTCCCTCTTTCCTTTTGCTGTTGTTAAGAAAAGACATTGGATCAGCAGCCTTCTCTGGATTGTGATCTCTCACAATCCTGCTCCCCAGGAGTCTGGCCAGTATTCAGTGGAGCTGCTGTGAGGGCCCAGCGGCTTCGGATTCAGTCTAAGGGGTGGAAGTGAATATAATATGGACATCTATGTCTTAGCTCTTATGGAAGGTGGGCCAGCCCAGCAATGTGGCAAGATTCAGGTATGTGATGATGTTCTCAGGAAATGAGCACCAATGCAAAGTTGCTGAGGCCAGGCAGACATGGATCGGTTTTTAGGAGACTTGTAGATGAAAGTCTCTCTCTCTCTCTCTCTCTCTCTCTCTCTCTCTCTCTCTCTCTCTCTCTCTCTCTCCCTCCCTCCCTCCCTCCCTCCCTCTCTCTCTCTCTCTCTCTCTCTCTCTCTCTCTCTCTCTCTCTCTCTCCATCAGCCAAAGATTAAAGGATTAATGATCCTATGTCCCTTTATATGAAGGAGTCATCACTTTCCCACTGGCTAATGTACAAAAGCAAATGATTGTTTTTATCTTACTGCAGACACAAGAGCAATCAATTGTTCTATTTTAAAAGAGAGTTAGGGTGGGAAGGTACAAAGGAGATGAGGCCCGGAGTAATCTATCAAGATAGTAATGCAGTAAAACAACTGCAGTACATAGTAATCATGAAAGGGCTACTGCTCCCTTTTTATCACTGTTCTGCTTTGCTTGCTCCCAAGTACTCTACGGATCGCTGAGGTATATCCCACCTGCTGAGCTGTTGGACTTCCTGAGTGCTGCTTATTATTCCAATGATTCCAGAGGAGAATAAATGCAAGGCAAGGGCAGCACAGCAGGAATGACAGAGGACCACCACTGAAAGGATTTAAAACATAAAAATAATATTCCGCTGACTCCTGCGGAGAGTTGAGGGATGTATCGGTTCCAGTATGCTGATGAACCTGTCAGAAATAATAAACTGCCCACAAAAGCAATTGGTGCACAAAGAGGAAATATTTCTACTCTTCCAGATAGCACTTATGGAAAAAAAAAAGAACCAGCTATTTATTGAGGACAGAGCAAGACATACAAAACCACAGTACATGTCCACTAAGAAGTCATTCTCGCCAAATGGTTTTCATTCCTAGTGGAGTCTATTCAGATTATTGCACATGCATATATTCCACTGTTCTCCAGTGCTGCTGCCTCCATTAATTAAGGCTTTGAATCTCACCAGCATGTTCGTCATAGAAATATTTCATTTTGATAATTAATAGCAAATATATACAGTACACTAGTGGCCTCCAAGCTTTTGGGACTGCTTCCGTGGTGAGAAGTTTTTCTGCAGAGCTGCGGGGCCATGGTTTCATGTGCTGTCTGGATCACTCAGATGGCATGCCACGGAGCAGTGTGAGTCCACCCATTGGGGATCCCTGCATTACACAACAATGTGAAACCAAAGTTACCAATTCCTTCATGGGTATTGGCCTTCATATTCATTGAGTTCTCTTCAAGAACTTAAAATGTTGTAATGTATTAACATAATATGCGTATGGATGCAAGTAATGTGATTTTTAAAATTCACAGATGGAAATTTAGTCAAAGTGCAGCTTTTCTGATTTATATCAGCATGCTATAATGACATGATTTTTTTTCCTAACACAGTATACTTTCATTCCGTCTGTAGTTGTTCCTCCAGTAATCCTATAGGGGTGGGCCACCAGAGCTCCCGAGTCTTGCTGTCCACTTGCTAATAGATTTCTCAGAAATTCTTATATCTGACATTGTCCTTGTTGTTCTCAGGGACAATCGATCTGGTGTAGGAATCTTTTTTCTGTTTTCCCACTACAGTAAATGGGTTGCTGATTGGGAAATTCTGATAATTGAAGTCCACACATTTTAAAATGGCCATCACATAGTGCTTCTGGTGTATTCACTTTTCACTTCCAAATAATAAAGTTCTCAGCACGATGCTCTTATGCAGTTGCTTTCATTTCCTTTAGCAAATATTCCAAATTTTCACTCCTTTTGGCTGGCCATATCCTATATGTTTCCATTTTGCAATGTTTCTTCTCTCATCTTCGCTTGTATAGAATTCTTCTATTTGCCTCCATTCTCATCTGAATCCTGTCTCATTTGGTCATTTCACCAAACATCCTTTCTCATACATCTGATAAGAGTTACTGTGTACACTTCTGTAGCATTTGATGTCATAATATTTTTCATTCTATTCGAAGTAATTTCCACATCATATATTTTTATGTCATTTTTTTTTCTTATGTCATTTTCTAGTTGGAGATAAATCTATCTTCTAATACTTTTTCCAGACAGGACTTAAACTTTCTCTTTGTGGAAATCACTCTATTTATACTCCTGTTCTTTCTTCACTTCTTTTCTAATATTTCATGTCTATATTTTTTCCTAAGAGCAAACTTCATACTATGAAATAATGGCCTATTCTATGATCAAAAATTCTTATCAATCTTCTGTCCTTTATATATATTCATTTCAAGTAATGGCACCATATTGTTTTCCTGTTTATTCCATTTCCATTTGTACACATGAATAGACTTAGGCTTAAACCATATATAAGAAACAGAGACCATTTTCTTCAAGCAGTTGCTCATCAAATCAGCATTCTTTCTTCTTCTTGAGTTTCTGAATGGTCCAGTATTTTATTTCATTACTACTTATAAATTCATGTCATCTAACAGAATGATTGTTTCCTTTGCATTGCATTCATTCAGAATATTGCAGTTTACCTCCATTTTTTTCTATGGTTCATCACCATCCACTGAATTGAACATCTCACTAATCCATAAATTCCTAATTACTAACATATTCAGAACAATCTAGATGGCAACAGTTCATACATTTGGGCATAAATAAAAGCCATGGTGACACAGTGACTAAAAGGGAGTATTGTAGGATAATTCTGCTGACTGCCGATTGCTAGCAGTTTGAGTCTCACTGTCTCAAGGTTGACTCAGCCTTCCATCCCTCCAAAGTCAGTAAAATGAGGTCCCAGGTTGTTGGGGGCCATATGCTGATTCTACAAACCACTTAGATAGGGCTGTAAAGCACTATGAAGTGATATGTAAGTCTGAATGCTATTGTTATTTGCTATAAATGGTATCCCTCTCATTCATAAATAAAATCTACCTTCACTTTCTTATCTATGGAGATTCTCAGTCATCCAGGTCACAGCTGTCCCAAAGGTGATCTTTCGAGAAGCAACAGGACTTTCTTGATAACATAAGAAAGTTCAGTTGCCTCTTGAAAAAACACCTTTGGGACTTCACTTTCTTGCTTTAAGTCATCAACTCCATTTCACCAGTAAGAGCTATTTCATTCTTCCATTTTGTCTTTTTCGCAAAAAGAAAACTTTCTTCCTTCATTTCAATTCTGTTCAGTCTAGTTCAGTTCAATTCTATTCTATTCTAGCTCATAGTCTTTCCCATTTATGTTTGCCACATTCCAAGTGACTAGCTTCTTCATTCTGTAATGATCACCCCTTGAGATATACTACTTATTTCTATGGCCTCGTGTGTCAACTTCTAAAGTGTTGCCATGACTATTAACAGGCTGGCATGGGGGGAGGGGGAAATTCCATGCATGCCTTTGGCTGGAGTCGGATCTCATGTCTGCAGCCTAGTTGTAGAATATGAATTATGATGCAGGACAGAAGAGAGGGGATTACAGGGGTAAAGTTCAAACACAATTAAGCTGAAGCAGTTTTGGCTCCACCGGAGTGCACGCCAGAATGTCGATCCTAATAAATGATTGGATTTCCTTTGAGCTATGTCTGGAGGCTCGTAAATTAATTAGGCCATCTTCTGGGAACTTCACATCATGATTTTTCAATGCTTTTTAGTAATAGCAATAGTATTTAGATTTATATAGCACTTCAAATGCTTTACAGCCATTTAAGAGTCAATATATTGCCCCCATCAATCTGAATCCTCATTTTACTGACCTCAGAAGGTTGGAAGGCTAAGTCAACCTTGAGTTGGTCAGAGTTGAACTACTGGCAGTCAACAGAATTAGCCTGCAATACTGCACTCTAACCAGTGTGCCATCACCACTCTTACAGAGAAAATACAGAGAATGTGAAAAAATAAAGAGAATGTATATACTAAGTTACTAGACTTTGTAATAATTATGTCACTTGCAATGTTTCCTGCTCTTGCTAAATGTGTTAGAGCACATTTTTCCATATGCCACCAGCACAGCAGTCCAAATTTTACCCCAGGCATTCTCACATTGTTGCATACAAATCAGGATAAATAATCTGGAGAATACCTTACAAGCCAAGATGTTGTTGTCTACATCTTCCCAATTAGAAGGGGCATGCGGTATACTAAGACATTTCCTCAAAACAATTTTTCAACTAGGAGTTATAAACTCCTAGATTTGTAGCTGTACATGGCATTGATTTCAACATATCTGTGGCATTTGTTTTTAAAACAGAAAGCTAGTTTCACACTGTCTTAATATTTAGAAAGGCATATTTAATAAACACTCTAATTTCTATGTATGCTTCATATAAAAATATGTTTACTTAAAAGGGAAAAAAAGATGTCAGTTTTTCCCTGCGGATATTAAACATCTGTGTAAAGAATATGGAATAAAACCAAAGAATACATATGATCTGATAATGAGCAGCTAAAAGGGATTTAAAAAAAAACCCCAGGGAAGTAGAAATAATGACAAATCTAGCAGTCTTGTTCTTGTAACCGGTAGTAGCATTCAATACTCCACTGGCATAGAACAGATGTTCATGCAATATTTTTTGTAATTTTCTCATCACCATTATTGTGGATGACCTGAGTTTACATAAACCATTACAGAAATGTACTCATTGGAAGAGCTTCTTAAAAATCCTGCATATGGCTTTCTTTTCATCCTTGGTGTTTTCTGCATACATTTCTATATATAGAACAACATTATTCTTATGTAAATGATTATAGGTAGGCTTATAGATGTAACCAACTGCTTGGATCCTGAAGCTTCAGAATATCTGACACTGGGAACTGATATGACAACTATCTCTCATTCTTTGAATAACAAAAAGTCAGACTCAGGGGTGCGCTTCAAAAATTTCAGCAATAGGTTCTCTGCCCGGTTGCTGGGTGGGTGTGGCCATGGTGGGTGTGGCCTGGTAGACTTCTTGCACCATGGCGGGAGGGGGATGGATTTTCGCCTTCCCAAGGCTCTGGAGGCTTTCTTCAAGCCTCCGGGAGGGCAAAAACTGTCTCCCCTGGGCTCCAGAGGCCTTCCAGGAGGCCTGTATTTCTCCCTCCCTGAGCCTCCAAAACAAGCCGCATGGAGACTCATGGGATGGGAGGGGAGGGGTAGGGTGGGGTGGGGATGACAGGGCCAGCCACGGGTGGGATTTGGAGGTTCTCCGAACTGGTCATAGTGTTAGCTACGGGTTCTCCTGAACCTGGGTAAACCCATATCAGCCCACCCCTGGTCAGATTCATAACTTTCAGAAGAACTGGGATTCGTACCAATAGAAAGGGCAAACCGCACACCTCATCAGTCAAAGAATTTCAGCTGGGGTGTGTGTATGGGAGGGGGTGTCCAGGAGGCAAGATTGTTTTCCCTTGGTCCTTTTCTGTGATTGTGCCTGCTGAGGTAAGATCTGAACCCACCCTTTTGGTCTTCTGAAAGGACCTAAAGACTTGGCTCTGACAACTAGCCTGGTAGCACAGTGGTTAGAATGGAGTATTGCAGGCTAATTATGCTGCTGACTGCCAGCAGTTTGACAGTTCGATTCTCACCAGCTCAAGATTGATTCAGTCTTCCATCCTTCCAAGATCAGTAAAATGAAGACCCAGATTGTTGGGGGCAATATGCTGACTCTGTAAACCACTTAGACAGGGCTGTAAAGCATTGTTGTAAATCACTTAGACGGGGCTGTAAAGCATAAGTCTAAATGCTATTGCTATTGCTGTTTGCCGCCCATCTTTTATCCAACAACACTAGTTGCCTTACAACATAATATTAAAATCATCAATTATAAAAAGCACTGCAGATAACATTATTAACATAAGATAGCAAAGGAGAGAACCTATCACACAGTGTTAAAGGAAGTGGGAGTAAGTTTTAATAAGTTAATTGTCTCCAGAATGAAGATCCTCCCATTGGGCATCCAAGCCAACAGGAATTTCTTAAGGCTCTTATGAAAAGTCAGAGGTGAGAGTCAATCTTACCTGAGGAGGTAGGATTTCCAGAAGGCAGGAGCCACAGCAAAGAAGGCCCTTTTCCTGGATTCCTCCAGCCAAAATTCCTTGGCTGACATGATCTGCAGTATGTGCCCTGTACCAGAGCTTCCTTGTGAGAAGAAATTCTCTTTAGATGCTTGAATAGTCTGAACATTTTGTTGTTGTTTCAAATTTCTGATTAATTAGAGTAGGAATTATGACTGATATTATGCTTCTGCCAAACCAGACCAAGAAATCAATTCCATAGAAGTTTAAAGCTTCATTTATTCAGATTGGATATAATAAGTCAGGGGTGTCCAAACTTGGCAACTTTAAGACTTGTGGACTTCAACTCCCAGAACCCCTGTATTAAGTCATACAAGTCTGATTGTACTGTATCTCTTCCTCTTTATTGAATTAGGAAGGCTTCTTCTTGAGTTGCTTCTAAATGTTATCTCTTTCTTCTGGACTTAAAAGAAATGTTGCAGCCCTTTAGCTTAGATAACATTTCCTATACATTTCGGTCAAGGTCATCTTCTTACCTTTCTACAATCTCAGTCTCTGCTGTTGTGTCTCTAGTCCTGGAACTCGCTTGGACTTTGTCTTGGTTTCCTGGTTCTTTTTATATGTTTACTCATGATCAACCCTCTTTATTTTCTCCCCACAAGTGGAACATTTACAGAATTACAGAATCAGGAGCAGGGGGGAGGGGTGTCATCTGGTTTAATTCATTGCTTAATATAGGCCACCGATGGCTAACCTTTTTGTCATTGTGTGCCAAAAGTGCAAGCACATGCACCCATGATGCAATACGTGTGTGACCCATCCTGTGTGACCCACCCACCATGCATTTGAACACAACCCCTGTGCTCCTCCCACCCTCCACACATGTGCACGGGCCACTAGGCTCCCCCTTCCCCTGCACATGCACATGTGACCACCGCATGCACCCTGCCTCTAGGCATATGTGTGCGCCCCCACCTCTGCATGCATGGCAGAAATAAAAACAGCTGGCCAGCGGAAGGCATGTGTGTATGCGTGGTGGAGCTGAGCTTTGGGCAATGGCTCGCTTGCCTAAAGAGAGGGCTCTGTGCGCCACCTGTGGCACACATGTCATAGGTTTGCAATCATGGATATAGGCCACTTAGTGGTAAAACATTACAAAAAAATAGTTATCTAATTTCACCTTTGGCGAGGGACAGGACAGTGCCTCTCTAAGAAATGTGTTCTGCTCTTGATTTACTCCAACTAAGTGAATTTAGCTTTTTGAGATGTTGCCACCTAGTTCAGCACAGTTAAGTATAGTTGAAAGCTAATGTTTAGTGACCTTTCCTCTTCTACCACCATTAGTTTTTATGAACCAGTAGAGTTGTGGGGAAATTTCTTTTCGCGTAACCATTTTTAAAGCTTAATGAGATTTTACTAATGGCCCTTTCGTGTGAGAATTTGTTCACTCAGCTCATAACCTTTGATTGTAGAAGTAAAACAATTGATTCCTAGGTACTGTATTTCATGCTGAAAGAAGAAATGGCTTGCATCAGTCAAAATGTCTCCTACTGTAGTGTACTAATAATTGTGATTGTATTTTATGAGTTCATGCATGGTTTATTTTATTCCTGCATATTTCAAAGAAGAAACTAGTCCTTTATTTGCAGGTTGTCTAGTTTTATCAATTCAAAAGTATTTTGTTTCTACTGATTAGCTCCATGACATGTTATGATGGAATATGTAAGCCTTTTAGCAAGGAATATTTCAGTTACGAGTATATCCAGTTGACTACTAAATTAATCAATTTTTAATACCAAATAATAAGTATTTCTTCATAAAACACAAATAAAACACTAGTCAGTCATATGGCTGTAGATAACAATTTATTATTTTTCACCATTCCTGAACGAATAAATGAAGTAGATTTCCTCCCTTCTGTTTTATCTTTGTGATTGTTTGGAAGATATATCCCAAATATATCTTGATATACTAATAAATGATTGAACTTCAGCCCTTCTGTAAGCACCTAAGTCTAGTGAAAGCTAGGAAATATGGAAAACATTGAATAAACTACACATAGGTGCAACAATATGAAGAGACACTCTGAACAAATGGGACTATCCTATGGCTTCTGCCTTTTGCAATTGTGGTGACGTGCAGATGACAACATATATATATATATATATATATATGTTGTCATCTGCTGGTCTAGTTGATGAGAGCTAAATAGCTTGAAATGGATCTATACTAGTCTCCCTTTATTTATTTATCAGCACAAATACAACACAAATATAAAAAGGCAACATTAAAAATAAAAATATGGTTTTCTGCCTGGACGGTTTTCTGTAATGAGCTGTACACCGCCCCGAGTCTCTTTTGAGAGAGGGGCGGTCTAGAAATCCAATAAAGTTAAAGTTAAGTTAAGTGAAGGACAGAAAGAGGGAGTAGTGAGCTTCCTCCCATATTTGGGCATACAAGGGGTTGTAAAACAAATACATACCTATTTCCCTGGCTTAGCTGATAAGGACGAGAGCCTGTGGCTTAGTGGCTAACAAATCTGCCTAATATGTAACACAGGTTCAAATCCCAGTAAGGGTATGGCTAGCTGATGAGAGCTAAATAGCTTGAAATGGATCTATACTAGTCTCCCTTTATTTATTTATCAGCACAAATACAACATACATACATACATACATACATACATACATACATACATACATACATACATACGCTGGTTTTGTTGTATTCGGGTCTTTTCCCGTGTAAGGTTGAGATTGTCTTTGCAACGTTTCAGCAGAATCTCACCTGCCATCTTCAAGCGTGGGCTTAAAATGGGAACGGGCTCCATTCCCATTTTAAGCCCACGCTTGAAGATGGCAGGTGAGATCCTGCCGAAACGTTGCAAAGACAATCTCAACCTTACACAGGAAAAGACCCGAATACAACAAAACCAGCATACCTACACCCTTGAAAATCTACATATATATATATATATATATATATATATATATATATGATGTATGTATGTATGTATGTATGTATGTATGTATGTATGTATGTATGTATGTATGTATATATATATATATATATATATATATATATATATATATGTATATGATATATATATATATATATATGTATATATATATATATATACACATACATACATACATACATACATACATACATACATACATACATACATACATACATACATACATATATATATATATATATATATATATATATATATATATATATATACCTGCCCTTTGGGTCTTGATCAGTGTACACGTGACCTCATGACAATTCATGACAACAGAATGCAATTAATGTTGATAGTTTTAATATATTATCAGATATTGATCCAAAAGTCCATGGAAAAATAAAGGCTATTTTTCCCAATTTGCCTTTGTAGTAGAAGCGCAACAAAAATGGAAATCCTGTAAGAACTTAGAAAGCCAGAAAACATTAAGAAGGGAAGACTGAGTGAAAATATGAAGCAACTATTACAACAAAATAGAACATTATTTGTCATCTCTTGACTAAGAACATAGGATAATGAACAAATGTTTTTTTTTCTTAGAAGATGATGTATTACTGCTGAATATAGAGAATGAAATCTTAACAATAACAATTCAATAATGAATCAAGGAAGGGAGCTGACTCCCCTTTGTTTGATCAGAAGGATCAAACAAAGAATGGAAAGCCACCTACTGAGATGCTTTAAATTGAAGTTCTTGGAAGGCAGAACTTGCATCGTTCAAGCTTTTCAGAAGCTACAGCTGGTTCCCAATTAATTTGATCCAGTAACAGCTTGTTTTTCTTATAATCATATTAGTTTACCTGATATGTTGATGGATAATTATTTCTATCAGATTTAGGTAAGATTCAGATTCATAATATTATGTTTCATGCACAGGTCAGTATTAAGCTCTAAACTGTCAGCTACATTTTACTTATCTATCTTTTAAAAAAGATCTCAGCAGTATATTGTATTTGATGCAATTCCAATATTAAATATTTGATTTTTAGAACAAAAATAATTGTGTTAGTGCATTATGTTATTAATGTTTTTCAGTCTGCTTTTCACATTTGCTTCCTGTTCTATCTTATATTGCATTTTTTGCTTACCCACTGACTGATTCAGTTACTCAATGAATTTGATCTCATCTAAAAAAAAAGAATTAATATTTATAAGAATTTAATCCAATTTGCTGAAGGACAAACAAGCTTGTAGTACTAGAGCAATCCATCCAAGTATTTCCAAGTAAATTAACTATAAATCTGTCACTTCATACACTCAAAATATAAAGAAGATTTTTAAATCACAGTGTATTGAAAGAGTCAGTGTAGCCTGTTTTATACACAGTATTAGTCAATAATGAGTTGGTTCACACATTATATAAAGACACAAATACAGAAAACACATGATGGATAGTGTTATTTACAACTCAGACCACTGACTCCTTCTGGCAATCTGACAACAAGTTCTACCCTTGTTCCAAAGGTGCTTTTTCAAGAGGCAACTGGTTTTTCCTTGAAAACGTTTTGCTTCTCATCCAAGAGACTTATTCAGTACTGAGTAAATGGTGTGGAATTGAAGATTGTTTTATGCTTGTTTTCATCAATGTCCTTCATACTTTATGGGAAAGCCTCTTCAGTTTTTTATAACCACAGTTAGCTCTTTGGTTTATTTCTGTAAGATAATAGTTGTTCTTCAAGAGTGTCTGCAAGTTGAATCCTGGCTACTGGACTTCTTTTCTTGTTGGTTCAAAACATTTCACTGCTAATCCAAACAGCTTCTTGAGTCTGAGCAATTTGGCTAAGGGAATCCCATAGGTGTCCTCCAGGGAGGTTTCATTCTTCACATCATCAGGATAGACATGTCAGGTAAGTAGGTAGAGAATTGTTGGGATGTAAATGTAACAGCTCCTAAGTCCTTTACCCTAAGTGGATTGTTAAGTGTGGCCACCCTGGTGAACCTGTGATGTGGTTTTAATCTTCCTGGGGATTGATAAAAGAGCAGAATAAAAAAGATGTGGGACTGGTTATGTTTCTCTCTCAAATCATCTAGCTTCCCTCTTTAAAATGTGAACAATCTGAAGTTTCTGGGTGTTATCATAAAAGAGGACCTGACTTGGGGCACTCACATTGCAGCACTGGTCAAAAGGGCCCAGCAGAGAGTATACTATTTGAGACTTCTCAGGAAACAACAACTGAATGAAATACTGGTGACCTTCTACCACTGCACCATAGACAATATTTAAATTTACTGCACCTTTGTATGGTTTGCCAATTGCACAGGGGCAGATAGGACAGCATTCCAGAGGGTTATCATCATTGCCCAGAGGATCATTGGTTGCCCTCTCCCCTCTTTGGAAGAGCTTTATAGTTCCAGCTGCCTTAAGACAGTTCAAAACATTCTTAAAGATCCATCTCATCCTAGGCAATCTTTTTTTAAAACTATTACAATCTGGCAGTTGGTACAGGATAATAAAAAACAAGGACAAATAGGCTGATAAACAGCATCTATCCCAGGGATTTAACCATATTGAATTCTACTGTCTAATGCAATATGAAGGCAATATCGGTTTTTAATTCAATTGTATAGAATGTGAAGAATGTGTGTTTGTGTTTTATTTTTATAATTGTAAGGTACACTGAAGATGGCATTTAGTTTCATTGTATGAGGTGCAATGACAATAAAGTAAACTAACTAACTAACTAACTAACTAACTAACTAACTAACTAACATTATGGTCAGTGGTGAGTTTCACATTTTGTTACCACCAGTTCACTACACACAGGCCCGTTTCCATGCATGCGCCTGACCTTTCGCACATGCACTTTGCTCATGCACATGCCTTCTGCACACATGCCCAGGCTCAAGAGTACCTAAATAAGATAGTATAAAGCTGGGATTGGTGGGCGGATCTACCAGTGATTTCCGCTACTGGTTCGGGCAAATCGGTCCGAACTGGCTGAATACCACCTCTGATTATGGTGCTCAAAAGAATGTCTCTTTTCTTTTAAGTGAAGATTAAGAAACTGCTGATTGTGGTGCTGTTGCTTCTTCTGTTCTGGGCCATTGTCTTTTGTAAAGACAGCTTGGTTTCTCAAATGTACAACTCTGAACTTTCCTCACCTAACTGGACTGTACACCCTACATTATTCTTCTTACATTTTTCTGTCTGATCTTTAGAATGGCCAAGCTTCTGTCTCAGTGTTTGTGGGTTTGAAGAACACAGGTATATAGTGTTTTCCAAATATCATAGGGTCCACCTGACCAACTTGCTCAGGCTGAAGAAGCTATTTATATAATCAATAGAATATTTTAAACCAACAAGAAAAAAAGTTCAGTTGCCATGACTCAACCTTCAGATAACCAATGGAACAGCTTGCCTTCAGAAGTTGTGGGAGTTTCATCACTGGAAGATTTCAAGAAGAGACTGGACTGCCATCTGTCAAAAATGATGTAGGGTCTCCTGCTTGGGCAGGGGTTTGGACTTGATGACCTACAAGGTCCCTTCCAACTGTTAATCTGTATGAACTCCCTGGATGAATGAGAATCTTCCTTGACAACTTAAAGGAAGATGTTGTCATACTCCTTTAGGGAAGTCATGTAATATTTATGATCTCTTGCCATATTGAATAAAGTAAATTGAATTAACGAATAGGCATGAGTAAATTGTAAGGTGATGGAGAATCTATTTATGTTTTCCTGTTACTGTTTTTCCCTTTGCATTTTTATTGCGGATCTCTGACCTCAGGATGTATTCCATAAATTGCCAGTTGTTATTATCCTGTTTGCCTGAATTGCTTTTATAATTTTATGATGGAGTAGAAAACAAGATATTTGATCAGTGTTTTTATTTAAGCTGTTTCCATTATTTTAGATCATATTTGTATAACCTCAAGTTGCTAGACTGGCATATTTTATAGCTTTAGAAAAATGCATGTATGTGTCTATAACAAAGTCTTATCTTTTCCTTTCAATTTACCTATATTAAATGAAGTTGACACTTTTAGAATAAAATAAACAATATAAAAACAAAGAGTAAGATATAAATTTCCTTAATTTCAATTTACATCAGGATTGGCTTCAAGTAATTGAGAAGAAATTGGAGACATAGAAGATCAAGGGCAATTTGAGATAAGAAAGATTGGAAAAAAGAGAGTGTTCTTTTTTTTAAAAAAAACAACGTTTTATTGGTTTTTTTAAAAAAAAATTACAAGGAAAAAGGTAGTGGGTAGATAAAAATTTTGACGGTTGCAATGTGCGGTAGGTGTCCCCTCCCTCCATACTCAAGGTATACATTTGCAAAAAATTTCATTACTAAATAGTTACATATAGTCAGCATGTAAATTCAATTAATAAATTCGGTCAACTTTTGTCAAGCAAGTTTTCTTGTTCATTTTTGTGATCTGAGTTTTCTCAATGTCGCCCCATCTCCCCCCGCTGGCAGAGCTCCGGCCCCTCCCGTGTCCTGTGTATCTGGTGTAGGGTCATCTGGTTTTTCTAAGAGCATTTTGTTTTTGTCCATAAAGGCCTGTGCCTCTATGGGTGTATTAATTCTAACTCTTGTGTCCTCCCAGAATACTAACATACCTTCAGGCATCTGCCATCTAAACCACACACCCTTCTGGTATAGTTTCTTCGCTAACTGTGAGTAACTTTTTCTTTTTTCCCTTAATTTCTTGGGGATCTGTTTTAGAATGGTTATATGCCTGTCCTGATATTTCAATTCTTGCCCCCTTTGTGCACTCAAAATCTCATCTCTTGTACTTTTTCTGAGAAATTTAATGTGTACCTCCCTGGGTACATTATGTGTTCTAGCATACGCTGAGTTAACTCTATAGACCAGGTCTATTTCCCACCCCATCTGTTGTTTCTCTCTGTGAATGTATTCAGCCAAAATACTTGTCATAGTGTCCCTTATGTCTTCATCATCTGATTCTACCACATTTTGAAATCTGAGATAAAAGGACATTCTCTCAAATTCTGTTTTCATCTGCTGGGTATCAAGATCTTTGTTTCCCTTCTGCATCACCTCCATCCCCTCCCTCATCTCAGCTGTCCCACCCTCCAAAAGATCCAGTCTCTGTGAGTTTTTATTAATTTGGGCCTGGTTCTCTTTAATGTCTTCTTTCATCTCTTTCAGTTGTTTTTTTGATTTCCTCTTGTCCCTGTAGGAGTTGTTGAAACATTTGTTGAAAGTCAGTCTCTGTAGGTTTAAGTTGCATTAAAGCTGTTATCGTTGATTGTGTACTGGGACTAGACGTTGCAGATGTCGGGGCAGAGGCAGCAAAGCCAGGCTTTCCAGGAGGTGGTTTTTTAGGAGGCATTGTTTGTAGAATAAGAGAATCAGTCAGTACAGGAAATGATCAGTCAGAAAGGTGAAACAGCCAGGAGAGTCCAGGAGACAGAAGGTCCAGGCAGAAGAGGATTTTTCTAATCAGCCTGGCAGCAGAGTGAAGTTTTCCACTCCAGGGAGATCAAAAGGTAGCAATCAACAAGAGATTTGTCTGAGTAGCACGGAGACAAAGACCGGAAGCCTGAAGTTTCAAAGGTGGAGTCAAATTTCAAAGCTCATAAAGAGAACGGAAGTGTGCCATCTTGCACTGCCAGCTTTGGGTTTAGAGGCATAATAAAGTTTTCAAAGTTCCCAATAACTTTTCAGATCATCCTTCCATTGTAGCTTTAAGTTCAAAAAATTCGCCATTACTAGGAGCGTGGCATCCTTAGTTGGCTCTACCCCTCCTCCTTCCCTTGGGGCTGAGAGCAGAATTGTTTCTAGCCGCCAGTCCGAGGGGGGGGAAATCCCCCTCCCTCTAGTCGCGCTTCTCCAGCCAAGCCGAGAATCAAGTTTAAACTGCTGGCAATTTTGCTAAGTTGATGAAAGGGATAGGAGGGAGTTGTCGCCTCACCGCACCGCAGCCGCATCCTTCAGCTCGTCTTTTTCTTTCCGTCAGCCTCGCAGCGAAGACGCCGGAGCATCCCCCATCATGCTCCCCGATGCCTAGAGTGAGGCGGGGGTCCCCCCCGGCCACCGCCGATCCAGAGGATCCCCGCGGTGCCGCTCCTCCGGCAGGAGCCTCTGCAGGGCGTCCTGTGCCCCCCAAGGAGTGGGGAGCCCACCGGGAAAGTGCGGGGCGAGCAAAGCTTGCCCGTTGCCGTCAGCCGCCGGAACCAGAAGTCGAAAAAAGAGAGTGTTCTGATCTAGGCTTCCCAAGAACATGAAGCAAATTCTTTGTCCTGACAAAAAACCTTTTTATTAATTTACTATGAATTCTTTTCATTCACCTTCAACAAAGTCTTTCAAGGGAGGATTTTACAATCATAAACCTTATTTGGCTTGGAGAGCTGCCAAGCCAATATCTTCAAAACTTTGCAAGGAGTCTCAGAGAGTCCAATTAAGCAAACTAATTGTCTCCTGCAAACTTCACTCCCCTTTCTCTCTTTTTTTATTTCCTCTGGGAGGGGCCATTCATCATCCATCTGTGGCCTTATTCCCAAGTTGACATCTGTTCTTTAGGTATTCCATTTGTCTAGCAACTATGCGTATGCACACACTGGGAATAGTCTCCAGCTGTTCATCTGCCTCACTGATGTCTGATTCTGAAGGCAGCTGGCCCTGGCTTCCTCTCTGCCTCCAACACAGAGCCCTCATCAAAACCTTTCCCAGATTCCAGGACTGGCCCATGTTCCTCTCCAACCTCCTGTCTAGGCTGCTGTCAGCTCCACTGGCCTCTGGCGGGCCATAACAGAAAGAATGTTTAACTACCAATTTATCTTCCTTTTTTTTATTACTCAGGAAAGAGAAACTTGATCATTAAGGGATTTGAATTCATAATATTCTGTCTATCTGAGAACTGTGAAAGAATGTGAAAGAATATTAGAATGTAAGTCGTGAAATGTTATTTAAAAGATAGCTCATTTATGTCTTTTGTCAGATCCAATAAAAAAACCAAAGCCTATAAAGAAAACTTTTAAGAATTATCAAGAAGTGGTTAAAAAAGAGATGACATTTTTTTCAGATATAAATTCTGAAAATACCTAGTGCTGCACTTGAAATTTCAACTGATATATAATCCACCAGTGCCAAATTTGTTAGCAGATCACCTATAAAACAGATAGAACCTTCTCAAAATTTGATAAATTACATTTGTTAAAATGTAATAGGTAAGCAATAATCATATTCCTTTTTCTGAAAGAATTTTATTGGTTTTTTAAAAAATTTGGGGAAAGGGTAGGTGGATATACAAACAGAAAATTTTTTGGCAGTTCCATCATGCTAGAGGTAGGAATCTCTCCAATTCTCACAACTTTTTACAGAAAAAAAAAGATAAAAGATAAGCAGAAACAGCATCTTATTATACATTGTATCAACCAAGTGTTCAAGCATCTCTTGCCACTTTCCATTATTGTTCCCTCCCCCCTGTCCCCATGGTGGAACCACAGCCCCTCCCTCCTTCGTGTCTTGTGTTTTGTCGCCTTTTTCACTACTTCTTATATTGGTGGGCCTCCGTCAGTGGACCAGACGAGCTGCCAACAGCGAGTCTTGAGAGACCATTCTGGGAGGAGTTTGACCGAGGATTTGGACAGGTTGCGTGGACGGCTGCGACCTACCACATGTTTAACGGACCCGTGCCCCTCCTGGCTGGTACTGGCAGCTTGGGAGGTGACACGAGGCTGGCTCCTGGGCCTGGTGAACGCCTCATTGGGTGAGGGATACTTACCTACCGCCTTGAAAGAGGCGGTGGTGAGACCCTTGCTCAAGAGACCTTCGCTCGACCCAATGGAGCTAGCTAATTATCGTCCAGTCTCCAACCTCCCCTTCTTGGCGAAGGTTGTTGAGAATGTGGTGGCGCAGCAATTTCCACGACACCTAGACGAATCCGACTATCTAGACCCACGCCAGTCCGGCTTCCGACCCGGGCACAGCACTGAGACAGCCTTGGTCGCGTTGGTTGATGATCTCTGGAGGGCCAGAGATAGGAGTTGTTCCTCTATCCTGGTCCTATTAGACCTCTCGGCGGCTTTTGATACCATCGACCATGGTATCCTATTGCGCCGGTTGGAGGGGATGGGAGTCGGAGGCACCGTTTTGCGGTGGTTCGGCTCCTACCTCTCCGACCGGAAGCAATGTGTGTTGACAGGGGGGCAGAGGTCGTCCCTGAGGCCACTCACTTGTGGGGTGCCACAGGGGTCGGTCCTCTCGCCTCTCCTGTTCAACGCATATGTGAAGCCGCTGGGCGAGATCATCCGTGGTTTTGGGGTTGAGTACCATCTTTACGCTGATGATACTCAGCTGTATATTTCAACCCCAAACCACCCCAACGAGGCTGTCGAAGTGATGTCCCGGTGTTTGGAAGCCGTCGGGGTCTGGATGGGGGACAACAGACTCAAACTCAACCCCTCCAAGACTGAGTGGCTGTGGGTACCGGCGCCTCGGTTCAGCCAGCTGACCCCATCGCTGGCCATAGGGGGCGAACAGCTGTCCCCTGTGGAGCGGGCGCGCAATTTGGGCGTCCTCCTCGATGCCCGGCTGTCAATGGAGGACCATGTGGCAGCCGTGGCAAGGGGGGCGTTCCACCAGGTTCGCCTGGTGCGCCAATTGCGCCCCCTACTGGACCGGAGTGCCCTGCGCACGGTCACTCATGCGCTGGTGACGTCTCGCCTGGACTACTGCAATGCTCTCTACATGGGGCTTCCCTTGGGACGCATCCGGAGACTGCAGCTAGTTCAGAACGCAGCCGCGCGGGTTATTATGGGAAGTACTCGTTACTCCCACGTAACACCTCTCCTGCGCGAGCTGCACTGGCTACCTGTGGCCTTTCGGGTGCGTTTCAAGGTACTGATTACCATCTTTAAAGCGCTCCATGGCATAGGACCTAGGTATCTGCAGGATCGCATCCTACCACACACGTCCCTGCGACCTATCCGCTCACACAGAGAGGGGCTCCTCCTGGTGCCGTCTGCTAGGCAATGCCAGCGGGCGACACCTAGGAGTAGATCCTTCTCTGTGATGGGCCCAACCCTCTGGAATGACCTCCCCCCAGACATTCGAACTACCACCGACCTCCGTTCCTTCCGGCAAAAGTTAAAGACTCACCTATTTCAATCAGCTGGCCTGGCACTTTCTTAGTTTTACCTCCCGGGGATTTATTCATTTTAATTGGGTTTGGGATTTTAATAAGCTTTTAATGTACTATATTTATTATTCTATATACAGTCTTGCAACCTCCTCCACCTACGTATTTAATTATTTAACTGTTTTATGTATGTATTTTATAACGCATTTTAGTGACTGTACACTGCCCCGAGTCCCTTTCGGGAGAAGGGGCGGTCTATAAATACGAATAATAAATAAATAAATAAAATAAATTCTGTCCTCTAGGAGGGCACTATGTTTTTTAATGAATGCCTCTGCCTCCACAACTCTGTTAATTCTAATTCTGTTTCCCTCCCAGAAGATCAGCATTCCTTGTGGCAATAACCATCTAAACCAAATTCCCTTATTATATAATTTCTTTGATAAGGAGGAATACTACCTCCTCTTATCTCATTTTTTTTTTTTTGGAATTTGCTTAAGAATGGCAATTTCTTTATCTTTATATTTTAGTGGTACCCCCCTCTGAGCCCCTAGAATCTTATCCCTTGTAGTCTTCCTAAGAAATTTAACATGTACTTCCCTTGGAACATTATGTGTTCTGGCATATGCTGAATTAATCCTATAAACCAGATCCATATCCCACCACAACTGTTCTTTATCTCTTTAATATATTATGCTAAAATTGTACTCATAATATCCTTAAGATCTTCATCTTCTGTCTCTGGTAGTTTCTGGAATCTGAGAAAGAAGAACATTCTTTCAAGTTCTATCTTTGCCATATAATTTTCCAATTCTATATTCCCCTTCTGGACCGCCTTAACCTCCTCCCCCAGCTCAGCCACGCCCTCCTCTAGCATACCAATTCTCTGTTTATTTTCTGTTATTTGTTGCTGCACACTTTTAAGATCGTCTCTAAAATCTGCTACCTCCCTTTTCAACTCATTTTGTCCCTGCATAATAGCTTGAAACATTTGAATAACAGATAAATCCTTTGAACTTTCTCCAGTCTTTTCTTGTAAAAATGATGACATTTTTGTCTGTTGAATCGTTGGACTGGATGCAGTAGAAATTGGTGCCAAGGCTGCTTTGCCTGTAGGTGGTTTTCTGGGCCCCATTGTCTAAGTTCAGAAAGAGTAAAGATCTTTTGCAAAAGAAATGGCATCCGTGAAACGTGCAGCCGAGTGAGTCCGAGAAGACAGGCAAATTCAAAAGTGAAAATTAACCCTCTGTCAGAGTTCCAAGCCAAGAAGTCACTCAAAAAAAAAAGGAAATCAAATAGTCCAAACGTAATAGGAGATGCTCCAAGAGTCCTTCAGGGGGATAATATAAAGCCAGACTTCCTTCAAAGATAGTTTCAAAAGGCAGATTTCATTTATACGTGCAAAGAAGAAGAAGAAAGAAGAAGGCTATCTTGGCTCCTCCTCGGGATCAGGAGCAGAACATTAAAAAAAAACTTCCATAAAACTTTCAAAATAACTCAGCAGTCAGCTCTTGCAGTTATGATATAAATCTTTTCACATAGTTAGTTCAAGTGGCAAATTCATTGTTTTGCTCTCTATCTCCATTCCGAGATTGAGAGAGAGTCCAAATGCCGCTTTGCCTGAGAGGGGTAGAAGAAAAACAACAACAACCCCCCTCCAATCTTCCTACTTCAAACAGATTGAATCCACAACTTGTAAAAAAGCCGCTACACATCAGTTAAAAGCAATTAAGGAAATTGGAACAAATTTCTCACCTCCAGCACTTCAGCCACTGCATGTAGTTAACTCTTTTCTTCTGGAATCCGTTCAGCGAAGGTGCTGTTATGTACCCCCTACACTCCCTGGCTCCCAAGGCGAAACTGGAGAACCCCTCCCCCTGGCTGCTGCCTATCCGGGGGGTTCCAGCAAGCCTCCCTACGGCAGGTGGTCCCTCCAAGACCACCTGTGCTCTTAAAAGGAGCCCACCGGAGAAGCGAACAGCGGACCAACATCTATCGCCTTCGGAAACCAGAAGTGATCTCCCGGTAAGCAATAATCATATTAATAGTGCTGAATTAATGCTATGTCATTCCGATATTTAGACTTTAAATGATTTAGAAATTGGCTAACTAAGGAACTGGATATCTCACAATTATAATTATATTAGTCAATAAATTCTGGTTTTCAAAACACCTTTCTCAGTGTCTTGCTTCTGGATTCCTCTCCAATTGTTGACTGATCTCATTTCAGGGCTAAAATTGATCTCAACCTTCTTAGTTGTCCAATATTGTTAATAATGTTTTTTAAGTTCTTTAATGCTTTTAAATTAATTTTGCATGATTCTATTGTTTTATTTTTATTCTTGATTTGGTTTATTATGCACTACCTTAGTTTCTACTAGTTGCCCAGGAAAAATCTATTTTTCATGAAACTGAACCTTCCACATTTAGTCGCAACCCATACATTTTACAAAAAAAGTTAAGCAGTTACTTTATTTTTATTTTCATACATTTCATTAAAAAAGCCAAATACCTCCTTATTTTCCTAATATACATATATACATATTTTTGTAAAAAATTTTGTTGAAAGTAAGATAGATACAGTAAAAAATAAATAATAAATAAAACAACAAAATGCATGTAAAACTGGAAATTGTTAGTGTTAAGAATTTCTTCTCTGAAACTAGGAACTATAAATGTATGTCTCTAATTAAATTTTAAAAGTACATGTTGTCTAGCATCTCAGTTTTATTATCATCATGATGGAATTATATCATATCAAAAAAATGAAGCAGTCAATTATATTATTTATGATTATATAATGAGGTGGCTGGATGGAGTCACTGAAGCAGTAGGCATGAGCTTAAATGGACTCCAGAAGATGGTAGAGGACAGGAAGGCCTGGAGGAATGTTGTCCGTGGAGAAGCGATGGGTCGGACATGACTTCACAACTAACAAAAACAATTATATATCACAGACTGCAAAATCTTCTAGAATCGCTCTTCCAGTATATAGAATTACCTAGAACATATTTAACAAAAACAATTATATATCACAGACTGCAAAATCTTTTAGAATCGCTCTTCCAATATATAGAATTACCTAGAACATATTTTCCGAAAGAATGTATTTCATCACAATAGGGGAAGTTGAGAAATGAGCTTTATTATCAGTACACTCACTATAGTCTTTTTCTAAACAATAAAGATTTATCTAACTTAATATTCTTTTCATTTAAATGATTGCTTTGCTTTTTTAATGCATGTGTCAGAAAGGTCTGTTGGTATTCTTAGACAGAATAACACGAGTCTCTAATTTAAAAATACTGACTGAGAAATACTACCAAAAGGACACAAATTAATTCTGAGGTTCTGTGTCTGTTTTATCAAATAATCTTTTTCAAGAATGTGGTTCATGAACCACATTTAAATGAATGTAGGCTCCAAGCAGGAGTTCTTGGCTGATTATTCTCTCTGTCAGTCAAGCTATGTGTTGAACAATGTATGAACATGAGTAGATTCTTTGCACTTTTGACCAACACTTGGCATTTACACAAACAAGTATATCATTCCTTTGCTAAATTTCCGTGTATTCAGGATGAGGTTCAGGCAGCATGTCTGTTCATAGTAATGTTGGTTTACTTAGTCATTTGAAAGATGATAATAAGAACCACCTTTATTTGGCAAGCAGAATTAAAAACTGGATAAAAAACAATACTCTTAAGAGAAAAGGCTGCAGACTATTCATTAGTGTGTGGCAAAATATAGTTCTAAGGTTGCAAAGATCATAATTCAAGTTCACATTCCATAATGGATTCCAAGGCGATGTTTTCAAGATGGCCATTAACTTTCAGTCTAATTTAATTCATAGAATTTTTATAGTGTGTAGCAGAGGGGAGCAGACAGAGGGAATGCAAGAGAAGGAAGGAGGGGCTTGGCTGGAAAAAAAAGCAGGAAACTGTGGGAGAGGAAGGGGATACCTGGGGAAAAGGAGACATAAAGAAATAGGTTAGCAGAGGCTACTGTGGGCCAAGCCTGAGGGAAATAAGGGGATAGGATAGCAGAGGCTACTGTGGGCCAAGCCTGAGAGAAATAAGAGGATAGGATAGCAGAGGCTTCTGTTGGCCAAGCCTGAGGAAGAGAAGAGTTTGAGTAAAAGGAGGCAACCAGAGGAAAAAACGAAGGAGCAGAGGCTGTGGAAGGAGAGCCCAGCAGGCAATTCAAGAGAGAGTGACGAGAGAGAAAGAGGAAGAAGGTCCAACCAGCCCAGGGGTGAGTTCCGGCAGGTACTACTGCCAGTTTGCTCATGTGCGCTTTGTGCATGCAAGTGTTTGATGCACACTGCACACGCATGCACAGTGCAATTCAAATTCTTCTGCACAGGCGGAGAACTGAAAAAAAGAGATGGCAGTGCCAACGGCACCAACCGCGAAACCAGTTTATGGGCATGGTAGGCCTGGATCGCTGCCAGTTCCTGTGACCCAGGCCGCCAACCACTCCTGGTTCGGCCAAACCATTCTGAACTAATAGGAACCCACCACTGAACCAGCCACCTGAATACCATCCCATCACATGACCTGCCTGTTGAAGAAAATACTAACCATCACCTTACCACATGAGCTGAGAGAGGCTGACCACCACCCCATCATGTGACCCTGGCAAGTAGAGGTGCATCTGAGAGGCACCAGGATGGACTGGCAGCCATAGTAAAAAGAACCAGGAGAACCCAGACTCCACTGGTCCTTTTGGAGGGGATAGCGTTACATATTGAATAAGAATTAGAGAGAATATATGTGCAGTGTTCTCTCTTTAACTCCCAGAGCCAAGATAGGTGCAAATTTAACAAATTAATTAAGAAAAGTTGAGGAAGAACATTGAATAATGTGTATTTGTATAGCATTCTTTTTAAAAACCTAGTTAAGTGAAACCATGTCATTGAGGATAATATAAAAGAAAAAGTAAGTAAGATCTGATGAAAATACCATCAGAAAAGCACAGGGTTGTAAGGAAGATTGTGAAACTAGAATAAAAACATTCTAAAACAAAGTAAGAAAAAAAACACTTTTGAATTTGAACATGTCATGGGTGACTGATCACATTTATCAGTTTTTAAACTATTATGAAGGTAAAGGTAAAGGTTCCCGCACACATATGTGCTAGTCGTTCCTGACTTTAGGGGGTGGTGCTCATCTCCATTTCAAACTGAAGAGCCAGCGCTGTCCGAAGATGTCTCTGTGGTCATGTAGCTGGCATGACTAAACACTGAAGGTGCATGGAACATCGTTACCTTCCCACCAAAGGTGGTCCCTATTTTTCTACTTGCATTTTTACATGCTTTTGAACTGCTAGGTTGGCAGAAGCTGGGACAAGTAATGGGAGCTTACTCCATTACGTTGTCCTAGGGATTCGAACCACCGACCTTTCTGATTGACAAGCACAGTGTCTTAGCCATTGAACCACCACATCCCTTTAAACTATTATAAAGTAAGTCAATATGCATGATTCAAATAGAAGGAAAGTGTTATTCCTTCTTTTTCAATATTGTCCAGTGAAATACTTGGTTTACGACTTGCATGGGAAATACCACTGATGAAAGAAGGAATCTTCTGGTTGTGGTCTTCTATAAAACTCAGAACACTAAAACCAGAAGGCTCCTGCTTTTATCAGTGGTATCTCCCATGCAAATTGTAAACCAATTTTTTTATACTGGTGGTAGAATCTCCATAAAGCTATGGGTCACTTATCTATTTATTGGTGGCATCTTCACTGGTTACATTGATTCCCTTAGCTGGTGTGAGTTGCTTACACTTTGGCTTCTGGATATTTTTTTTAATTCTATTTTTATATTCCCCCTAAATAATTTGGACTTTAATAGCTAGTTATGAACTGAACACATATATCTGTATTAGAATGTAAAAGAGCCAATGGTGAAATCTTTACAGAGTAAAATATTTCAGATACCACCAATAACATATCTAAAAATAATATCTCTATTAGACAATTTTTCTGCAATCTTTTTTCTCTTGTACTATTGTGTTAATATTTAATGGCAAGTGCAGTTAAAGTCACGCATAACATACGATTTCTATTCCGTGTATATAGATTATCTACAATATTTTAATAATTTAATTCTTATGCATTGCTCAGTTGGGAACTTCTGCTTATCTAAAAGACACTATTTCTTTCCAAAGTTATTTCAAACCTATGCTGAATATTGACTGAGGTCTTCCTTAAACTTTTCTTTTTGATCAGCTTCTTTAAAACAGAAATTTTTGGGCAGAAATAGTACATCTCTAGTTGTAAACTAGTGGCATTTTCAGGGCTTTTGAGGACAACGTAGGGTTGATCAAGAATTTTATAGACCTCCCCTTCCCTAAACTCCAAAGCTTTATTATGAATCCATGGCTGTTTAGCATGGGTTCCTTGTTTGGTTATTCCCAACATCCCAGATTAGATAGTTGTTTATCATTTGTAAAACTGATATTTCACAAAACAAATCATTACGTTCTCTTCTCATTTTCATTAGCAAACCAAAGGTGATCTGGACGAACCATAAGAAGTGTTACATTATATGAGATTTGAAAGCTAACAAACACAGATTCAAGAACACAAATCTTTGATAAAGTAGCTCTCTTACAGAAACTGGAAAAGACATAATTGGCACAGGAAAAATTGCAACTGTGAACTACAAGTCTCAAGAGAACCAGACAGACTATTTATTTATTTATTTATTTATTTATTATTAGCGTTTATATACCGCCCCCTCTCCCGAAAGGGACTTGGGGCGGTGTACAGTCCGTATTAAAATACAACAGATTAAAACGTAGAAATAACTATATAAATACATGTATAAGAGGAGGGTAAAATATGCCAAACTGTACAGCTAATAAATAAATCAATACAAAAGTTTAAAATATCAAGTTAAATTTAAAACAATATCCCTCTAAAAACCAGTAAGAATGTGTATGCCAGGAGGTAGACGTTAAAATTATGCCAAACCAGCCAGTCGGAACAGGTGTGTCTTCAGTTTCTGTCGGAAGGAGCGGAGGTCAGTAGTGGTTCTAATATCGGGGGGGAGGTCATTCCAGAGGAATGGACAGATGGATGGATGGATGGACAGGTGGATGGGTGGGTGGGTGGATGGAGCATGGGAAGGAGGGAGGAGGGATGGTAGAGAAAGAGGGAAGGAGAAGGGGGTGAGAGAAAGAGACAGAGAAAGGTGGAAGTAAGGAAGACCCATGTGTCTAATACAAGCAATGAGGAAAATGTAACTTTGCTAAACTGAAGCAAAAATGGAATTTATGGAATTTATGATGAGAATAATAAAACAGCAACTCTGTTATTCAATACAGAGGCATTTTAGAAATGCTTAATATGTGATCTAAATTACCAAACTAGTAAATAGCTCACTTTGCCAGTAAGCACTTAAAAATGCAATAAAAAACAATTCCTTCATGGTGTGATATCATACTTTGAAAAGACATTAAAATGTTGTTAAAAGGGGTGAACTTGTAAAAGGAAACATAGATCATTTATTACTCTACGAAAAACACAAAAGTATATAGTTGATTTGCATAGGGCATATAATTAGCCTTCAGGGTTTTTTTTTTTTTTAAAGAATAATGTTTGGTTGTTAAGAGTAAAAGCAGGTAGTTTCTCTTTAATCCACCTCCTCTCTGTAATAATTGTATGCAATATTTAATAGGTCATGACATGGGAAACTGAAAGAAATTTGCTCAAAGCTAAATTTGTAGTAATTAAATAGAAACTCTAAATCCATACGCTGCACTTTTGCATACATTCATATATATCTAGCACATTAGATGATGGAAAAGTAGGAAAAACTTTTTGAATTGTTTCCAAAATCACTTGTATTCTTAAATCCTTAACATTTTCACCACATCACTATCACTTCCTATGATGATAGAAAAATACAATATTTTACTTTTTTTAAAAAAAATAAACCATTCCATTGCATAGATCAGAATGTAGTTCTTCTATGTTTTGCAAATCTCCAGGTTTTGCAAAGCAGCTTTAAACATGTCCCACCATAATCTAACTAGCCTGATTGTTCTACAAAATGCATATTTTATTTTATTTTATTTTATTAGAATAAATATAATTACTGAATTATAATTAATGCATTTTGTAGAACAATTTATTAGAAAATGTGTTTTGAAATTATCATTTAAATAGCTATTTTATTTAAGTATTGTATATGAAATAAATAATTCATTAAATTTCAATTTAATGCAAAAATGAGGCAAAAGGAAAAATGATAGAATTTTCAGGCTCTAATTCAGCCCATTGGAGTTCTGGTACATTTTGGGTTTTTTGGCATCAGATACTAGATTTATTAAAAACAGTTATCATAATTTCTTTGAGTTGTGCAACTTGAACTGAGCTGGTACAGACTAGGAAGATTTCTTCTATTTGGTTTTTTATTGCAACTTACTAAATTTTGCAAGTGAATTCCTAAACAAAATAATAGTAAACTGACTATTTTTTTGTTTTGCTTCTAAGTATTGATTTGCTATGCTTCTAGCTCACCCCTTTCTTCTTATTTATATTATTCATTAAACAAATTTATATGACTGCCCATCTCACCCACGGGTGATGCTTTTGAATTTACCATAACTAAGATTGATAGCAGCTGTATTATTTTTCTTTGTTATGCTATATAATTTTCCTGCCAGAACCATGTTTTGACATATTATTGCATGGGGGTTATCTTTTATGTTGATAAGGTTGCTGGGTATGAAGGCTATCAGGAAATACTGGAATTGTGGCCAAATTATATAGACACTGTCCATATTTTCTAGGGTTAGTTGAAATAATTTCATTAAAGATAGATAAGTTATTTGTAATTTGCTACAGTTAAATTCTTGGTTGTTAGGTTATTCAAACATAGTCACAATTCAGCAAAATATCCAAGTAAACAGAGTCAATAATAAAAGCAATGATCCTAGTTCTTATTTACAAGGAAAATCTTATTTTGCTCAGCATGGAAGCAGGAGTGTATGAAGGCGGAAGCCTAATGAATAAAAGCAGTATAAAAGGAATTTATTTCTGAATCCGTGGGGGGGAGGGGAAACCTAGGAACAAGCAACAGTGGAAAGACTATCAATGTGGAGGAGGAAGAAGCTCTTCATAGCTCATATTTCTAGGAGGTCTTCCCCAATTCACTTAAAGGAATTGCACATACAAGCCTTCTCATTTTTCTAATGTCAATAATTCTTCATTGCCCAGCATCTCTGTAAGCTTTTGCTACACACTTTATTATCATCTACATTTAAAAGTAGAGCTTATGTTTTTGGCAGTTGAAAATCTGCCCAGTTTGTGGCATGGAACATGATAAAGTCTGGAAATACTGAAATGAGGACTTCTAGTGAAGAATCACTTCAGCCCAATCTCAAAGCTGTAAGGTTGCTGAAGCAAAGTGCATGCTCTGTTCATATTTGGGGGTGATTCCAATCCATCATTTTCATAGGCCTCTCAGTCCATCTTACTGGGAGAAGATTATGCAGCCAATTAGTAGACCAGCAAAGCAAAATACCAAGTTCATTACTGCATCAGAACTATATATTTGTTGTAACTAATATTCTTGCTGGTGACCTTTTTCCTATGTCTGATCAAATAGTCAAATACTTCCTTTCTTTCATCTCCCACTGATTTTTTTTTAATTATGTCAGATAAATACACAACAGCTTCATTCCTGCCATAAAGTTCAAATGTGGACTTTATTTCAGATGAAGGAGCATTTTGGATCAAGGATCTATATACAATAACTCAATGGTCTATAACCAACATATGAAGAATGGTTGCAGGAACTGAATATGTCTAGTTTTATGAAACAAGGACTAGGGATGACATGATAGCAGTGTTCTGATATCTCAGGGGCTGCCACAAAGAAGAGGGAGTCAAGCTATTCTGCAAAGCACCTGAGGGTAGGACAAGAAGCAATGGGTGGCAACTAATCAAAGAGAGAAGCAACTTAGAACTAAGGAGAAATTTTCTGACAGTTAGAACGATTGATCAGTGGAATAACTTGCCTCCAGAAGTTGTGAATGCTCCAACGCTGA
>JAKRSK010005339.1:0-13270 GCA_029891615.1 Natrix natrix natrix | reverse complement strand
TTTATTTTCACAGTGAACACTATTAAAATTCGGGAATAATTTTAATTAAACCCTAAATTCTATAATAAGTGTACTTCACAGAAAATCAAATCTCAAAAATAACATTCTAAAAAGAATGATAAATTCTCTACGATTTAATTAATCTCCGTAAATTTATATAATATTTATTTTCACAGTGAACACTATTAAAATTCGGGAATAATTTTAATTAAACCCTAAATTCTATAATAAGTGTACTTCACAGAAAATCAAATCTCAAAAATAACATTCTAAAAAGAATGATAAATTCTCTACGATTTAATTAATCTCCGTAAATTTATATAATATTTATTTTCACAGTGAACACTATTAAAATTCGGGAATAATTTTAATTAAACCCTAAATTCTATAATAAGTGTACTTCACAGAAAATCAAATCTCAAAAATAACATTCTAAAAAGAATGATAAATTCTCTACGATTTAATTAATCTCCGTAAATTTATATAATATTTTATTTTCACAGTGAACACTATTAAAATTCGGGAATAATTTTAATTAAACCCTAAATTCTATAATAAGTGTACCTCACAGAAAATCAAATCTCAAAAATAACATTCTAAAAAGAATGATAAATTCTCTACGATTTAATTAATCTCCGTAAATTTATATAATATTTATTTTCACAGTGAACACTATTAAAATTCGGGAATAATTTTAATTAAACCCTAAATTCTATAATAAGTGTACCTCACAGAAAATCAAATCTCAAAAATAACATTCTAAAAAGAATGATAAATTCTCTACGATTTAATTAATCTCCGTAAATTTATATAATATTTATTTTCACAGTGAACACTATTAAAATTCGGGAATAATTTTAATTAAACCCTAAATTCTATAATAAGTGTACTTCACAGAAAATCAAATCTCAAAAATAACATTCTAAAAAGAATGATAAATTCTCTACGATTTAATTAATCTCCGTAAATTTATATATGTTATCATAGCTTATCTAAAGCATAGCACTGAAAATGCTAAGACGGTATATCACCTGATTAACACAAGGTCTTGGTCTTAAACCTCCTATTACCTAAATTCTCTAATTATACATGCAAGCCTCACCACAACAGTGAAAAAACCCACCACAACCCATAAGGAGTTGGTATCAGGCACCCGCCCACAACACCAAGCAAAGAAGCCACACCCCCACGGGCCAGCAGCAGTAGCTAGTATTAGGCCATAAGCACCAAAGCTTGACCTAGTAAGAGAGTTCTCTAGGGCCGGTTAATCTCGTGCCAGCGACCGCGGTTACACGACAGACCCAAGATAATAGCACCGGCGTTAAGCACGACTAGAAAATAGTTAAACACATTGGGATAAAATTAAACTAGGCTGTAAAAAGCCATAAGCCATACTAACCCCGCCCCCAATACCCAAACCCCTTCAACTCGTGAAAATAGGAATACAAACTAAGATTAGATACCTTACTATGCCTAACCTAACACACAATAAACTACCAATTGTTCGCCAAACAACTACGAGTAAAAACTTAAAACTTAAAAGACTTGACGGTACTTCACACCACCCTAGAGGAGCCTGTCTAATAACCGATACCCCACGATTAACCCTACCCCCCCTAGCCCCACAGTCTATATACCGCCATCGCCAGCTTACCTTGTGAAAGAAACAAAGTAAACACAACAGCCACCACTAACACGATAGGTCGAGGTGTAACTTATGGGGAGGAATAAGATGGGCTACATTTTCTAACACAGAAAATACGAATAAACTACGAAAATAGAAACCGAAGGCGGATTTAGCAGTACATTAAGGACAAAATGCTTAATTGAAACAAATGCAATGAAGTGCGTACACACCGCCCGTCATCCCTGTAAAAACCACTAATTATTTATAAAACTACTATACCAACCAAACAGGGCAAGTCGTAACATGGTAAGCGTACTGGAAAGTGCGCTTAGAAACAAAAAGTAGCTTACACAAAGCATTCGACCTACACTCGAACGACATTTCTATAATCTTTTTGAGCTGGATATACATCACCAACATCCATTTTTTAAACAAACAAACCATTTGATAAACCTAGTAGATGCGATCGAACAGCAAACACTCAATCAGTACCGCAAGGGAACAAATTAAGCAAAAAACAGCAAAGACTAACCCTTGTACCTTTTGTATCATGGTTTAGCAAGACACATAGGACAAGAAGAATCAAAGCCCACACCCCCGAAACCAGATGAGCTACTTTTAAGCAGCCTATCGGGCGCACCCTTCTCTGTAGCAAAAGAGTGGGAAGACTTTAAAGTAGAAGTGAAACGCTTACCGAATCTGGAGATAGCTGGCTACCCAACAAAGGAATCTTAGTTCCACTTTAGAACCAAAAATACACAATAATTATCTAAAGACAGTCAATAGGGGTACAGCTCTATTGAAACAGGATACAACCTGAATTTGAGAGAAACCTAAAAAAGACCGACCAGTAGGCCTTAAAGCAGCCACCAAAAACAATATCGTTAAAGAATTAATACCAAAAATCTAAAAACCAACTGAAATCTCCAAACAAACTAAAGGTAAACCCATAATAATGGGATTAATTATGCTAAAACTAATAATAAGACGACCTCTCTACAACGCACCCATCCACTAGAAACGGATAAACCACTAGTCATTAACAGACCACAACAGGAAACAAATTAATCAATACCCACCTTCACATACACTGTGACCCCAACACAGGTGCGTTAAAAAGAAAGATAAAACATTATAAAAGGAACTCGGCAATCAAAAACCCCAACTGTTTAACAAAAACATAACCTTTAGCCCAAACAAATATTAAAGGCAACGCCTGCCCAGTGAACAATTAAACGGCCGCGGTACCCTAACCGTGCAAAGGTAGCATAATCATTTGTCTATTAACTGTAGACCTGTATGAAAGGCAAAATGAGGGTTTAACTGTCTCTTATAATTAATCTATTAAACTGATCTCCCAGTAAAAAAGCTGGGATACCCACATAAGACCAGAAGACCCTGTGAAGCTTAAACTAAACTATTAAACCCAATAATAATTACTTTCGGTTGGGGCGACCTTGGAAATAAAAACAACTTCCAAATATACGTGTTACACCACAATCAAGGCTAACAAGCCAATAAACGACCCAGTATAACTGATAATTGAACAAAGTTACTCCAGGGATAACAGCGCTATCTTCTTCAAGAGCCCATATCAAAAAGAAGGTTTACGACCTCGATGTTGGATCAGGACATCCTAATGGTGCAACCGCTATTAAGGGTTCGTTTGTTCAACGATTAATGTCCTACGTGATCTGAGTTCAGACCGGAGCAATCCAGGTCGGTTTCTATCTATGATACATCACACCCAGTACGAAAGGATCGGTATGATAAAGCCAATACTAAAAGCATGCTTTCAAACACATAAATAAATCGCCCCACTCTCAACCTAGACAAGGTTAATTAAGGACACAGCCCTTAATAATTACTACACTACTAATAAACACCATTAACTCACTACTCTACATCCTCTCAATCCTCATTGCCGTCGCATTCCTCACACTATTAGAACGTAAACTCTTAGGCTACATGCAGCACCGAAAAGGACCAAACCTAGTCGGACCCTTAGGCCTTCTCCAACCTATCGCGGATGGATTAAAACTAATCACAAAAGAAGCAACAAAACCAACCATATCCTCACCCATCCTATTTACCCTCTCTCCCATCATAGCCCTAATCCTAGCACTCACATCTTGAGCACCCATCCCAATACCGTCTCCCCTCACAAACATAAACTTAGGTCTATTATTTATCATAGCATTATCCGGAATATTCACCTACACCATTTTATGGTCCGGGTGATCGTCCAATTCAAAATACCCCCTTATAGGGGCAATACGTGCCGTAGCACAAATTATCTCATACGAAGTTACCCTGGGACTTATTATTATCTCAATGGGCACCCTCTCAGGGGGGTACTCCCTAATCTCATTTACCGAAACACAAGAACACCTCTGACTTCTCCTTCCATCCTGACCTTTAGCCATAATATGATTCACATCAACCCTAGCGGAAACGAATCGATCCCCATTCGACCTAACAGAAGGAGAATCCGAACTAGTCTCCGGATTCAACGTAGAGTTCTCAGCAGGACCATTTGCATTACTTTTCCTAGCAGAATACACTAACATCCTAATAATAAATACCCTTTCAACTATAATATTCTTAAACCCCGGCACGATCAACCCACAACTGTTTACAACCAACCTCATAACAAAGACAGTTCTACTCACAACCCTATTCCTCTGAACACGAGCCTCTTATCCACGATTCCGATACGACCAACTCATACATCTTCTATGAAAACAATATTTACCCCTCACCCTAGCTATATGCTTACTTAATATCTCCGCTTCATCAGCACTATGCGGAACACCACCACAATGGAAGTGTGCCCGAGCAGGGGTTACCTTGATAGAGTAAACACGGAACATATCCCACTTCCCAAAGAGTTCTAATAATTACTCTTTGAAGGTATAATAAAAGTAGGCCGTAGGACCCCCCCCTACCCCCCCTACCCCCAATTAACCGGAATTCGCCTAATATATGTCCTTGACCACATATATGTCCTCATTTGTCTATGTATAATCATACATTAATGGCTTGCCCCATTCATATAAGCCCGTAATCTCCTATAATTATTTTTTGAGTTAATTTGCCTATTGGACAGACCTGCCCTCCCTCATTTTTTAACGTTCCATTCATATGAAAGGATTCCTATTTTTAGTAACCATGACTATCCCGTTCCAAGTGGGGTCCCATGCCTTAGCCCAGCCCGTGAAATCCTCTATCCTTCCTCCATTGATACACAGTCCTGCGTTTCACGGACATAGATCGTAACTCCTCCCAGATTGCCTTTTAAGAGGCCACTGGTTACACCTTCAAGATCATCTCGATGGCCCGGAACCATCCCTCCCTCCTAGCTTTTTAAGAGGCCTTTGGTCGCACCCTTTATCCTGGTACATTCACCCTCATGTTCTTATCAGTTATGCCAGCTCCACCCTTGGTTGTTTATTTTTATCTCTCCTTTCACCTGACACCTCGATGCTCGTTACCGTTACCCCTCACCGGGGTAGACATCCTAGTCCGGGTGGCGCACGATTCTTGGCCGGGCACATTCCCTATATGGATAATACTCCTGAATGATTTATAGACATACTTTTTTCCTATACCGCAATTTTCAAAAAAATTTTATTAGTGATTTTCCGGTGTAAAACATTATTTTTAACTGTACTGAAAAAACATAAAATTTACAGTGCGGAAAATCACAATAAAAACCCCCTGACCAACTTTCTTATAAATTTTTTACACACACACCACACCATTTTTTCACAGTGAACACTATTAAAATTCGGGAATAATTTTAATTAAACCCTAAATTCTATAATAAGTGTACTTCACAGAAAATCAAATCTCAAAAATAACATTCTAAAAAGAATGATAAATTCTCTACGATTTAATTAATCTCCGTAAATTTATATAATATTTTTATTTTCACAGTGAACACTATTAAAATTCGGGAATAATTTTAATTAAACCCTAAATTCTATAATAAGTGTACCTCACAGAAAATCAAATCTCAAAAATAACATTCTAAAAAGAATGATAAATTCTCTACGATTTAATTAATCTCCGTAAATTTATATAATATTTTTATTTTCACAGTGAACACTATTAAAATTCGGGAATAATTTTAATTAAACCCTAAATTCTATAATAAGTGTACCTCACAGAAAATCAAATCTCAAAAATAACATTCTAAAAAGAATGATAAATTCTCTACGATTTAATTAATCTCCGTAAATTTATATAATATTTTTATTTTCACAGTGAACACTATTAAAATTCGGGAATAATTTTAATTAAACCCTAAATTCTATAATAAGTGTACTTCACAGAAAATCAAATCTCAAAAATAACATTCTAAAAAGAATGATAAATTCTCTACGATTTAATTAATCTCCGTAAATTTATATAATATTTATTTTCACAGTGAACACTATTAAAATTCGGGAATAATTTTAATTAAACCCTAAATTCTATAATAAGTGTACTTCACAGAAAATCAAATCTCAAAAATAACATTCTAAAAAGAATGATAAATTCTCTACGATTTAATTAATCTCCGTAAATTTATATAATATTTATTTTCACAGTGAACACTATTAAAATTCGGGAATAATTTTAATTAAACCCTAAATTCTATAATAAGTGTACTTCACAGAAAATCAAATCTCAAAAATAACATTCTAAAAAGAATGATAAATTCTCTACGATTTAATTAATCTCCGTAAATTTATATAATATTTATTTTCACAGTGAACACTATTAAAATTCGGGAATAATTTTAATTAAACCCTAAATTCTATAATAAGTGTACTTCACAGAAAATCAAATCTCAAAAATAACATTCTAAAAAGAATGATAAATTCTCTACGATTTAATTAATCTCCGTAAATTTATATAATATTTTATTTTCACAGTGAACACTATTAAAATTCGGGAATAATTTTAATTAAACCCTAAATTCTATAATAAGTGTACCTCACAGAAAATCAAATCTCAAAAATAACATTCTAAAAAGAATGATAAATTCTCTACGATTTAATTAATCTCCGTAAATTTATATAATATTTTATTTTCACAGTGAACACTATTAAAATTCGGGAATAATTTTAATTAAACCCTAAATTCTATAATAAGTGTACCTCACAGAAAATCAAATCTCAAAAATAACATTCTAAAAAGAATGATAAATTCTCTACGATTTAATTAATCTCCGTAAATTTATATAATATTTATTTTCACAGTGAACACTATTAAAATTCGGGAATAATTTTAATTAAACCCTAAATTCTATAATAAGTGTACTTCACAGAAAATCAAATCTCAAAAATAACATTCTAAAAAGAATGATAAATTCTCTACGATTTAATTAATCTCCGTAAATTTATATAATATTTTTATTTTCACAGTGAACACTATTAAAATTCGGGAATAATTTTAATTAAACCCTAAATTCTATAATAAGTGTACTTCACAGAAAATCAAATCTCAAAAATAACATTCTAAAAAGAATGATAAATTCTCTACGATTTAATTAATCTCCGTAAATTTATATAATATTTATTTTCACAGTGAACACTATTAAAATTCGGGAATAATTTTAATTAAACCCTAAATTCTATAATAAGTGTACTTCACAGAAAATCAAATCTCAAAAATAACATTCTAAAAAGAATGATAAATTCTCTACGATTTAATTAATCTCCGTAAATTTATATATATTTATTAAGGTAGCAAAGCCAGGCCGTGCAATAGGCTTAAAACCTCAACACAGATGTTCAAATCATCTCCTTAATATAGAAAACCAAGACTCGAACTTGGACCAGAAAGACCAAAACTTTCAATACTACTTATACTACTTTCTAGTAAGGTCAGCTAATTAAGCTATCGGGCCCATACCCCGAAAATGCCACCAAGGCCCCTACTAATTAACCTAATATCCTGACTCATAATCACAACAAGCATCATCCTAAGCACCTCTATAATTACATCAACAACACATTGACTGATAACATGAGCATGCCTAGAAATCAACACACTATCAATAACCCCTATTATCTCTAAACCAAACCACCCACGAGCAACAGAAGCCGCAACCAAATACTTCCTAACCCAAACCATTGCCTCAACAGCTCTACTATTCTCAGCCACAATAAACGCCCTAAACACATCAAACTGAGAAATACACCTTTCATCTAAACCAGCAGCAACAATTATCACCTTAGCCCTGATAATAAAAATAGCAGCAGCACCCTTCCATTTTTGACTCCCAGAAGTATCACAAGGAACAACAACTATAACCGCTCTAACCATCCTAACATGACAAAAAATTGCACCTCTTACAATCCTACTAAGCACCAATCACCAAACCAACACAACCCTCATCCTATCATTCGCCATCTTATCAATTACAATCGGAGGCCTTGGCGGCCTCAATCAAACACAACTACGCAAACTAATAGCATTTTCATCAATCACCCACACAGGGTGAATCCTAGCAACACTTCCAACAGCACCAAATATCTCACTATTAGCTTTCACACTCTACACTATAACCACAACCCCAATTTTCCTCACTATTAACATCACATCATCCACCACTATTAAAGATATTGGAACAACATGACCCACCTCACCAGCCACCATACTACTACTTTCTATAGCTATCCTATCACTAGGGGGACTCCCACCAATAACAGGCTTCATACCCAAATGGCTCATCCTAAATAAAATAATTTTCCTAAATATAACCATAGAAGCTACACTAATAGCCGTAACATCACTACTCAGCCTGTATGTATACATACGATTAATATATATAGCATCTATAACCGTCCCACCCCATACCTCACTAACCCCAATAAAATGACGAACAACACAACAAAAATACCCAATAACGGCCTCAACACTAACGATAATAACAATTCTATTACTACCCCTATCACCAAACATATAGAAACTTAAGTTATATCAAACTAGAGGCCTTCAAAGCCCCCAAAAAAGACCACTTTAGTTTCTGCTAGAGCCTGCAGATACTCCACATCTTCTGCTTGCAACACAGACATTTTAACTAAACTAAAGCTCCCTAGATCAACGGGCCTCGATCCCGCAATAAACTAATTAACAGCTAGCCGTCCAAACCGGCGGACCTTGACCTAGCTTCTCCGTTTTTGTAGAGAAAAAAAAAACGGAGAAACCCCGGGCAGCTGCCTACTTCAGATTTGCAGTCTGACATGATTACACCTCGAGGCTTGGTAGTAAGGGTGCGCCCTATGTGTAATTTTACAGACTACCGCTTAATTCAGCCATACTACCTGTGTTCATCACCCGCTGACTCTTCTCTACAAACCACAAAGATATCGGAACCCTATATTTACTATTTGGGGCTTGATCCGGACTAATCGGGGCTTGTCTAAGCATTCTAATACGAATAGAACTCACCCAGCCCGGATCCCTATTTGGAAGTGACCAGATCTTTAATGTCTTAGTCACAGCCCACGCATTCATTATAATTTTCTTCATAGTAATACCCATTATAATCGGGGGCTTCGGCAACTGACTTATCCCACTAATAATTGGAGCCCCTGATATAGCCTTCCCACGCATAAATAATATAAGCTTCTGACTACTTCCTCCAGCACTTCTTCTTCTACTATCCTCATCGTACGTAGAAGCCGGTGCTGGTACAGGCTGAACAGTTTACCCACCCCTATCTGGTAACCTAGTACATTCCGGCCCATCAGTTGACTTAGCCATCTTTTCCCTACACCTGGCAGGCGCCTCCTCCATCCTGGGCGCAATCAACTTCATTACAACGTGTATTAATATAAAACCTAAATCAATACCTATATTTAACATCCCCCTATTCGTTTGATCAGTACTAATCACCGCCATTATATTACTGTTAGCCCTACCGGTACTAGCGGCAGCGATTACTATACTTCTGACCGATCGAAACCTCAACACTTCATTCTTTGACCCGTGTGGGGGAGGAGACCCAGTATTGTTCCAACATCTGTTCTGATTTTTCGGCCACCCAGAAGTCTACATTCTTATCCTACCAGGATTTGGCATTATCTCAAGCATCATCACCTTCTACACCGGGAAAAAAAATACATTTGGATATACGAGTATAATTTGAGCAATAATATCTATTGCAATCCTAGGCTTTGTAGTATGAGCACACCACATATTTACCGTCGGCCTAGATATTGACAGCCGTGCCTACTTCACAGCAGCAACAATAATTATTGCCATCCCCACTGGAATTAAAGTATTCGGCTGGCTTGCCACACTGACTGGGGGTAAAGTCAAATGACAAACCCCTATCTATTGAGCCCTGGGATTTATCTTTCTTTTCACCGTCGGGGGAATAACCGGTATTATCCTAGCGAACTCATCACTTGATATTGTTCTACACGATACCTACTATGTAGTAGCACACTTTCACTACGTGCTTTCTATAGGAGCCGTATTTGCCATCATGGGAGGCCTGACCCACTGATTCCCCCTGTTTACCGGGTACACACTTAACCAGACCATAACAAAAACCCAGTTTTGAGTGATATTCGCCGGAGTAAATATAACATTTTTCCCACAACACTTCCTCGGACTAGCCGGAATACCACGACGATATTCAGATTTCCCAGACGCCTTCACCCTATGAAACACCATCTCATCAATCGGATCTACCATCTCAATAGTAGCAGTACTAATATCCCTATTCATTGTCTGAGAAGCACTAACATACAAACGAGAACTTCAACCGCCATTAGGAAAAAAAACTCATGTTGAGTGATTCTACGGAACACCACCACCTCACCACACCCACACCGAACCCACATTCATACTTAATAACTCATACGCCCCCATCCGTAACCTAATTGCGTACATAGAGTGACCTTGACCCGAGAAAAGACAGATCTAAACCTGTCATCTATTAATTTCAAGTTAACCGCATATTATGCTATCTTCTCAAGAGCCTAGTAAACACACATTACGTGGCTTTGTCGTAGCCAAATCACAACCCTGTGGCTCTTACATGCCATACGCAGCCCAACTTTCACTGCAAGAAGCCACTGGACCAACCATAGAAGAAGTAGTATTCCTACACGACCACGTCTTACTACTTACATGCCTTATATCACTAGTAATTATTATATTTGCCCTAACAGCAACGACAACAACACTCACCCACAATGACCCCACAGAAGAAGTCGAACAACTAGAAGCGGCTTGAACCGCAGCCCCTATTATAATCTTAATCCTAACGGCCCTACCATCAGTACGATCCTTATACCTAATAGAAGAAGTATTTGACCCATACCTTACAATCAAAGCAACAGGCCATCAATGGTACTGAAACTACGAATATTCAGATAAAACCTCTATCTCATTCGACTCGTACATAATCCAAACTAAAGACCTACAAAACGGATCCCCCCGACTTCTAGAAGTCGACCACCGTATAATCATACCCACGAACCTACAAGCCCGAATTGTAGTAACCGCAGAAGATGTCCTTCACTCCTGAGCAGTCCCATCGCTCGGGGTAAAAGTAGATGCTGTCCCAGGACGCCTTAACCAAATCCCATTAGCTACATCCCGAACAGGGGTATACTTTGGCCAATGCTCAGAAATCTGCGGAGCTAACCACAGCTTTATACCAATCGCAGTAGAAGCTACCCCGCTATACCACTTCGAACAATGACTCACCTCAGAACAATCATTGAGAAGCTTCTATAGCGTTAGCCTTTTAAGTTGAAGAAGAAATACTATTTCCTCAATGAAATGCCACAACTTGATACAATCTTCATTCTTACAGTCTTCCTTTGAACCTGGTCTCTACTTTTTTTTATCGTAAAAAAAATTAATACCTATGTTATAATAACGGGACCAAAAACCCTGTGAAACTTTAAAAATAAACAAACACCCACTCTACCATGAACATAAATATATTTGAACAGTTTGCCAGCCCAGAACTACTTTATTTTCCAACCGCCCCCTTATCAATACTAATTCCGATCATACTAATCCATCACAAACCTAAACTACTAGGAAACCGAATAACAGCTGCCATGTCTTGACTCCTAAAAACCATCTTGTTGAACATAACCTACCAACTAAATCACAACGGACAAAAATGATGCCGAATCCTAGCCAGCCTTCTTATTTTTATCCTATTTTCAAACCTATTGGGACTTCTACCCTATTCTTTTACATCAACTTCTCAGCTGTCAATAAACATAGCCATAGCCATCCCCCTATGACTTGCCACCATTATTACTGGAATAACAAAAAAACCATCAATTTCCTTAGCCCACATACTTCCAGAAGGATCCCCAACTGCACTGGTCCCCTTTATAATTATAATTGAAACCATTAGCATCCTTATACGACCATTAGCCCTAGGAGTCCGACTCACAGCCAACATTACAGCTGGGCACTTACTAATAACTATAGTTAGCACAGCCACACTGCATCTTATCAGCAGTCACATCACCTTAAGCATACTAACATGAATCTTACTATTTTTACTTACACTGTTAGAACTAGCAGTTGCCTGCATCCAAGCCTATGTATTTGTCCTTTTAGTCATTCTTTACCTACAAGAAAACACGTAATGACCCACCAACTTCATCAATACCACTTAGTTGACCCAAGCCCATGACCACTAGTAGGAGCCTGCGGCTCTCTACTAATGGCCTCAGGCCTAGCTATTTGATTTCACACCAATACGACCACCGTATTAAAAATTGGACTATTAACAATTGTACTTACCCTAATCCAATGGTGGCGTGATGTGGTACGAGAAAGCACCTACCAAGGACACCATACAAGCGGCGTCCAAAAAAACATACGATACGGTATAATTCTTTTCATCACATCAGAAGTATTCTTCTTCCTCGGGTTCTTCTGAGCTCTATACCACGTTAGCCTTGTCCCAACACCAGAGTTAGGAGCAGAATGACCGCCAACAGGAATTACCCCACTAAATCCAACTGAAGTACCACTACTTAACACAGCAGTACTTCTATCCTCAGGAGCAACTATTACGTGATCACACCATACAATAATAGAGGGTAATAAAAAAGAAGCTGCCTACGCCCTAACAGCAACTATCTTATTGGGTATTTACTTTACAGCCCTACAAGCATCAGAATATATAGAAACCCCATTCACCATCTCAGACAGCGTATACGGCTCCCTGTTCTTTGTAGCCACAGGATTTCATGGACTTCACGTAATGATCGGAACATCTTTCTTAATGGTTTGCCTACTACGTCTCACCTTTCACCACTTTACAATAACACACCACTTTGGATATGAAGCGGCAATCTGATACTGGCACTTTGTCGACATCGTATGATTGTTCCTTTACATCTCAGTATACTGATGAGGCTCATATTTCTTTAGTATATTGTACAAGTGCCCTCCAAGCATTAAGTCCCAACAGGGAAGAAATAATAAACCTTATCACACTTATTTTTTTAGCTACACTGACATCAACACTATTATATGTAATCAATATTCATATAATTACTAAACCAGACATCAACAAACTTTCACCCTATGAGTGCGGATTTGATCCCTTTGGAAACGCCCGCACCCCAATCTCTATTCAGTTTTTCTTAGTTG
>JAKRSK010005338.1:0-13271 GCA_029891615.1 Natrix natrix natrix | reverse complement strand
TTTATTTTCACAGTGAACACTATTAAAATTCGGGAATAATTTTAATTAAACCCTAAATTCTATAATAAGTGTACTTCACAGAAAATCAAATCTCAAAAATAACATTCTAAAAAGAATGATAAATTCTCTACGATTTAATTAATCTCCGTAAATTTATATAATATTTATTTTCACAGTGAACACTATTAAAATTCGGGAATAATTTTAATTAAACCCTAAATTCTATAATAAGTGTACTTCACAGAAAATCAAATCTCAAAAATAACATTCTAAAAAGAATGATAAATTCTCTACGATTTAATTAATCTCCGTAAATTTATATAATATTTATTTTCACAGTGAACACTATTAAAATTCGGGAATAATTTTAATTAAACCCTAAATTCTATAATAAGTGTACTTCACAGAAAATCAAATCTCAAAAATAACATTCTAAAAAGAATGATAAATTCTCTACGATTTAATTAATCTCCGTAAATTTATATAATATTTTTATTTTCACAGTGAACACTATTAAAATTCGGGAATAATTTTAATTAAACCCTAAATTCTATAATAAGTGTACCTCACAGAAAATCAAATCTCAAAAATAACATTCTAAAAAGAATGATAAATTCTCTACGATTTAATTAATCTCCGTAAATTTATATAATATTTATTTTCACAGTGAACACTATTAAAATTCGGGAATAATTTTAATTAAACCCTAAATTCTATAATAAGTGTACCTCACAGAAAATCAAATCTCAAAAATAACATTCTAAAAAGAATGATAAATTCTCTACGATTTAATTAATCTCCGTAAATTTATATAATATTTATTTTCACAGTGAACACTATTAAAATTCGGGAATAATTTTAATTAAACCCTAAATTCTATAATAAGTGTACTTCACAGAAAATCAAATCTCAAAAATAACATTCTAAAAAGAATGATAAATTCTCTACGATTTAATTAATCTCCGTAAATTTATATATGTTATCATAGCTTATCTAAAGCATAGCACTGAAAATGCTAAGACGGTATATCACCTGATTAACACAAGGTCTTGGTCTTAAACCTCCTATTACCTAAATTCTCTAATTATACATGCAAGCCTCACCACAACAGTGAAAAAACCCACCACAACCCATAAGGAGTTGGTATCAGGCACCCGCCCACAACACCAAGCAAAGAAGCCACACCCCCACGGGCCAGCAGCAGTAGCTAGTATTAGGCCATAAGCACCAAAGCTTGACCTAGTAAGAGAGTTCTCTAGGGCCGGTTAATCTCGTGCCAGCGACCGCGGTTACACGACAGACCCAAGATAATAGCACCGGCGTTAAGCACGACTAGAAAATAGTTAAACACATTGGGATAAAATTAAACTAGGCTGTAAAAAGCCATAAGCCATACTAACCCCGCCCCCAATACCCAAACCCCTTCAACTCGTGAAAATAGGAATACAAACTAAGATTAGATACCTTACTATGCCTAACCTAACACACAATAAACTACCAATTGTTCGCCAAACAACTACGAGTAAAAACTTAAAACTTAAAAGACTTGACGGTACTTCACACCACCCTAGAGGAGCCTGTCTAATAACCGATACCCCACGATTAACCCTACCCCCCCTAGCCCCACAGTCTATATACCGCCATCGCCAGCTTACCTTGTGAAAGAAACAAAGTAAACACAACAGCCACCACTAACACGATAGGTCGAGGTGTAACTTATGGGGAGGAATAAGATGGGCTACATTTTCTAACACAGAAAATACGAATAAACTACGAAAATAGAAACCGAAGGCGGATTTAGCAGTACATTAAGGACAAAATGCTTAATTGAAACAAATGCAATGAAGTGCGTACACACCGCCCGTCATCCCTGTAAAAACCACTAATTATTTATAAAACTACTATACCAACCAAACAGGGCAAGTCGTAACATGGTAAGCGTACTGGAAAGTGCGCTTAGAAACAAAAAGTAGCTTACACAAAGCATTCGACCTACACTCGAACGACATTTCTATAATCTTTTTGAGCTGGATATACATCACCAACATCCATTTTTTAAACAAACAAACCATTTGATAAACCTAGTAGATGCGATCGAACAGCAAACACTCAATCAGTACCGCAAGGGAACAAATTAAGCAAAAAACAGCAAAGACTAACCCTTGTACCTTTTGTATCATGGTTTAGCAAGACACATAGGACAAGAAGAATCAAAGCCCACACCCCCGAAACCAGATGAGCTACTTTTAAGCAGCCTATCGGGCGCACCCTTCTCTGTAGCAAAAGAGTGGGAAGACTTTAAAGTAGAAGTGAAACGCTTACCGAATCTGGAGATAGCTGGCTACCCAACAAAGGAATCTTAGTTCCACTTTAGAACCAAAAATACACAATAATTATCTAAAGACAGTCAATAGGGGTACAGCTCTATTGAAACAGGATACAACCTGAATTTGAGAGAAACCTAAAAAAGACCGACCAGTAGGCCTTAAAGCAGCCACCAAAAACAATATCGTTAAAGAATTAATACCAAAAATCTAAAAACCAACTGAAATCTCCAAACAAACTAAAGGTAAACCCATAATAATGGGATTAATTATGCTAAAACTAATAATAAGACGACCTCTCTACAACGCACCCATCCACTAGAAACGGATAAACCACTAGTCATTAACAGACCACAACAGGAAACAAATTAATCAATACCCACCTTCACATACACTGTGACCCCAACACAGGTGCGTTAAAAAGAAAGATAAAACATTATAAAAGGAACTCGGCAATCAAAAACCCCAACTGTTTAACAAAAACATAACCTTTAGCCCAAACAAATATTAAAGGCAACGCCTGCCCAGTGAACAATTAAACGGCCGCGGTACCCTAACCGTGCAAAGGTAGCATAATCATTTGTCTATTAACTGTAGACCTGTATGAAAGGCAAAATGAGGGTTTAACTGTCTCTTATAATTAATCTATTAAACTGATCTCCCAGTAAAAAAGCTGGGATACCCACATAAGACCAGAAGACCCTGTGAAGCTTAAACTAAACTATTAAACCCAATAATAATTACTTTCGGTTGGGGCGACCTTGGAAATAAAAACAACTTCCAAATATACGTGTTACACCACAATCAAGGCTAACAAGCCAATAAACGACCCAGTATAACTGATAATTGAACAAAGTTACTCCAGGGATAACAGCGCTATCTTCTTCAAGAGCCCATATCAAAAAGAAGGTTTACGACCTCGATGTTGGATCAGGACATCCTAATGGTGCAACCGCTATTAAGGGTTCGTTTGTTCAACGATTAATGTCCTACGTGATCTGAGTTCAGACCGGAGCAATCCAGGTCGGTTTCTATCTATGATACATCACACCCAGTACGAAAGGATCGGTATGATAAAGCCAATACTAAAAGCATGCTTTCAAACACATAAATAAATCGCCCCACTCTCAACCTAGACAAGGTTAATTAAGGACACAGCCCTTAATAATTACTACACTACTAATAAACACCATTAACTCACTACTCTACATCCTCTCAATCCTCATTGCCGTCGCATTCCTCACACTATTAGAACGTAAACTCTTAGGCTACATGCAGCACCGAAAAGGACCAAACCTAGTCGGACCCTTAGGCCTTCTCCAACCTATCGCGGATGGATTAAAACTAATCACAAAAGAAGCAACAAAACCAACCATATCCTCACCCATCCTATTTACCCTCTCTCCCATCATAGCCCTAATCCTAGCACTCACATCTTGAGCACCCATCCCAATACCGTCTCCCCTCACAAACATAAACTTAGGTCTATTATTTATCATAGCATTATCCGGAATATTCACCTACACCATTTTATGGTCCGGGTGATCGTCCAATTCAAAATACCCCCTTATAGGGGCAATACGTGCCGTAGCACAAATTATCTCATACGAAGTTACCCTGGGACTTATTATTATCTCAATGGGCACCCTCTCAGGGGGGTACTCCCTAATCTCATTTACCGAAACACAAGAACACCTCTGACTTCTCCTTCCATCCTGACCTTTAGCCATAATATGATTCACATCAACCCTAGCGGAAACGAATCGATCCCCATTCGACCTAACAGAAGGAGAATCCGAACTAGTCTCCGGATTCAACGTAGAGTTCTCAGCAGGACCATTTGCATTACTTTTCCTAGCAGAATACACTAACATCCTAATAATAAATACCCTTTCAACTATAATATTCTTAAACCCCGGCACGATCAACCCACAACTGTTTACAACCAACCTCATAACAAAGACAGTTCTACTCACAACCCTATTCCTCTGAACACGAGCCTCTTATCCACGATTCCGATACGACCAACTCATACATCTTCTATGAAAACAATATTTACCCCTCACCCTAGCTATATGCTTACTTAATATCTCCGCTTCATCAGCACTATGCGGAACACCACCACAATGGAAGTGTGCCCGAGCAGGGGTTACCTTGATAGAGTAAACACGGAACATATCCCACTTCCCAAAGAGTTCTAATAATTACTCTTTGAAGGTATAATAAAAGTAGGCCGTAGGACCCCCCCCTACCCCCCCTACCCCCAATTAACCGGAATTCGCCTAATATATGTCCTTGACCACATATATGTCCTCATTTGTCTATGTATAATCATACATTAATGGCTTGCCCCATTCATATAAGCCCGTAATCTCCTATAATTATTTTTTGAGTTAATTTGCCTATTGGACAGACCTGCCCTCCCTCATTTTTTAACGTTCCATTCATATGAAAGGATTCCTATTTTTAGTAACCATGACTATCCCGTTCCAAGTGGGGTCCCATGCCTTAGCCCAGCCCGTGAAATCCTCTATCCTTCCTCCATTGATACACAGTCCTGCGTTTCACGGACATAGATCGTAACTCCTCCCAGATTGCCTTTTAAGAGGCCACTGGTTACACCTTCAAGATCATCTCGATGGCCCGGAACCATCCCTCCCTCCTAGCTTTTTAAGAGGCCTTTGGTCGCACCCTTTATCCTGGTACATTCACCCTCATGTTCTTATCAGTTATGCCAGCTCCACCCTTGGTTGTTTATTTTTATCTCTCCTTTCACCTGACACCTCGATGCTCGTTACCGTTACCCCTCACCGGGGTAGACATCCTAGTCCGGGTGGCGCACGATTCTTGGCCGGGCACATTCCCTATATGGATAATACTCCTGAATGATTTATAGACATACTTTTTTCCTATACCGCAATTTTCAAAAAAATTTTATTAGTGATTTTCCGGTGTAAAACATTATTTTTAACTGTACTGAAAAAACATAAAATTTACAGTGCGGAAAATCACAATAAAAACCCCCTGACCAACTTTCTTATAAATTTTTTACACACACACCACACCATTTTTTCACAGTGAACACTATTAAAATTCGGGAATAATTTTAATTAAACCCTAAATTCTATAATAAGTGTACTTCACAGAAAATCAAATCTCAAAAATAACATTCTAAAAAGAATGATAAATTCTCTACGATTTAATTAATCTCCGTAAATTTATATAATATTTTTATTTTCACAGTGAACACTATTAAAATTCGGGAATAATTTTAATTAAACCCTAAATTCTATAATAAGTGTACCTCACAGAAAATCAAATCTCAAAAATAACATTCTAAAAAGAATGATAAATTCTCTACGATTTAATTAATCTCCGTAAATTTATATAATATTTTTATTTTCACAGTGAACACTATTAAAATTCGGGAATAATTTTAATTAAACCCTAAATTCTATAATAAGTGTACCTCACAGAAAATCAAATCTCAAAAATAACATTCTAAAAAGAATGATAAATTCTCTACGATTTAATTAATCTCCGTAAATTTATATAATATTTTTATTTTCACAGTGAACACTATTAAAATTCGGGAATAATTTTAATTAAACCCTAAATTCTATAATAAGTGTACTTCACAGAAAATCAAATCTCAAAAATAACATTCTAAAAAGAATGATAAATTCTCTACGATTTAATTAATCTCCGTAAATTTATATAATATTTATTTTCACAGTGAACACTATTAAAATTCGGGAATAATTTTAATTAAACCCTAAATTCTATAATAAGTGTACTTCACAGAAAATCAAATCTCAAAAATAACATTCTAAAAAGAATGATAAATTCTCTACGATTTAATTAATCTCCGTAAATTTATATAATATTTATTTTCACAGTGAACACTATTAAAATTCGGGAATAATTTTAATTAAACCCTAAATTCTATAATAAGTGTACTTCACAGAAAATCAAATCTCAAAAATAACATTCTAAAAAGAATGATAAATTCTCTACGATTTAATTAATCTCCGTAAATTTATATAATATTTATTTTCACAGTGAACACTATTAAAATTCGGGAATAATTTTAATTAAACCCTAAATTCTATAATAAGTGTACTTCACAGAAAATCAAATCTCAAAAATAACATTCTAAAAAGAATGATAAATTCTCTACGATTTAATTAATCTCCGTAAATTTATATAATATTTTATTTTCACAGTGAACACTATTAAAATTCGGGAATAATTTTAATTAAACCCTAAATTCTATAATAAGTGTACCTCACAGAAAATCAAATCTCAAAAATAACATTCTAAAAAGAATGATAAATTCTCTACGATTTAATTAATCTCCGTAAATTTATATAATATTTTATTTTCACAGTGAACACTATTAAAATTCGGGAATAATTTTAATTAAACCCTAAATTCTATAATAAGTGTACCTCACAGAAAATCAAATCTCAAAAATAACATTCTAAAAAGAATGATAAATTCTCTACGATTTAATTAATCTCCGTAAATTTATATAATATTTATTTTCACAGTGAACACTATTAAAATTCGGGAATAATTTTAATTAAACCCTAAATTCTATAATAAGTGTACCTCACAGAAAATCAAATCTCAAAAATAACATTCTAAAAAGAATGATAAATTCTCTACGATTTAATTAATCTCCGTAAATTTATATAATATTTTTATTTTCACAGTGAACACTATTAAAATTCGGGAATAATTTTAATTAAACCCTAAATTCTATAATAAGTGTACTTCACAGAAAATCAAATCTCAAAAATAACATTCTAAAAAGAATGATAAATTCTCTACGATTTAATTAATCTCCGTAAATTTATATAATATTTATTTTCACAGTGAACACTATTAAAATTCGGGAATAATTTTAATTAAACCCTAAATTCTATAATAAGTGTACTTCACAGAAAATCAAATCTCAAAAATAACATTCTAAAAAGAATGATAAATTCTCTACGATTTAATTAATCTCCGTAAATTTATATATATTTATTAAGGTAGCAAAGCCAGGCCGTGCAATAGGCTTAAAACCTCAACACAGATGTTCAAATCATCTCCTTAATATAGAAAACCAAGACTCGAACTTGGACCAGAAAGACCAAAACTTTCAATACTACTTATACTACTTTCTAGTAAGGTCAGCTAATTAAGCTATCGGGCCCATACCCCGAAAATGCCACCAAGGCCCCTACTAATTAACCTAATATCCTGACTCATAATCACAACAAGCATCATCCTAAGCACCTCTATAATTACATCAACAACACATTGACTGATAACATGAGCATGCCTAGAAATCAACACACTATCAATAACCCCTATTATCTCTAAACCAAACCACCCACGAGCAACAGAAGCCGCAACCAAATACTTCCTAACCCAAACCATTGCCTCAACAGCTCTACTATTCTCAGCCACAATAAACGCCCTAAACACATCAAACTGAGAAATACACCTTTCATCTAAACCAGCAGCAACAATTATCACCTTAGCCCTGATAATAAAAATAGCAGCAGCACCCTTCCATTTTTGACTCCCAGAAGTATCACAAGGAACAACAACTATAACCGCTCTAACCATCCTAACATGACAAAAAATTGCACCTCTTACAATCCTACTAAGCACCAATCACCAAACCAACACAACCCTCATCCTATCATTCGCCATCTTATCAATTACAATCGGAGGCCTTGGCGGCCTCAATCAAACACAACTACGCAAACTAATAGCATTTTCATCAATCACCCACACAGGGTGAATCCTAGCAACACTTCCAACAGCACCAAATATCTCACTATTAGCTTTCACACTCTACACTATAACCACAACCCCAATTTTCCTCACTATTAACATCACATCATCCACCACTATTAAAGATATTGGAACAACATGACCCACCTCACCAGCCACCATACTACTACTTTCTATAGCTATCCTATCACTAGGGGGACTCCCACCAATAACAGGCTTCATACCCAAATGGCTCATCCTAAATAAAATAATTTTCCTAAATATAACCATAGAAGCTACACTAATAGCCGTAACATCACTACTCAGCCTGTATGTATACATACGATTAATATATATAGCATCTATAACCGTCCCACCCCATACCTCACTAACCCCAATAAAATGACGAACAACACAACAAAAATACCCAATAACGGCCTCAACACTAACGATAATAACAATTCTATTACTACCCCTATCACCAAACATATAGAAACTTAAGTTATATCAAACTAGAGGCCTTCAAAGCCCCCAAAAAAGACCACTTTAGTTTCTGCTAGAGCCTGCAGATACTCCACATCTTCTGCTTGCAACACAGACATTTTAACTAAACTAAAGCTCCCTAGATCAACGGGCCTCGATCCCGCAATAAACTAATTAACAGCTAGCCGTCCAAACCGGCGGACCTTGACCTAGCTTCTCCGTTTTTGTAGAGAAAAAAAAAACGGAGAAACCCCGGGCAGCTGCCTACTTCAGATTTGCAGTCTGACATGATTACACCTCGAGGCTTGGTAGTAAGGGTGCGCCCTATGTGTAATTTTACAGACTACCGCTTAATTCAGCCATACTACCTGTGTTCATCACCCGCTGACTCTTCTCTACAAACCACAAAGATATCGGAACCCTATATTTACTATTTGGGGCTTGATCCGGACTAATCGGGGCTTGTCTAAGCATTCTAATACGAATAGAACTCACCCAGCCCGGATCCCTATTTGGAAGTGACCAGATCTTTAATGTCTTAGTCACAGCCCACGCATTCATTATAATTTTCTTCATAGTAATACCCATTATAATCGGGGGCTTCGGCAACTGACTTATCCCACTAATAATTGGAGCCCCTGATATAGCCTTCCCACGCATAAATAATATAAGCTTCTGACTACTTCCTCCAGCACTTCTTCTTCTACTATCCTCATCGTACGTAGAAGCCGGTGCTGGTACAGGCTGAACAGTTTACCCACCCCTATCTGGTAACCTAGTACATTCCGGCCCATCAGTTGACTTAGCCATCTTTTCCCTACACCTGGCAGGCGCCTCCTCCATCCTGGGCGCAATCAACTTCATTACAACGTGTATTAATATAAAACCTAAATCAATACCTATATTTAACATCCCCCTATTCGTTTGATCAGTACTAATCACCGCCATTATATTACTGTTAGCCCTACCGGTACTAGCGGCAGCGATTACTATACTTCTGACCGATCGAAACCTCAACACTTCATTCTTTGACCCGTGTGGGGGAGGAGACCCAGTATTGTTCCAACATCTGTTCTGATTTTTCGGCCACCCAGAAGTCTACATTCTTATCCTACCAGGATTTGGCATTATCTCAAGCATCATCACCTTCTACACCGGGAAAAAAAATACATTTGGATATACGAGTATAATTTGAGCAATAATATCTATTGCAATCCTAGGCTTTGTAGTATGAGCACACCACATATTTACCGTCGGCCTAGATATTGACAGCCGTGCCTACTTCACAGCAGCAACAATAATTATTGCCATCCCCACTGGAATTAAAGTATTCGGCTGGCTTGCCACACTGACTGGGGGTAAAGTCAAATGACAAACCCCTATCTATTGAGCCCTGGGATTTATCTTTCTTTTCACCGTCGGGGGAATAACCGGTATTATCCTAGCGAACTCATCACTTGATATTGTTCTACACGATACCTACTATGTAGTAGCACACTTTCACTACGTGCTTTCTATAGGAGCCGTATTTGCCATCATGGGAGGCCTGACCCACTGATTCCCCCTGTTTACCGGGTACACACTTAACCAGACCATAACAAAAACCCAGTTTTGAGTGATATTCGCCGGAGTAAATATAACATTTTTCCCACAACACTTCCTCGGACTAGCCGGAATACCACGACGATATTCAGATTTCCCAGACGCCTTCACCCTATGAAACACCATCTCATCAATCGGATCTACCATCTCAATAGTAGCAGTACTAATATCCCTATTCATTGTCTGAGAAGCACTAACATACAAACGAGAACTTCAACCGCCATTAGGAAAAAAAACTCATGTTGAGTGATTCTACGGAACACCACCACCTCACCACACCCACACCGAACCCACATTCATACTTAATAACTCATACGCCCCCATCCGTAACCTAATTGCGTACATAGAGTGACCTTGACCCGAGAAAAGACAGATCTAAACCTGTCATCTATTAATTTCAAGTTAACCGCATATTATGCTATCTTCTCAAGAGCCTAGTAAACACACATTACGTGGCTTTGTCGTAGCCAAATCACAACCCTGTGGCTCTTACATGCCATACGCAGCCCAACTTTCACTGCAAGAAGCCACTGGACCAACCATAGAAGAAGTAGTATTCCTACACGACCACGTCTTACTACTTACATGCCTTATATCACTAGTAATTATTATATTTGCCCTAACAGCAACGACAACAACACTCACCCACAATGACCCCACAGAAGAAGTCGAACAACTAGAAGCGGCTTGAACCGCAGCCCCTATTATAATCTTAATCCTAACGGCCCTACCATCAGTACGATCCTTATACCTAATAGAAGAAGTATTTGACCCATACCTTACAATCAAAGCAACAGGCCATCAATGGTACTGAAACTACGAATATTCAGATAAAACCTCTATCTCATTCGACTCGTACATAATCCAAACTAAAGACCTACAAAACGGATCCCCCCGACTTCTAGAAGTCGACCACCGTATAATCATACCCACGAACCTACAAGCCCGAATTGTAGTAACCGCAGAAGATGTCCTTCACTCCTGAGCAGTCCCATCGCTCGGGGTAAAAGTAGATGCTGTCCCAGGACGCCTTAACCAAATCCCATTAGCTACATCCCGAACAGGGGTATACTTTGGCCAATGCTCAGAAATCTGCGGAGCTAACCACAGCTTTATACCAATCGCAGTAGAAGCTACCCCGCTATACCACTTCGAACAATGACTCACCTCAGAACAATCATTGAGAAGCTTCTATAGCGTTAGCCTTTTAAGTTGAAGAAGAAATACTATTTCCTCAATGAAATGCCACAACTTGATACAATCTTCATTCTTACAGTCTTCCTTTGAACCTGGTCTCTACTTTTTTTTATCGTAAAAAAAATTAATACCTATGTTATAATAACGGGACCAAAAACCCTGTGAAACTTTAAAAATAAACAAACACCCACTCTACCATGAACATAAATATATTTGAACAGTTTGCCAGCCCAGAACTACTTTATTTTCCAACCGCCCCCTTATCAATACTAATTCCGATCATACTAATCCATCACAAACCTAAACTACTAGGAAACCGAATAACAGCTGCCATGTCTTGACTCCTAAAAACCATCTTGTTGAACATAACCTACCAACTAAATCACAACGGACAAAAATGATGCCGAATCCTAGCCAGCCTTCTTATTTTTATCCTATTTTCAAACCTATTGGGACTTCTACCCTATTCTTTTACATCAACTTCTCAGCTGTCAATAAACATAGCCATAGCCATCCCCCTATGACTTGCCACCATTATTACTGGAATAACAAAAAAACCATCAATTTCCTTAGCCCACATACTTCCAGAAGGATCCCCAACTGCACTGGTCCCCTTTATAATTATAATTGAAACCATTAGCATCCTTATACGACCATTAGCCCTAGGAGTCCGACTCACAGCCAACATTACAGCTGGGCACTTACTAATAACTATAGTTAGCACAGCCACACTGCATCTTATCAGCAGTCACATCACCTTAAGCATACTAACATGAATCTTACTATTTTTACTTACACTGTTAGAACTAGCAGTTGCCTGCATCCAAGCCTATGTATTTGTCCTTTTAGTCATTCTTTACCTACAAGAAAACACGTAATGACCCACCAACTTCATCAATACCACTTAGTTGACCCAAGCCCATGACCACTAGTAGGAGCCTGCGGCTCTCTACTAATGGCCTCAGGCCTAGCTATTTGATTTCACACCAATACGACCACCGTATTAAAAATTGGACTATTAACAATTGTACTTACCCTAATCCAATGGTGGCGTGATGTGGTACGAGAAAGCACCTACCAAGGACACCATACAAGCGGCGTCCAAAAAAACATACGATACGGTATAATTCTTTTCATCACATCAGAAGTATTCTTCTTCCTCGGGTTCTTCTGAGCTCTATACCACGTTAGCCTTGTCCCAACACCAGAGTTAGGAGCAGAATGACCGCCAACAGGAATTACCCCACTAAATCCAACTGAAGTACCACTACTTAACACAGCAGTACTTCTATCCTCAGGAGCAACTATTACGTGATCACACCATACAATAATAGAGGGTAATAAAAAAGAAGCTGCCTACGCCCTAACAGCAACTATCTTATTGGGTATTTACTTTACAGCCCTACAAGCATCAGAATATATAGAAACCCCATTCACCATCTCAGACAGCGTATACGGCTCCCTGTTCTTTGTAGCCACAGGATTTCATGGACTTCACGTAATGATCGGAACATCTTTCTTAATGGTTTGCCTACTACGTCTCACCTTTCACCACTTTACAATAACACACCACTTTGGATATGAAGCGGCAATCTGATACTGGCACTTTGTCGACATCGTATGATTGTTCCTTTACATCTCAGTATACTGATGAGGCTCATATTTCTTTAGTATATTGTACAAGTGCCCTCCAAGCATTAAGTCCCAACAGGGAAGAAATAATAAACCTTATCACACTTATTTTTTTAGCTACACTGACATCAACACTATTATATGTAATCAATATTCATATAATTACTAAACCAGACATCAACAAACTTTCACCCTATGAGTGCGGATTTGATCCCTTTGGAAACGCCCGCACCCCAATCTCTATTCAGTTTTTCTTAGTTG
>JAKRSK010005337.1:62500-112133 GCA_029891615.1 Natrix natrix natrix | reverse complement strand
ACTTCCCTGGACAAATTTCTCGCTTAGCAACGTAAATTTGGGACTCGACGTTGGTCCAGGACTCCCCGCGTATCTTTGAAGTTTCATAAAATAAGATTAAAAAATGCGGTCAAAACAAAAGTGAAAAGCCAAGTACCGACTGTCCTGGACTTATGACCACAACTGAGCCACTTAGTCCCTTCAAACCGTCATTAAACGAACGGTTGTTAAGTAGAGAATTGCCTGTATCTTCTGTCCAGCATGCAGCTGAGCCAGATGTAGCCAGCAGAGGGCGGCAGACGCTCAAGGATGGGCATAGAGACCTTACAGATGGCAAGAGAATTAGCAAAGGAGACCCCCCCTCACTTTATGAAAAGGGGGCTTTGTGGATACTGGAGGGAGGGAGGGAAGAAGGAAGGGAGAGAAAAGAGAAGGAATGATGGAAGATAAGAAGGAAGGAAGGGAAATGAGGAGGAAGGAAGGAAGGAAGAAGGGAGGGAGGGAGTGAGTTTGAGGTACCCCCCACCCCCCAAATGCTGGAAGCAATCCAGAAGGAAAATGAAAAAAGAAGAAACATGAAATTGAAGGAAGAAAAGAAGGCAGGAAGAAAGGAGGGAGGGAGGGAGAGAAAGAAGGAAAAGGGAAGGAGGGAGAGTGAGTATGGGAGGAAGGGAGGAGGAAGGAGGGAGGGAGAGAAGAGAGAAGGAGATAGAGAGAGAAGGAAGGAAAAGGGAAGGAAGGAGGAAGGGAGAGGCAAGAGAAGGAGGAGGAGGAAGAAGGGAGAGGAAAGAGAAGGGAAGAGGAGGGAGAAAGGAAGGAAAAGGGAAGGACAAGGAGGAGAGGAGAAGGAAGGAAAAGGGAAGACAAGAAGGAAGGAAGGGAAAGAAGGAGAAGAAGGAGGGAGGGAGGGAGGGAGGAAGGAAGGGAGAGGAAAGAGAAGGAAGGAGAAGGGAAGGAGGGAGGGTAAGAAAAGAGAAGGAAGGAGGGAGGGAGGGAGAAAAGGATGGAGGGAAAAGAGAGGAAGGAAGAGGCGGAGGGGGGGCTTCTCCTCTGCCAGCGCTGCCCCCTCCTCCCCCCGCTCTCCCCTCCCCTCCGTGCCGGGGGCTCCGCACGAGTCTCCCGTGACCCAGAAACGGGTTGCGGAGCCCAGGGCGGAGGGGGTGGGGGGGAGTCGGAAGGGCTGGAGGTTTCCATGGGGACGGCCGGAGACCTGGTCACCCACCCTTGGCCCCCCCTCCCCTTTCTTCCCAGCATGCCATGCTGCCTCCACTCCTCCCCCCCGTCCCCTCCTTTGGCCACCAGGGGACCCCCCCTCCTCCTCCACGCGCGCATGGAACGGCGCCAAGAAGGAAAAAAAGGGGGTTGGGCTAGAGGACCTCGAGGTGTCCCTTCCAGCCCAACGATTTTTAGACGAAGCGCGCCGAGGCTCCGGCCCCTTTCCTGCGGCAGAACCCCCTTTTTCCCTTCGCTGGGAGACCCCAACCACTTGCCATCTTCTTCCTCCTTCTGCCCCCTCCTCTCTTGCTCCCCCCCCCAAAGGGAGGGGGGCCATTGACGGCTGGGACCCCCAACCTGACCCAAACCCCTTCCCCAAAACAAACAGCCCAAGGCTTTCTGAGACCCCCAGGAAAACCCCCTCCCCATCATCCCCTCAGTCCTCGCCTTGCAACATTTCGCTTAGTGACCGAAGTTACACTGAGAAAAAGGATTTACGACCGTTTTCCACACTTAACGATCGTGGCGTCCGTGATCAAAATTCAGAGGCTGGGCAACTGACTCGTGCTTATGACGGCGTCGGCATCCCCGAATCATTTTGTGGCCTTCTGACCCGCAATGTCCATGGGGAAACCAGGTTCGCTTAACGACCGCGTGACTCACTTAAAAACGGCGGTGATTCGCCTAAGGGTGGCAAAGAAGGTGGTCGAATGGGGCAGAATGGACTTGATTAATGCTTCACTTAGTGACTGAAATTTTGGGCTCGATTGTGGTCGTAAGATTATCTGTGTTCTCAGCAGGGCCCCCGATGGGGTGGGGGGCAACCCTCAACATGCCCCCCCTCTTTCTCTCTGGCTCTCTCTCTTTTACTCTCTCTCTCTTCCTCTTCTTTGCTCTTTCTCTTCTCTCTCCCTTCCTCTTTCTCTTTCACTTTCTCTTTTTTCTCTTTCTCCCTCCCTCTATCCCCTTTTCCTCTCCCCTTCTCTCCCTCTCTCTCTCTTTGTTTTTCTGTCTGTCTCTCTTTCTCTTTCTCCCTCTTTCTTTCTCTCCTTTTCTCTCTCTCTCTTTTTCCCTCTTTCTCTCTCTCTGTCTCTTTCTTTCTTTCTTTCTTTCTTTCTTTCTTTCTTTCTTTCTTTCTTTCTCTCTCTTTCTTTCTTTCTTTCTCTCTCTCTCTCTCTCTCTCTCTCTTTCCAGCAAACAATTTCCCCACCTCCCTCTCTTTCTTCTTTCTTTCTTTCTTTCTTTCTTTCTTTTCTTTCTTTCTTTCTTTCTTTCTTTCTTTCTTTCTTTCTTCTTTCCTTCCCTATATTTCTCTCTTTCCTCTCTCTCCCCCTCCCCCTCTCTCTGTTTTTTCCAGCAAACAATTCTCCCTCCCTCCCTCCCTCCCTCCCTCCCTCCCTTCCTTCCTTCCTTCCTTTCTCTATATTTCTCTCTTTCCTCCCTCCCTCCTCCCCTCTCTCTGGTTTTTCCAGCAAACAAACCTCCCCCCCCCCTTCCAAAGCTTTCAAGGAATGGAAAAGAGCTTGGGGGAAGAATGGGCAGCTCGCATCAGCCAGTGGAGGGAAAAAAGGAATATATAATAGCCTCCATCCTTTCCCCCCCCCCCACCTTCCAGGCCCCCCCCTCCAACCCCCACCCCCTCCAGCCCCCAGGGGGAACCAAGCTGGAGAAAAAGCTCTTGTGGATTTGTGCCATTTTGCACAGAGAGTCCGACGTGGCCCACCGCTTCTCCTGGTGAAAAAGAAATCACAATCCAAAAATAAAAAAATAGCATTTAGACTCATACAGGTAATACCTGAATTTATAACTGTTCGTTTAGTGACGGTTCCAAGTTACAACGGCCCTGGAAAGAGGGACTTGGGACCCTTTTCCTCATTTATGACCAATGCAGCATCCCTGTGGTCGTGAAAATTCAGACACTTGGCCACTGACTCACACTTACGACGGTTGTAGTGTCCTGGGGTCATGTGCTCCCCTTTTGCGACCCTCCGACCAGAAAAGTCACGGGGAAGCCATTGATTTGCTTAATGACCGTGGCGTCACTTAACAACTGCAGGGGCAACATCCACTTAAACCAATGTCTCACTTAGCAACATAAATTCTGGCCACCATGGCGGTTATAAGTTAAGGACTACCTTTATAGCACTCTCTGGGGCAATTTATAAGATAGACACATTATTTGCATCTTGCCCCCAGCAATCTGGGTCCTCGATTTACCGACCTCAGAAGGACAGAAGGATGAGTCCACTGTGAGCCAGTCAGGATCGAACTGCTGGCAGTGGGCAGAATTAATGTAAAATGAATTCATTTTGCTTCGAAAGTTCGGCTCACGAGATTTTGGGTGGGCATCCGGAGGTCAGAGGCCAACCCACAAGGCTGCAGTCGGTCAGAAACGGCTGAAATTGGATTTTTTTTGCCTTGAGGCATGGGCTGGATTAGATGACCTCTAGGGGTCCCCTGGAGTCAAGCCTCACATGCAACTGGGCAAGGTTCAGGAAGCAGGAACAGTACAGATCCCTGGGGTTAAATTTCTTAAATGCTCTTTTTTGATGGGCTGGATAGATTTGACAGCATGTTTTTCTGACGATTTAAGTTTTATTTCCAAAACTTAAAAGGATATTTTACCTTTTTCATATCCTTTGATCTTCCAGCGTTCTAATTCTTCTTTCCACAGATTCTCATAATCTTTCTCTCTCTCTTTTTTTTCTGTCTCCCCCCTCTCCCTCTCTTTCTCCTCCTTCCCTCTCCTTTTCCTGCTCTCTTTCTCTCTTTCATTCTCTCCCCCCTCCCTCTCTTTCTCTCTCTCTCCTTCCCTCCCTCTATCCCTTTTTCCTCTCCCCTTCTCTCCCTCTCTCTCTCTTTGTCTGTCTCTCTTTCTCTCTCTGTCCCCCCTCTCTCTTTTTCCCTTTCTACCTCTCCCTTTCTCCTCCTCTTTCCTCTTTCTCTCTTTCATTCTCTCTCCCCTCTACATGACTCTCTTTTTCTCTCTCCTTCCCGCCCCTCTATCCCTCTCCCTCTCTTTTCCCTTTCTCCCTCCCTCTCTTTCTCTCCGTCTCTTTTCTCTCTCTCTTTCTCCCCCTCCCCTCCCACCTCTGTTTCTCTCTCTCTTTCTGAATCTCTTTATCTCACTTTCTCTCGCCCCTCCCTCCATCCCTCTCTTTCTCCTTCTCTTTCCTTCTCTTTCTCTCTTTCCTTCTCCCTCTCCTTCTCTCCCTCTATCCTTCTTTTCTCTCCCCTTCTCTCCCCCTCTTTGTCTTTCTTTCTGTCTCTCTTTCTCTCTCTCTGTCCCCCTTTCTTTCTCTCTCTCTACCTGTACCTCTCCCTTTCTCCTCCTTTCCTCTTTCTCTCTTTCATTCTCTCTCCCCCCTACATGACTCTCTTTTTCTCTCTCTCCTTCCCGCCCCTCTATCCCTCTCTTTTCTCTTTCTCCCTCCCCCTCTTTCACTCCGTCTCTCTTTCTCTCTCTCTTTCTCTCCCCTCCCCCCTCTGTTTCTCTCTCTCTCTCTTTCTAATCCATCTTACAATCCTTCTTTTCAATAACCCATCAAATTCAGTTGTCAGTGCTACATGTCTTAAAAAGAGGCTAAATTTGCAAGAGATTCTTAAAGCATTCTAGGTCATATTGTTTAGATAATGCCTGTTTCATAATATGGCATGTTTTATAATAGTTTGGAGTCTCCCTCCCTCCTCTCTCTCTCTCTATAAAATATATTTCAAAATTTAATATATATTTATTTATGAACGAATTACATCAACAATACGTTATACACCCAATCTGTTTTATTGCTCGAGTTTTAAACTACACAATCTCGTGTTTCTAAAGTTGAGTTATTTTAAACGTTAAAAATTGATAAATTAAAAATTTAAGGGGTACTTCACATTTTTGCCTTTCGGGTTATTTTTCTGTTTATTTTCTCTTCGGAGGCCTTGAATTTCTCGTGAGGACGGGGATGTTGCAACGGTCACTAAGTGTGAGGGCCAGTCATAAATCACTTTCCCCCCTTGTCATCGTAAGTCGAGGAGGGTCTATTGGTGGGTTTTGCAGACGCTTATTTTGTTCTTGCCTGTATCACAAACTCAATCCAGCGAGTCCTCGACTTACGACAGATCACTACTCACAATGGCACAGGAAAAAAGAGACTTTTTCCCCCCTTAACGACCGTCGCAGTGACCACGTGATCAAAAATTCAGATGCTCAGCAACCGACTCGCATTTACGACGGATGTGGTGATTCCTCCTTTGGCGAGCAAAGTCCAAGGGGGGGGAGGGACTGGATTTGCTTAACGACCGTGTGACTGATTGAAGAACAGTGGTGATTCACTTAAGAACTGTGGCAAGAAAGGTCATAAAACGGGGCCGAATCCGCCGAACAAATATCTCGCTCAGCCACATAAATTCTTGGCTCTATTGTGGTCGTAAATTGAGGACTTTCTGTATTGGGGGGGGTTTCCTGATTGCCAATTGTGATTTTTTCCCTTGATATGCTGGCACGGAAAGGGGACAGAAGACCCCCTTCCCAATATAGATAATCCTCGACTTACGGCCAAAATGGAGACCAAAATTGGCCCCGCCCACTCACCCCATGAGAACCAACTCCTCATTGGCTCTCCAAATAAGCTCCACCTCCTAGGTAGCTCACCTGGGAATTGGCTTGAAGCCAGTTTTCTGCATTTAAACTTTTCTTGCAGGGGGCAATGGAATTTTGGCCCCCTCCCCTTAAGTAAATCTCTTTCCAGTCTCGGTTTGGGTGGAAATTTATGGGCCGTGATAAAAAACTCTCCATAAAGTTTATTGCGGAAGGATTTTAAACCTAACTTACCCAGCTCAAGGTTACCTGGGGGAAGGTGGGGCCGATGAGGCAGGTTTTGGTTGAGACTTTTTATCTCTTTGGGGGGGCCGAGGGGGGGGGAAGGGAGCTGTCTCTTTGCTTATCTGGGGAGGGGGGGCAACTTTTTGTTTGTTCTTTTTTGAAGAGCAATTTGCTTAAACCAGGAGCCTGCCTGAAAGCATTTGGGGCTGTGTTGTGCAATGGGCGGATCCTTTCACACACACACACACACACACAAAGTCGGGCGTGTCAGGGCTCTGTGTCATTTTACAGTTGGTGGGGTTCTTTTTTTTTTAAGGTTTCGGATTTTATTGGGCTTTTTTTTCGGATTTTTTTTTCCGGATTTTATTGGGCGGATTTTATTATTTTATTTATAACACCCAGAGTTATTTGAAATAGTATGGGGCCGTAAATAAATCCAATACATAAATGATTGGATGGATGGATGGATGGATGGATGGATGGATGGATGGGTAGGTGAAGAGAGAGAAAGAGAAAAAGAGAAAAAGAGAGAGATAGAGATTATATATATAGAAAGACGATAGATGATGATAGATAGATAGATAGATAGATAGATAGATAGATAGATAGATAGATAGACAGACAGACATGGATGGATGGATGGATGGATGGATGGATAGAAGATAGATAGATATAAAAGATAGATGATAGACACAGATGACAGATAAAACCATAGATAGATATAGATGGCTAGATAAAAGATAGATAGATATAGATAGATGATGATAGATGATAGAGAGAGATGATAGATACACATAAGAGAGGGGGGAGGGAGAGAGGGGGAGGGGAAAGGAGAGGAGAAAGAGACAGAGAGAGGGAGATTATATATATATATATATATATAATATATGATATATATATATATATATATATATATATAATAATATAGATATAATAATAATAAAGATGATAGATAGACAGACAGACAGACAGACGTACTATGGATGGATAGATAGAAGATAGATAGATATAAAAGATAGATGATAGACAAAGATGACAGATAAACACATAGATAGATAGAGATGGCTAGATAAAAGATAGATATAGATAGATGATGATAGATAGATGATAGAGAGAGATGATAGATAGATACACATAAGAGAGGGGGGAGGGGAAAGAGAGAAGGGGGAAAGGGAGAGAGAGAGCAACAGGAAGGCAGATCTTGAAGGGGAAGTGGGGGGGGGTCTCCCTAACCCCCCCTCCCCTAGGATGGGTTCAGAGAATCTCCAAAATCCAAAGCCAACAGCTGGCGGAGAAGGGCTGGCTGGAAGCCTGGGATCCACTCCGCCCCGCCATAGATCTGTGCCGGAGGGGGGGGCGAGCGGGGGGGGGGGCTCCTGGCTGTGGGGAAGCCGAGATTCGGTGCGTGTGTGTTTGTGTGTGTGTGTGTGTAAAAAGGGAGCCGAGGAGAGCCGACTCCCCCCTCCCCTCCCCCAAATTCAGACCACGGCTGCTTAAAACCCTCCTTCAATCGGAGAGCGGCTAGTCCCTAAGGAGGAGCAGGGTCCCTTTTCCGCCCCCGCCCCCACCCCATTTCAGCACCCTCGAGAGCGCCCGGCTCCCGCTTCTCTCCTCTTCCTCCGATAGACTGCGCCCGCCCGCGGAGGCTCCACCGCGCGCTCCCTCCCCTTCCCCCGGCCAGGCGAGGGGCTGGGATGGGAAGAGGGAGGGGAGGGGGCGGGAGGAGAGGCCGGCCGCCCCCTCCCCGCCTCTAAGCTCCAGTCTCCTCCCCGCGCTCGGCGGCGGAGGCAGCATCATCGGCGGCCGGCCGTGCTCGGCGGAGACCCCCGCCTCGCCTCCCCCCGCCTCATCTACGGACCCAGCGGAAGCCCCCTCCCCTTCTGCCCCCCACCCCCGTCCCTGCGACCCCCCCTCCCTCCCTCTCTCTCCTTCCCCATCCTCCGCAGCTCCATGGCCGCGTAGAAGCCGCCGAGAGCGCCTCGCTATGGGGCTCCCGCCGCCGCCGCCCCCGCCGCCCCCTCCTCCGCCCCCGCCCGCGACCCCCTCGCCTGGACCCGGGGCTTTCCGGCTCCTTCTCCTCCTGCTGCTCCCGCGCCCGGCAGCCTCGGTAGAAGGTAAGTCGGGCGCAAAAGAAAAGGATGCTCAAGCCATCCGCCTCTCTCGCTTGGGAGACCCCCACCCTGGGTGGGGAAGGGCCGCGATGGCCGCCGAGGTGGGCGACGTGGGGGGACCCTCCCCTCCCCAACACAACACAACCCGGGGGTCGGGGAATCCTGGGCTGGGGGGTGGGTGGGTGCTGGAAGCGGCCGCGGGCGCTTGGCAGCTCACGCAACGACTCAGACATGTGGGGAGGGGGCTTCCCAGTTCTTCCCAGTTACCCCAGTGCTGTGGATCCGGCTCTGGAACGTACTCCCTCCCCATCCCTTGGTCCCACATAGATGAGGGTCTCCTCCTTCCCGCAGAGGGGAGGAAAGGTGCTTTCGCGGTCGGCGAAGGCGGCACATGGTTGGGAAGATGCTTGTAAGCTGCGGGGCGCCCCCTTGGCCTTTTTTTTTGGGGGGGGGGTTGTCTTCCTCCACCTCCACCCCGGCTTTTCTTCCCTGCCTTTTCTGCACCCCTGCTGCCCACCCTCTCGCCCCCCCCCCCCGCGTGGTAGAAAAAAGATTGTTGTGGTCTCTGCAGTGTTTTCCATACCCAGGGTGGGCTTTGGAGGGAAGAGAGGAGAAAGAAGGAAGAAGGAGGAGGAGGAGGAGAAGGGGGTGTGGGAGAAAGATGGGGTGATGCCCTGTGGGGTTTGTGGGGGGGGGAAGGAGGGGTGGAAAGACGTTTGATTTTTTTTTCAAGGCGCCTTTCGTACCCCCAAAACATAATAGCCCCCTCCCCTGCTGTTTTTGTTGGACCGGTTGCGTTTTTCCTAGGAAAACAAAATATGCCATCCCCGTCTTTTAAGAGGGATGGAGAAAAATACCCCCTCCCCCGGCCCGGTGTGTGTTATGGTGGCATTATGCACAGGAAGGATATCATCCCAGGGACGTGGCATCTTCAGCGTACCATCATTGCGGCTTTCGCAAGGTCTGGATTTGAACCCGCGACATTTGGATCGGGGCGGCCTTCACCAAACTGACCCGCGGAGGCCTTTCCTTCTGGAGACCAGGCGTTTCAGGCCAAACCCTAATTGGAATGAATTCATTTTTAAAAAAATATTTGGGCCACAAAACTAACCCGTCGGGCTTTTAATTCTGGAGACCCGGCATTTCAGGCCACCCAAATTCTAATCGATTAATTGATTTTATATGTTTTAATCAGCCACAAAATTAATCCACCAGGCCTTTAATTCTGGAGACCTGGCATTTCTGGCCACCCAAATTTGAATTAATTATTTTTTTAAATATTTGAATGGCCACAAAACTAACCCTTCAGGCTTTTAATTCTGGAGACCTGGCGTTTCAGGACACCCTAATTTTTATATATGTATGTATGTATGTATGTATGTTGTATTTGTGCTGATAAATAAATAAAGGGAGACTAGTATAGATCTATTTCAAGCTGGGCATACCAGGGGTTGTAACACAAATACATACATACATACATACATACATACATACATACATACATATATATATATATATATATATATATATATACATACACATATGTACGTACGTATGTATATGTATATGTATATGTATATGTATATATCAATACAATACAATACAATACAATGCAATAGTAGAGTTGGAAGGGACCTTGGAGGTCTTCTAGTCCAACCCCCTGCCTAGGCAGGAAACCCTATACCGTTCCTAGGCAGGAAACCCTATACCGTTCCATATATATATATGTATGTATTTGTGTTACAACCCCTGGTATGCCCAAATGCCAGTAAGGGTATGGCTAGCTGATGAGAGCTAAATAGCTTGAAATAGATCTATACTAGTCTCCCTTTATTTATTTATCAGCACAAACACAACTTATATATGTATGTGTGTGTATACATACAGTATATATATGTTTATATATATATATACTGTGTTTAATTAATATATGTTTTTGTAGATTTCCATATATACCAACAGAGTCTTATTTTCTTTTGACCCCTGAAATAAGTGCTTGGCCTTATTTTCGGGGAGGTCTTATTATTTTTGAGGTGCAAGGGGGGTGAGGGGGGTCACCTCGTGGCGGCTGCTGTGTTGCCATATTTTCGGGGAGGGCTTATTTTAGCGCATGTGCTCAAAAGCCCGATGGGACTTATTCTCCGGGGAGGTCTTATTTTGGGGGAAACGGGGGTATATATTTTAATAATCGTGGTGGGGAAAAGGCGTTGGAATTCCTGTTTTGGGCTATAATCTTACTCCAAAATCCCTCCACCAGAATTCCCTTCCCACGGGAATTCCCGCCTCCCCCCCCCTTTGAGCACCTTTTGGGGGGCGGGGACGTGGTAGAGGAAAATTTTGCAGAAAGTGGCATACTTTTGACCCCACTTGGCATGGGAACCCCCAAATCCCGTTAAACTGAAGCCGAGCTTTTTGGGGGAGTGTTTCACGGATTGTGGCTGCTGTGAGAAAACCGCTCCTTTGAGCTGTGAGAATCTCTGACAGTTGGAATTCCCTGCAATTTGGGATATTTTCATGCGCTGAGGGAATTCGAAATCAAACCTGCTTCATCGTGAGGTTCGAAAATGTCAAACGACCTGTTTTGAATTACCCCCCCCCCAAGCTGGACTCCCCCCCCTGAGATTTTTTTGAGTTTGCCTCCCTTCAAAGACTCCCCAAAATCCCGCATTTGGGGAGTCGTTTCTGGAACATTCTACGGGCCTTGAGTGGGGCCTGGGGAGGGGGGGGGGATAAGAAAAATATATGTGGGTGAGTGGATGATTTTGATGGATACAAAATCAATTTCCTCCCTGATCTATTTTTGTCCTCCTGCCCCCCCCCTTTTGGGGCAGTGGGCTAGGTGTAGCTGAAAGCGAATGTGGGAGCGCAGAGCGCCAAGACGAGGATTTTTCAAAATGGTGGAGGACGATGATATTCGTTGGCAAGAGTACTAAGGGGTGTGTGTCATTGTGCAGACACTAGTTGTTTATTTAGTTAGTTATTCTACTCTCCCTCCCTCCCCCCCCCTCTCTCATTTATATCTATCTATCTATCTATCTATCTATCTATCTATCTATCTATCTATCTATCATCTATCTATCTATCTATCTATCTATCTATCTATCTATCTATCTATCTATCTATCTATCAACTAAAACCTTCCCTCTATTTATCTATCTGTCTCTAAATTTATTACCTATTCATCTATTTCTAACTTTCTACCTCTCTGTCTATCATCTATCTCTCATCTAGCTATCATTTATATATGTTTGCAAGTATCTATGTGTCTGTCTGTCTGTCATTCTGTCAAGCCATCTTTTATCTATCCATCTCTATCTGTCTCTCATCTATGTCTCTCATCTCTGTCTGTCTGTCTGTCTGTCTGTCTGTCTCTCTCTCTCTCTCTCTCTCTCTACCTACCTACCTACCTACCTACCTACCTATCTATCTCGGTCTCTATATTTATTACCTATTCATCTATTTCTAACTTTCTACCTCTCTGTCTATCATCTAGCTATCATCTAGCTATCATTTATATATGTTTGCATGTATGTTTGTATGTGTCTGTCTGTCTTTCTGTCTATACATCTTTTATCCATCCATCTCTATCTGTCTCTCATTTATGTCTCTCATCTATCTGTCTGTCTGTCTCACTTTCTCTCTCTATCTCTCCATCCATCCATCCATCCATCCATCCACCCACCCACCCCCACCCCACCCCACCCCACCACCCACCCACCCACCCACCCATCCATCCATCCATCCATCCATCCATCCATCTATCTATCTCTCTATCTATCTATCTCTTCCATCCATCCATCCATCCATCCATCTTCAAAGCTGCCCACCTCGTCTCTGGTTTCCTCACAATCAATTCTCAACAGTTAGCTTCCTATTCTGGCTTTATCTGGGAGTAGGAAATCACCAATTCCTTAGACAAACCCAAAGCCATTTTCTTAGCAAATATTGTACCCAAAATATCCATTTCATGTACTTCGTCGTCCAGCTATTTTTGTTTTGTTTTGGCTGAAAAGCTCTGGATTTGCCTCTGAATGCTACAGGACTGAACGGGGCGTTAAATTTCACTAAAATCACATCTATCCCCCCGCCTTGCTACTGGAGAATGGCAGCTTTGAGCAAAATTGAAATAATTGGCGGCATTCAAATTTTTGGCGCCTCCAAATTTTGTCTTCTGGGGAAACGTGACGCTGTCTATGAACCCTTTAAATTATATTTACATATTTTATGCTGGCATTTGTTGTTTTAATTGAGGCTGGTCGCCGTCTCGCAGTTTCCAAAATGATCATATTCAGTTGTGTCTGATTAATAGTAAAATATTTAATGGACGTGTTTTGGTAGTATAACATCCTATATTCTTTGGTTTCTTTCCAAGAATGCTAGCCATATATAATATTTTAGAAGAATATCGGGGTAGGATAATTTACTCTCTGTTCCCACGATGGGATGGTTGGTTGCTTAATAAAAAAAGCAAGCTTCGGGAATTTATAGTAAGTTACTTTTCTGTTAGTCAAGATATTATCTATGAAAAGCATCTTGCTTCTGCTGGAGACGATCAATGGTCCAAGGTGTGACCATAATTGTCTAGCTTATAACATTTCATATTTGCACCTTCAGAAATCAAAGCCCCAAATGCCAGCAAGGCTAAACCCTAAGGCAAGCTCAGAATTTTAACGGCACGGCCTTTATCACTTGGGAGGCTGAGACACTCATACGGTTTATAGAACATTTGAATTTTCCAGTTTTCCAAAAGTGAATCTGAACAACTTTTTAAATTTTTTGAGAATTCTTTTGTTAAGCAAAAGAAATTAGTGTGCTTAAAAAAAACAAACTTTTATCCCTGACCAAGATCAGGCACTTAAAATTATCCAAAGCATTTGATTTCGGCTTTCCATCATCCTGAGCTAAGAAGAATTGATGGTAATTTTTTCACATCCTACCTCCAAGCTGCAGAAACATTAGAATTTTTTAAAATGATTTTGTATTAAAAATACAAGATAAAGATTAATAAAACCTCATATTAAGTAATACAGGCAGATTAAAAAGACTTTGACCAATCTTGTTTCTATTTGAAATTGGATTTTTTGTGAGAAACAGAGAGTCCTGAAATTTTAATTTTGGGAGCTGATGATTAGAATTCTGCAGGATTGTAGAAATGATGTAGATTATTGTTAATCTTAGAATAAGAAGAATTGGGTGTATTTTTTATCTAGATCTGTAGCAAAGAAAATCAGAATATTTTCTTTTCTTTTCTTTCTTACTGTACTTTTATCTTGCTTTTGATCTGACTTTCCTTTCTTTTCAACTCTCCTTTACTGCTGATTTATTTTTTTATCTTTATATTTGAAATTTAATAAAACTATATCCAACTAATATCATTGCAAGCCACTTGGAGTCACTGATTGTGAGAGAGGCAGCTATAGCAATGGAATAAATGAACGAATCAATCGAGAAATAAAGAAAAAGAACAAGAAGGAGAGCCAAGAGAAAGCATAAAAGAAGGCAGAAAGGTTGAAGAAAAAAAATAAGAGAAGAAAAAAAAGATTTAAAAAGTAGTTTCCGATATTCTTCGCAGCAGCTTTAAATGCAATTATATTTCAATCTCTGTCGCCAAAGTTTTATCGTATTTTTTCTTCTTTCCTGTCCAATCGTCCAACTCATTAATCACAGATCCTATTTTTTCCCTCCACTTTGTGTAAAGAATTCCTTTCTCTAATCGAAGAAGTCAACGTATCCATCGCAAAAAAATCTGCCAATTTTCCATCCACCGTTCCTCCGTAGGTTATGTAGCATTTCTGTCTTTCTGTCTCCGCTCGCATAATTTCACCGCAGGAATCATATATGGAAATAATCTTGTATGCCTTTGTTTCTGTGTATTCATTAGTCCCCCAAATAAAAATTTCTAGCTTCTATGGAATCTTAATCTTTAAATTCTCCTCTATTCATGTAGGGCAACTTGGCTTGTCCACTCCTGTAGAAGTCCACTTTAAAGGAAGCCCCATTGAGTTGGGTGGGAATTCACCTTGGAGAAGTAAATTTGGGATTATTGATTGATGAAGTGCCATCAAATTATTTTTGACTGAAAGTGACCACATAAGAAGGATTTTCTCCTGGCAATCTGTCCCTAACTTGGTTCTTTAGATCTTCCAATAAATGGTGGCTCTATCACTACTTTAGTGAATTCCTTCCAACTTCTGCTTGTCCTCTTCTTCTTCCTTCCATTGTGTCCATCATCAGAGCCTTCTCTAGGGAGATAGGTCTTCATACCATGTGTCCAAAATATTTGAAGCCTATGTTTTATTCCTTGAGGGAGAACTCTATGCTGGTTTATTCAGTGACTGGCTAGATTTTTCTTAGGACCTTCTCCAACACCCAACTTCAAAAAACAAACGTTTGTCCATGGAGAACCTGGTTTATTCAACAATCCATTGTTTTCTCAGCTTTCTACATTCTTCTCAGGGTTTTTCTCCAATACCCAACTTCAAAAAAGAAACATTTGTCCACGGAGAACCTGGTTTATTCAACGATCCATTGTTTCCTCAGCTTTCTAGCTTCTTATCAGGGTTTTCCTCCAACACCCAACTTCAAAAAAGAAACATTTGTCCACGGAGAACCTGGTTTATTCAACAATCCATTGTTTCCTCAGCTTTCTAGCTTCTTATCAGGGTTTTTTCCAACACCCAACTTCGAAAAACAAATGGTTCTCCATTCCCCAAATCCTGGGATCAGATAAAGCGTGGAAAATTACACCGGTGAGGATGCTTTTCTTGGAGGAAATTCTTCCTCGAAACCCTTTGTTTTCCACGCTGCCAAGTTTTCCGTTCCGTTGAGTAAAGCTGTTGTGGCTGCATTTTGCACAGCACATTAAACCTGGTTAGTTTCTGGTGGGTCGGCAGGAGCAACCCACTGGATGTAAGTGGAGAATTCGGGAAAGCAATCATTAAATACGCCCGAGAAGCAACGAACGGAACAATTTTGTTCCACGGTGCTTTGGTCCACAGCAATGTCTGGTAGCTCAGATTTCTGACCCAGTTGAGGTTCATCATCCCAGATCTTTCCGGGATCTGGTGGACTTGGAGATCTCCATAGGAATCTGCTATTCTGCTAATAGAGCTGTGATGTTTATACGGGGAGGGATTTTAGTTCAGTTTCTCCAACGTCTTTACGGAATTGACTCTGCCCTTCGGCTACCTCTGATTGCAGAAAGTTTATTTTTCTTTTTCTTTATTTCCATTCTATTTTGATGCTGCCCATCCACACCTAATCAACGTGGCTCCGGGTGGACTCACAGGTGGAGGTAGATCTTGAGTGACGGGCCACATGGGAGCCTGCCCATTACGGTCATAAGTCGGGACGGTTGGAGCATGGGTCATCAAAGGGCCGACATACAATTTTACGATCTTTGTTTTTGGCCGTGGTTCGTAAGCAAAGTCCGCAATCATCTAGTGAGCCTCTTGGTCCTTAAGCGAACGTTGTTTGATATGGGGTGTTTTTTGCCGAAAACTGGAAGTAAACGTTGACTTTCAGCAAAAATGTAAATAACAATCATGTAACTAGGAGACTATGCAAATGCTACAATCTATCATTCATCTCTCTATCGCTCTCTCTCTCTATCATCTACTCTACTCTACTCTATTCTTTTTCTGCATTCTATTCTATTCTATCATCTATCTATCTCTATCTATCTGTATCTATCTTTCTTTCTATCTATCTATCTATCTATCTATCTATCTATCTATCTATCTATCTATATCTATCTATCTCTATCTATCTATCTATCTATCTATCTATCTATCTATCCATCCATCCATCCATCCATCCATCCATCCATCCATCCATCCATCTATATCATCTATCAACTTCTATTCTATTCTATTCTATTCTATTCTATTCTATTCTATTCTATTCTATCATCTCTCTCTCTCTTCTATTCTATTCTATCATCTATCTATCTATCTATCTATCTATCTATCTATCTATCTATCTATCTATCTATCTCTGCATTCTATTCTATTCTAAATCTCTCTCTCTTCTCTTCTCTTCTCTTCTATCATCTCTCTCTCTCTCTGTTTTATTCTATTCTAACATCTTTCTCTCTCTATTCTATTCTATCATCTCTCTCTCTATTCTATTCTATCATCTATCTATCTATATCTATCTCTATTCTATTCTATTCTATTCTATTCTATTCTATTCTATCATCTATCTATCTATCCTATCTATCCATCCATCCATCCATCCATCCATCCATCCATCCATCCATCCATCTATATTATCTCTATCATCTATCTATCATTTATTTTATCTCTCTCTCTCTCTCATCTCTCTTTCTCCCTCCCTCCCTCCCTCTCATTGAACCTTGATTCATTTTGGCGTATAACATCTGGGCTAACTTGAGGTTAATGTAAAGGTTCCCTTCGCACATATGTGCTAGTCATTCCCGACTCAAGGGGGCGGTGCTCATCTCTGTTTCAAAGCCGAAGAGCCAGCCCTGTCCGAAGACGTCTCCGTGGTCATGTGGCCGGTATGACTCAACTCCCAAAGGTGCACGGAACGCTGTTCCCTTCCCACCAAAAGTGGTCCTTATTTTTTCTACTTGCATTTTTTACGTGCTTTTCGAACGGCTAGGTTGGCAGAAGCTGGGACAAGTCATGGGAGCTCCCTCTGTTATGGGGTGGTGCTAGGGATTCAAACCACCGAACTGCCGACCTTTCTGATCGACAAGCTCAGCGTCTTAGCCACTGAGCCACCGTGTCCCACTCCCTCGAGGTTACAAAGAGACAAAGGGATGGTTTGTTTTAGGAGCGTATAGATGGCCTCTTGCTATCTCATTCGCTCTTCCTCTCTTGCAACCCTTTTCCAGATTATGGGGTGTGGGAAAATATGGAATTTACAACACCTGGTGTTTGATCCCTGCTCAGCTGGGCAACTGCAATACCTCCACATGGGGCTGACCTTGAAAACCTCCAGAAAGTTGGAGCCACTCAGAGTTATGACGGCTTCGAATCATACGAGTGTTGGAATGAATTATGATTTTAGTCGTTGTTGTTGTTGTTGTTGTTGTTGTTGTTACGGGTTTGTTTTCGCACCGGTTCATTCTCTGGAGTTGTTGAGAGTCAGTCCCAGATGGGAGACACACAAAAGCAGTCATAACAAGTAGCACAATTAATAAATCAACCCCCCCCCCCCGTACAAGTATTCACAGCCTCACTTGCAGATGGTGAGCTTTGAAACTGGACCACCTGCAATCTTTAAAAAAAAAAAGAGAGAAAACACACCCAGACGCACAACCCTGTTAAAATCCTAAAAATAAAACAAGCAAACGGCAGCTTTTGTTTGCAAACAAACTCAAAATACACCCAGCAGCTTCTCCCAAATAGAAGTTGATTTATTTCTTTCTAAGAATCTCAACACAAAAATAAAAGGTTTTGTACGACGGATCGGCCACCAATCTGCTTCGTTTCCCCCCCAAAATAAAACCTCCCCAGATAATAAACCCAATCGGGCTTTTGAGCACTAAAATAAGACCTCCTCCCAAAAATAAGACCTCCCCCGAAAATATTGCAACACAGCCGCAGCCACGAGGTGACCACGCTCGCCACTTCCTGCACCCCAAAAGTAATAAGACCTCCCCAAAAATAAGGCCAAGCGCTTATTTCGGTGGAGGGTCAAAAAAACATAAGACTCTGTCTTAATTTTGGGGAAACATGGGTCGTTCGGCCGTCTGCAGCCACCAAGGAAAACTTGGCCTGCTATACGTGAGATTTAAAGTTATCCAAAACTTTCCCCACGGATGCGTGTTGACGAAAACCGAGGTGCGCATAAATCACTGTATTATAATATTAACAAGGATTAAAAAATCTGGCGATGGGGCAGGGGAAATTCCTGTAGCCCTCGACCACAAGGAAGCGCAACATTTACTAAGCTAAGTGAGACATTTCTTTGGTGGATTTTGCCTTACCTTACGACGTTTCTCGCCACGTTGGCTAAGCGAATCACCGCAGGGATTAAACCCGCTACACGCTCTTCCCCCTGCTTGTCCAAAGGTCACAAAAAGGAGATTGTGTCATAACCCCGGGGACGCTGCCCTCCTCCCCTGTCGTAAATCCGAGTCCCTTTGCAAGCATTCGAGTTTGGAAGATGCGATGTTTCAAGGGTCGTAACTAGCGAAACAGCGATCCTAAAACACATTTTTCAGGGGGCTGTTGTGAACTCGGAACGGTCGTTAAATGAGCTGCCCCTGTACGGTGTGTAAGGGCGTCAAATTTGTCGCTTGTGATGTATTATGGATTTTAGAAGTCCATCTTCAGCAGATTTCTCTATTCTGGTGGAAGAAAATTCAAGCAATTATGAGAAATTATATTTTAGGGCTGGTTGAAGATTTGTCCCGCAGCCAAAAAAATTTTAGGGGGGGGAAAAGTAGATAAATCTGGGGCCATCGAGTCCAAGAGAAAGAGGAGCCTCGGGGCAGGCCTGGCTCCACCCAAAATATTTGAAAACACATTAGCAGAAGAAGTCTATTTATCTGCCAAAAGTTGGAGAAAGAAAGAAAGAGTCATCCCAGACAATGGTGATTTCTTTTCCTCCCTGGAATATTTGCCAGCATTTCCATTTCAGCTGGCTGGAAATCCCATTAAGTAATTGGGTTTAAAAAAGAAGAAGCAATAATTTAATTCATCTTCCAAGAGACCAAAGATGCTACAGTGTTGTAACACAGAACATAATACAGCTTAGTATTTCTATCCCCTTTCTACTTGGAACATGGCATCCAGTTTTGGTCGCCACGATGTAAAAAAAAGATGTCGAGACTCTGGAGAGAGATGATTAAGGATAAAACATACGAAGAACGGTTGCAGGAACTGGGGATGTCTAGTTTAATGAAAAGAAGGACTAGGGGAGGCATGATAGCAGTTTTCCAATATCTCAGGGGTTGCCACAAAGAAGAGGGAGTCAAACTATTCTCCAAGGCACCCGAGGGTAGGACAAGAAGCAATGGGTGGAAACTAATCTAGGAGAGAAGCAACTTGGAATTAAGGAGAAACTTCCTAACAGGGAAGACAATTAACCAGTGGAACAACTTGTCACCAGAAGTTGTGGGTGCTTCATCACTGCAGGTTTTCAAGAAGAGGTTAGACAACCATTTGTCTGAAAGAGGAGAGGTTCTCCTGTTTGAGCAGGAGTTGGACTAGAAGACCTCCAAGGTCCCTTCCAACTCTGTTATTCTTCCTTCCTTCCTTCCTTCCTTCCTTCCTTCCTTCCTTCCTTCCTTCCTTCCTTCCTTCCTTCCTTCCTTCCTTCCTTCCTTCTCCATCACTGCAGGTTTTTAAGAAGAGAGAGGACAGCCAGTTGTCTGGAACGGTATAAGGTCTCCTGCTTGAGCAAAGGGTTGGACTAGAAGACCCCCAAGGTCCCTTCCAATTCTGTTACCCTTCCTTCCTTCCTTCCTTCCTTCCTTCCTTCCTTCCTTCCTTCCTTCCTTCCTTCCTTCCTTCCTTCCTTCCTTCCTTCTCCATCACTGCAGGTTTTTAAGAAGAGAGAGAGCAGCTAGTTAGGTCTCCTGCTTGAGCAGGAGTTGGACTAGAAGACCTCCAAGGTCCCTTCCAACTCTGTTATCCTTCCTTCCTTCCTTCCTTCCTTCCTTCCTTCCTTCCTTCCTTCCTTCCTTCCTTCCTTCCCCATCACTACAGGTTTTTAAGAAGAGAGAGGACAGCCAGTTGTCTGGAACGGTATAAGGTCTCTTGCTTGAGCAGGGGGTTGGACTAGAAGACCTCCAAGGTCCCTTCCAACTCCGCAATTCTAATTCTAACAATTCAGCCTTTTGCAATTGACTGATGGGTGGTCTTTTTCCTGTCCTTGCCAAGGGGTCTGATGAGGGGCTTCGGGTTGCTTCAGGATTGCAGCCAAGGCCCCTGCGACATACCCACTGCCCGGTTAGTCCTCGTAAGTCGAGGACTAACTGGGTTTCGGCTCTGGATAGTTCCAGCCCAGCGGTGGGTCTCAGCAGGCGGTACTCCCAGCTTGTTCGTGTGTGAGATGGAGGCGCAGTTCAATGGAAATTGATCTGCGCATGCGCAGAACTAAAAATAAAGATGTCGGTGGTGGTGACCGGCGAACCAGTACGTGGGGCGTGGCCAGCCTGGGTCGTTGCCAGTTGTGTGACCCAGGCCGGCATTCCAGCACTGGTTCGGCCGAACTGGGCCTAACTGGTAGGAACCTGTCTCTGTCCCAGTCCGACTTGCACACGGGCTAGGCGCCACCTTAAGCAGGAGTTCTAGTGCTATTGCTCGATTTAACCGAGAGGCAGCCAGGTCAAGCTGCTACGACTGGCCGGTCAGGGCAGGCCCCCGTTTTGCTTCCCCAAATCGGGGCAGGGAAGAACCGCCTCGCACCACCGGCTCCCTCCGGAGAGACGCCCCTGGTGCGAAAGACACCAGAAGAGGTCGGGCCCTCCGGTGCGTTGACCCGGAACGAGCCGTTTTCTGATTGGCGGATTTATTTATTAAAGAGATCTCTATCTTGCACATCAAAATCCCAATTTGCTTCCGGCGGGAGACCTTTGCAAGAGGAAAGTGGCAAAAATAGCATCGCTGGGTGACATATCCGCTCGAAATCTATTTATTATTTCATTTTATTTCGAAAACAAGGACCACGAAACGAGCGGAGGAAATGCATGTCAGAAAATGCATTCAGCGGAAACCTGGAGAGTACGCACGAGTCGATTCGGCCCAAACAGGGGGTCCTTGACTTATAACGGTTCATTTAGTGACCGAAGTGATCACCTCACACCCCGGAGGCCGTGAGTTCAATCCTAGGTAGAGGCAAATATTTCTCTTTCTGGGCACAAGGGGAATATATTCCGCTGAATAAAACTCCGCATCAGCAACAGGAAGGGCAGACGGCCAGTAAAGCATTCAGCTCCATTCAAGTGCAACTGCAAGGGATTATGGGGGTCGTTAAAAGAAGACGATGATGATTTAGTGACCGAAGTTATAACAGCACCGAAAATAAAGTGATTTAGGATTATTTTTCACCCTTATGACCGTTATGGCATTCCTAAGATCCATTGATTTACCTTTGGGTGCTTGACAACCGACTCACATTCATGACGGTCGTAGAGTCCCCCCCCGGGGTCCCCCTTTTGCGACCTTCTGACAGCGGGGGAAGCCCGATTCACATAACAACTGTGTTACTCGTTTCACAACCAGGGCGATTCACCTAACAAACGTGGCCAGGAACGTCGTAAAACGGGGCAAGGCTCCGTTTAACCCGCATCTCCCTTAGCAGCATCGGGGGGAGGGATTGTGGTCGTAAGTCCGAGGACTCCCTGCATTCAGGACTTTCAATATTTCAGGTCGCTGAGCAAAGCATCCTTTTGCGTTTCGGAAGTGTGCAAAGGGGGAGCAATCACGCAACTAACCAGGTTTGTTGTCGCTGTTGTTGTTTTGCCCGCAGAGACGTTGATGGATTCCACCACAGCGACAGCTGAGCTCGGCTGGACGGTGCACCCAGTTTTAGGGGTGAGTTTGGGTTGGGGGGCAGCAGAATTCAAGGGGGGGGGTTTGCTCGGGCTTGGCTTGGGGGGCATCTTGGGATCCAGGCTTGGGAAAACAAAGGCTGTTTGGCGGTTGGGGGAGGGGGAAGGGAAATGTTTTGGGATCCATTTATTTTGGGGATCAACTTTCCAGAGATGAAGATTCAGTTTTGGGAGAAAGCAAAATTGCAAAGAGGTTCAAGAATCCATTTGAGTGGTAAATTCTTTTTCTCCTTCCTTCCTTCCTTCCTTCCTTCCTTCCTTCCTTCCTTCCTTCCTTCCTTCCTTCCTTCCTTTCCGCCCTCTCATCCAACTTCCCTCCCTCTCTCTCCTTCTTTCCCTCCTTCCTCCCCTCCCTCTTGTTCAATCCTTTCCCTCCCTCCCCATCTATTCTTTCTTTTTCTTCCTTCCTTTCTTTTTCTCTTCCTTCCTTCCTCCCTTCTCTCTCTCTTCTTCTTTGCCTCCATCCTTCCTTCCCTTTTCTGCCTTCCTCCCTCTTGCCCAATCCTTTCCCTCCCTCTATTCTTCTTCCTTCCTTCCTTTTCTTCCCCCCCTCCAATCCTCCCAACCCTTCTCTTCTCCTTCTCTTTCCTTCTTCTTCCTCCTCATTCTTCCCCTCTCTCCTTCTTGTTTAATCCTTTCCCTCCCTCCCTTGCTATCCATCTATTTATTCTTTCTTTCTTTCTTTCTTTCTTTCTTTCTTTCTTTCTTTCTTTCTTTCTTTCTTTCTTTCTTTCTTTTCTTCCTCCTTCCCCTACCTCTCTCTCCTTCTTTGCCTCCTTCCTCTCTTCTCTTTTCACCCTCCCTCCCTCTTGTCCCATCCTTTCCCTCCCTCTACTCTTCTTCCTTCCTTCCTTTTCTTCCTCGCCTCCCATCCAGTCCTCCCCTCTCTTCTCTTCTCCTTCTCCTCTTTCCTTCCTTCCTCTTCTTCTTCCTCCTCGTTCTTCTCCTTCCTTCCTTCCCTCCCTACCTCTTGTTCAATACCTTCCCTCCCTCCCCATGTATTCTTTCTTTATTTTTTCTTCCTTCCTTCCTTCTTCCTCCTCTCCCCTCCAATCTCCTCTCCCTATTCTATTTCCTTCCTTCCTTTTTTTCATCCCCTTCCCTCCAATCCTCCCTTCTCTTCTCTTTCTCCTCCTTTCTTCCTCTTTCTCCTTCTCCTCCCTCCCTCCTTTCTTCCCTTTCTCCTTGCCTCTTTTCCTCCCTTCCTTCCTCCTTTCTTCCCTCCCTCTTTCCCTCCCTCCCTTCCTTTATTTCCCTCCTTCCTTCCCTCCTTCCTTCTCTCCCTCCTCCCTTCCTGAGCTCTTGGCACACCTGTGCTGCGCCATCCACCAGCAGGCAGACAAGAGGAGAAAACACGCCCGCATAGAAATCTGTGTAATTTTGTGTGCCTTAAACAACTCTCCCCCCCCCAACCTCACAAACCAATTGCGAAGCCCCCTCCCCGAAAACCTACAAGGAGAGGTGGGGGGGAGGGACTTGAAAAAGACAGCAATCACCGTTCTTCACTGCTCCCTTTTTATTTATTTTTAAATTGCATCACGGAAAAAGGAGAAGGGAAAAAAAAAAACCTCTTGGCAATTTTCTCCCGGAATGCCATAAACTCCTGGAATTATTCCGATATGGCTGACAGCGCTAATGAATGCAATTAGTTGATTAATTAACTTTGCAGCAGATTTCAAAAAAGACGGCGCTTCGGGGAGGCGGGGGTCTCCGTGAGAGAAGGATGCAAGGGAAATCAGGTTGGGAAGGAATCTCTTATATATATATATATATTTAATTCCCCAAGAGTTTGGAGATATTCACACCGAAAACACGGCCGGTGTGAATTTAGGACAAGTTGTGTTTCTCTCCAGAAAGCGGCTAGATTGTTTGATGCTGAGGGATCTTTCATCCCTGTTTGATGATTTTTCCACCTCTTAACTTTGTCCCCGAGGGGATCCACTGGATCCCAGCAATTGAATCCCTAGGAATCAAATAGGCCTGGGTGGATTGCACCATTTTGAGGCGTGGCGAGAATCAACATGTCAAAATATACCTCCCCATCTCCGATGGTTTTTAAAATGCTGGCGATCTGAAATGCAAATGAAATGTAACAGAAATAACAGAGCTGGAAGGGACCTTGGAGGTCTTCTAGTCTGACCCCCTGCTCAAGCAGGAGACACCTTCAGAATAACAGAGCTGGAAGGGACCTTGGAGGTCTTCTAGTCTGACCCCCTGCTCAAGCAGGAGACACCTTCAGAATAACAGAGCTGGAAGGGACCTTGGAGGTCTTCTAGTCGAACCCCCTGCTCAAGCAGGAAACCTAGATCATCCCAGACAAAAGGGTGTCCAATCTCTTTTTGAAAACCTCCAGTGATGGAACATTCACAACTTCTGGTGGCAAGCTGTTCCACTGGTTAATTGTCCTCACTCTTAGGAAGTTTCTCCTTAAATTCCAGGTTGCTTCTCTCCTTGATGAATTTCCACCCATTGCTTCTCGTCCTGCCTTCGGGTGCTTTGGAGAATAGCTTGACCCCCTCTTCTTTGGGGCAGCCCCTCCAATACTGGAAAACTGCTTTCATGTCGCCCCTGGTCCTTCTTTTTTCGAGGCTAGCCATACCCATATCCTTGACTTATGACAGTTCACTTAGTGACAATTTTCCGTCGGGGAAAAAAAAAGAAACCGGGGATCGTATTTCACATGACGTCGTCTTGAATAAGCGAAAAAGACGACAATTTTGCCAGCTGAAACACGGTTTTCCAAGCCCTCGTTTAGCCCTCGTTCCAGGGGAGGGGTGCATATGCTTTGTAGTCTTGGTGGAGACCCCCAGGGGTGTGTTTATCTCTCTCTCTCTCTTTCTCTACCCCCCTTTGCAGTGGGAGGAAGTGAGCGGCTACGACGAGAACATGAATACCATCCGGACGTACCAAGTTTGCAACGTCTTCGAATCCAGCCAGAACAACTGGCTACGGACTAAATACATCCGCCGGAGAGGAGCCCACCGTATTCATGTGGAGATGAAGTTCTCCGTCCGCGATTGTAGCAGCATTCCCAACGTGCCGGGATCTTGCAAGGAGACCTTCAACCTTTACTACTACGAGTCGGAATTCGACGCCGCGACGAAGAGCTTCCCCAGCTGGATGGAGACTCCTTGGGCCAAAGTGGACACCATCGCGGCCGACGAGAGTTTCTCCCAGGTGGACCTGGGCGGACGGGTCATGAAGATCAACACCGAAGTCCGGAGTTTCGGTCCCGTCTCCAAAAATGGATTTTACTTGGCCTTCCAAGATTACGGGGGTTGCATGTCCTTGATTGCCGTCCGGGTCTTTTACCGCAAGTGCCTACGGGTGATCCAGAACGGCGCCATCTTCCAAGAGACGCTGTCCGGCGCGGAGAGCACCTCCCTGGTGGCGGCCAGAGGCACGTGCATCCCCAACGCCGAGGAGGTGGACGTGCCGATCAAATTGTACTGCAACGGGGACGGCGAGTGGCTGGTGCCCATCGGACGCTGCATGTGCAAATCCGGTTACGAATCGGTGGAGAACGGCACCGTCTGCAGGGGTGAGTGAAGGCTCGCGGGAGGAGGGTTGAGGCCACTTGGGGAAGGGGGCCGGGAATCGAGCGGAACAGATTTTGCGAAGGAGCAATGTAATGGCCTGTGTGAATGGCCTTGGGGGAGAGGAGGAAGAGCTGCGGAACAGAGAACGGTCGGATAAGAGGCAGCTGAGCCCAGAGAAAGAAAAAGGGGCGTGGGAAGCATCTCAGGAGGGACCCTCCCTGGTTTCTTGGGCAGTAAAGAGGACGGGGGAGAGAGAGGAACTTTTAGACTTGGTGCTTAATGGTCTATGAGAAAGAGGAGACAGGAGGAAGAGACGCAGACTAGACCATAATCAGATAAGAGGCAGCTGAGCCCAGAGATGGAAAAAGGGGCGTGGGAAGCATCTCAGGAGGGACCCTCCCTGGTTTCTTGGGTTGTAAAGGGAAGGGGAGGGGAGAGGGGGACTTTCAGATTTTCAAGATTCTGGTGCTTAATGGTTTATTTGGCAATGATGGTTGCAGTGTCCTGAGGTTACGGGACAATAGATAAATGATAGATAGATAGATAGATAGATGATAGATAGATAGATAGATAGATAGATAGATAGATAGATAGATAGATAGATAGATAGATAGAGATAGCTAGACAAAAGAGAGATTAGATAGATAGATGATAGATAGATAGATAGATAGATAGATAGATAGATAGATAGATAGAAAGATAGATAGATAGATAGATAGATAGATAGATAGACAGACAGACAGACAGACAGATAGACAGACAGACAGATAGATGATGGTAGGTACTAAGTAGATAGATTAGCATGCAAATGGAAAGATAAGTAGATGGATGATAGACAGACAGACAGGTAGAGAGGTAGAGGTAGATGGATACATGATAGATAGCTGAATAGATAAGTAGATAGATAGATAAATGGATGGATGGATGGATGGATGGATGGATGGATGGACAGACAGACAAGTAGACAGGTAGATAGGTAGATGTCAGATGATAGATAGATAGACAGACAGACAGTGGATAGGTAGATAGTTGATAGATGGATGGATGGATGGATGGGTGGATGGATGGATGGACGGATGGATGGACAGACAAGTAGACAGGTAGATAGGTAGATGACAGATGATAGATAGATAGACAGACAGACAGACAGACAGACAGTAGAATAAGTAGATGGTTGATAGATAGATGGATGGATGGATGGATGGTTGGATAGGTAGGTAGGTAAGTAGGTGGCTGAATAGACGGACAGACAGACAGACTTCGCCAAAATCACTTCAGTCCGTAGATGGAGCTAAACCAGCATTGTCCCAATCTCCTTGCAAGGCTCTGGCCACTATACCACCCTGCCCCTCACTTCCCTGGGTCAGAAGAAGGTAACAGGCGAGCGGGATGCCACCGTCTGAGTTCAGCCCCAAGATTTGGGAAGGAGGCATAACCGAGACGGAATTTGTATGCAGCCCTGCTTACAACTCCCAGGGGAGGAGAGGAGGCCGTTCCCTGTGCATATGTGTGTGTGCACCCCTCCCTCATCCCTCTGCCAATCTCCCCCTCCCTCCCTCCCTCCCTCCCCAGGCGTCTGAAGGCGCCGGCACAGGCGCGTTGGGGTCCCAGCGAGCGAGATCCAGCGCCTTTAATTAAAGACAATTATTGCTTTCAAACGCTTCTCTTTGACTCACAAGGCTTGTTTGCAAACAGACAGCTGTGGGGGCTTTTGTGTCCTTGGTGCAACGCCCCCCTCCCTCCCTCCCTCTCTCCCTCGCCCGCCCTGCCAAGCGGCTCCTGTTCCTGGCACCCTCCTTCAAGCAGACAGCATGGTGTTATCAATCATGTTACTCATCATTGGTAACACTACCGACAATCAAAAATAAGCTGATTAAGGAAACAGAAGAAGGGCATCGAAATTACACGAGAGATTTTATAAGCAAGGAGTTGCTAAGAGGAGTCCATACAAAGTTGATGAAGGAGATGATTAGAGGACTGACACCACAAATGGCAGAAGACATGAGACTGTTTTGCTACTGGAAAGATACAGGTTGATAGATGGAAGTGTAGAATTTAAACTTAGTGAAAATTAGTGACAATTGATATAGTCAAATAAATAATTGATAATGATCATAATGTATACAATATGTAGTGTTATGATAAATAATAATTGGATATGAATATTGAGTGGTACCCATGAAAGGAAGATTAGAAATTCTTTTGGATTATATATAAAGGTTACTAAAAAAAGAATTAAGTTAGATTCAGTTAAGTCTTGATTATTGGGGGGGGGAAATGTTATGATGCAAGATATAGTCAAATAAAGGAGAGATAAAGATAACAACATTATATATATATATATATATATATATATATATATATATATATATATATATATATATATATATATATATATATATATATATATATATATATATATATATATATATATATATATATATATATATATGTACAACGTAAGGAAATGGATGTAAATTGTAAACAGTGATTTGGAAAGGAGGATTAGAAAATTTTGTTACTAAATATTATGGATGTTTAGCCAGAATAGGACGTAAGGATTCAGTGTTATTGGAGGATTTTAAAAACAGTAAATGAAATGCCAGTATGTGGTTATGTATTAAATCTTGGTATATATTTATGATGAAGGACGTTTAAACAATTATAGTCAAATGAAAATGGAGATATGATGATGATGGTAACATGTATAAATATATCTGAGTTAAAATACTTGAGTTAATATGAATTATGCTTGATGACTGTGGAAGAGATGCAGGAAAGTCTTTTGTAACCAACTGATACACTTTCTACAGTATGTAAAGAAGGAGGATTCTTTGTGTCGTGTTTGTTTTGAAAATTAAAAATAAAAAAATATTTTTAAAAAAGCAGACACCATGGGTGCAAATCTTGCAACCCAGAAAGCTTGGGGCAGAGGGATGGGCAGAGGCAGAGGGGGGGAGGGTATATGCCAGGTTTGGCAAAATAAGTTCCTTTGAGAAAGATGCCCCTGCTTTACCCACCCACCCCCTTAGTTGGCATGCGGGGTGGGAAGGGGGTCGCCACACCCCCTTTCCACAGGACCACTGAGGGAAACCTTGGTTTGCGAGAGGAAAAGCAAGATGGGCACCTTTAAATGCAAAGGAGAGACAGAGACAGACAAACACACACACACACACACACACACACACAGAGAGAGAAGGAGGGGGGGAGAGAGAGAGAGGCAGAAGGAGACAGAGACAGACAGAGGGAGAGTGAAAGTGACACAGAGAGAGAGACAGAAGGAGAGACAGAGAGAGAGAGAGACAGAAGGAGACAGAGAGAAGGGGAGAGAGAGACACAGAGAGAGAGAGACAGAAGGAAAGAGAGAGAAAGACAGAGAAAGAGAGACAGAGAGAGACAGACAGAAAGAGGGGGGGAGAGAGAGTGACAGAGAAAGAGACAGAAGACAGAGACAGGAGAGAGAGACAGAAGGGGGGAGAGAGAGAGAGACAGATAGATAGAGAGACATAAGGAGACAGAGAGAGAAGGGGAGAGAGAGACAGAGAGAGAGGGACAGAAGGAGACAGAGAGACAGATAGAGAGAGAGACATAAGGAGACAAAGAGAGAAGGGGAGAGAGAGACACAGAGAGAGAGACAGGAGAGAGAGAGAGAGAGAGAGACAGAGAAAGAGAGAGACAGACAGAAAGAGGTGGAGAGAGAGAGAGAGAGAGAGAGAGAAAGAGACAGAAGACAGAGACAGAAGGAGAGAGAGAGACAGAAGGGGGAGAGAGAGAGACAGATGGATAGAGAGACATAAGGAGACAGAGAGAGAAAGGGAGAGAGAGACAGAGAGAGAGAGAGACAGAAGGAGAGAGAGAAAGACAGACAGAGAGAGAGAGAGAGACAGGAGAGAGAGAAGGAGAGAGAGAGACAGACAGAAAGAAAGAGTGTGTGACAGAGAGGGAGAAAGAGAGAGGATTTTTTTTTACGATTTTTCTTGGCACAGCTGTTAAGTGAATCATGGCCGTTGTTAAATAAGCAAGCTGGTTGTTAAGTGAGCCCAGTTTCCCCATGGGCTTCGCTTGTCGGAAAATCATCCAATGGGAATCACATGAAACCCCCCCTCTCGGGGACATGGCGGCTGTCGTAAATACGAATCAGTTGCCAAACGTTTGAATTTTAATCACAGGAATGCTGAAACGGTTGTCGGTGTGAAAACTGGACCTAAGTCGCTTTGTGTTTTTTTTTAGCGACGTTGTAACTTCAAACGGTCGCAAAACGAACTGTTGTAAGTGGGGGACGAGCTGTAGCTGGGTTAGTTTTGAGTTCAGGATATCCTGCAGAGCCGGAAGAAAAGGGTTAACTGGGGATGTTGCCCCAGTTTTAGTCTCCAAAGCCCCTGGGAAGATGACGAGAAGGTAAGGTGTCAGCGAGGCAGTTGTCGGTTACAACAACCACAAAAATCCACAAAAAAGAATGCAGGGAATGACTCACAAGTGATAAATAAATATTCCGAGAACTGGAGTTAGAGAAAAAAGAGGGAAAGAGAGAGAGGGGTGGGAGAGAAATACAGGGAAAGAAAGAAAAAAAGAAGGAAGGAAGGAAGATCAAAAGAGGGAGGGAGGAAGGGAGGGAGGGGGGGAGGAAAGGAAAGGAAGGAAGGAATGGAAAGGAAGGATGGAAGAGGGAGGGAGGGAGGACAGAAGAGGGAGGGAGGAAGGAAAGGAAGGATGGAAGAGGGACGAATGGAGGACAGAAGAGGAAGGGAGGGAGGGAGGGAGGACGGAAGAGGGAGGGAGGAAGGACAAAAGAGAGAGGGAGGAAGGAAAGGAAGGATGGAAGAGGGAGGGAGGACAGAAGAGGAAGGGAGGGAGGAAGGACGGAAGGGAGAGGGAGGAAGGAAAGGAAGGATGGAAGAGGGAGGGAGGAAAGAAGGAAGGGAGGGAGGAAAGGAAGTGAAGGAAGAGGGTGGGTGGGAGAGAGAGAGGGAGGCAACAAAATTTTAATTTAATGTATGCCAATTAGTGTACATTCCAAGTGGCAATAGTTATTCTAAGCGGAAGGAAGGAAGGAAGGAAGGAAGGAAGGAAGGGGAAGATAGGAAGGAAGAAAAGAAAACAAAACAATGGATGGCTAGAAAGTAGATACTGTAGATGATAGAAGATAGATGATAGAGAGAGACAGAAAGAAAGAAAGGGAGGGAGGGATGAGGAAAGAGGAGGAGGAAGGAAGGAAGGGAGGGAGGAGAGAAGGAAGTAGAAAAAAGGAGAAGAGGAGAGGGAAGAGGAAGGGGATTAAATGATTGGAACTATTTATTATTTGTTGTTTTGCTTTTTCATTGTTTTTGTTTGGTAATTAAAGCTTTTCCTTAGTAATAGAGATGCCAATGGAATTGATTGGTTGATTGGTTGGTTGATTGGCAGACTGATTGACTGGGCACCATTGAGTCAAGCTACGTTTCTCTGGCAGAGGGTGTTCAAACTACGTTTCTCCTTTCCATGGGATCTAACCACGTTTCTCTTTCGGAGGGTGTTCAAACTGCTTTCCTGCTTTCCATGGGGTCAAGCCACGTTTCTCTTTCACAGAAGATTAAGCTACATTTCTCCTTTTAAGAGGGGATCAAGCCACGTTTCTCCTTTCGAAGGGCTCAAGCTACGTTTCTCTTTTCCTCACTGTTTTTTTGGGGGACGGAGGGTGTTTTTTTTTTTCTTTAATTTCATTTTTCGGAAGCTTATCCCAGGATACGCCAATAACTGGGCGCCCTTTGCACCCCGGGGGCGCTCCAAGAAATGGGGCAGGGGATTGCTTTAACCATTGCACGCTCTCCAGATTTCAGCCACACACACACACACACACACACACCGGCTCCCGCCTGCATCCACACCCCCATTGCATACAAAGCGACCCGGGGTTTACGGGGCCCTTAGCCCTGATTGGCTAAGCCAGGGATGAGCAGGCTGCTCCCAGGGTCCCAGAGCCCCCCCCCTGCCGCCCCCCCCCCTCCCGAGGTGGAGGAGGGGCCGTTGTGGGAGATGAAAAGCTTTGCAAAGCTCCCGGGTGAGGGTGAGATTTGGGCTTTTGTCTGGTGTGGTTGTGTGTGTGTGTGTGTGTGTGTGTTTTCCCCCTTCTTTTTCCTGCAGCCGTGAGGAAGTTGGTGTCTCTGCTTCCAAAGCCCCCGTTGGGCTCCGAGCCCGTTGCCATGGAAACCGCTTTTGGCAGCTGGAAGCCGTGCCCGGCTGGCGTGGCTGGATGGATGGCGGCAAGCTCCTGTGGCCAAGGATCAATCCATCCATCCATCAATCAGACACATAGCCGGAAGGGACCTTGGAGGTCTTCTAGTCCAACCCCGTGCTCAAGCAGGAGGCCCCAGACCATTTCAATCCATCAATCCATCAGTATAGAGCTGGAAGGGACCTTGGAGGTCTTCTAGTCCAACCTTCTGCTCAAGAAGGAGACCCTAGACCATTTCAATCCATCAATCAATCAGAATAGAGCTGGAAGGGAACTCGGAGGTCTTCTAGTCCAACCTTCTGCTCAAGTAGGAGACCTTAGACCATTTCAATCCATCAATCAATCAAAATAGAGCTGAAAGGGACCTTGGAGGTCTTCTAGTCCAACCCCCTGCTCAAGCAGGAGGCCCCAGACCATTTCAATCCATCAATCCATCAGAATAGAGCTGGAAGGGAACTCGGAGGTCTTCTAGTCCAACCTTCTGCTCAAGAAGGAGACCTTAGACCATTTTAATCCATCAATCAATCAGAATAGAGCTGGAAGGGACCTTGGAGGTCTTCTAGTACAACCCCCTATAGTCTCTTCTTTAAAACTTCCACAACTTTAGGTGGCAAGCTGTTCCACTGATTAATTGTCTTCACTATCAGGAAATGTCTCCTTAGTTCTAAGTTGCTTCTCTCCTTGATGAGTTTCCATCTGTTGCTTCCCGTCCTGCCTTCTGGTGCTTTGGGGAATAGGGGACCCCCACTTCTTTGGGGCAGCCCCTCCAATATTAAAACACTCCTCCCATTCCCCCCTCCCTCCCTTCTTTTCACTAGATGGGTTGAGATCGAGGCCTCAACCCAACTCTGCTAAAATCTGCCCGCTTTGAGCTAAGCAGCTGGAGCTAAGCGAGGGATTTCCTGGAGCCATCCAAATCCCTCTCTTGGTTTTCAATTTCAGCGGGGGTCCTCAGCCCGGCTGCCCACCCCCTGCATGGATTAAGATAGACCCACAAAAGATGCGGTGGCTCAGGGGCTAAGACGCCGAGCTTGTCGATCAGAAAAGGTCGGCAGTTTGGCGGTTCGAATCCCCAGAGCTTTCTCCCTGCTGATAGAAAGCTAGCCAAGAAGGGATTGGCCAAAGCAGAGGTTGTGAATGCTCCCAACGCTGGAGGTTTTAAGAAGAGATTGGATAACCATTTGTCTGAAGGGGTCTAGGGTCTCCTGCCTGAGCAAGAGGTTGGACTAGATGACCTCCAAGGTCCCTTCCAGCTCTATTCTGGTGGATTGATGGATTAAAATGGTCTAGGGTCTCCTGCTTGAGCAGAGGGTTGGATTAGATGATCTCCAAGGTCCCTTCCAGCTCTATTGCGATGGATTGATAGATTGATTAACGTAGCATCTCCTGCTTGAGCAGAGGGTTGGACTAGAAGACCTCCAAGGTCCCTTCCAGCTCTATTGCGACGGATTGATTGATTGAAATGGTCTAGGGTCTCCTGCTTGAGCAGAAGGTTGGACTAGAAGACCTCCAAGGTCCCTTCCAGCTCTATTCCGATGGATTGATTGATTAAAATGGTCTAGGGTCTCCTGCTTGAGCAGAGGGTTGGACTAGATGATCTCTAAGGTCCCTTCCAGCACTATTGTGATGGATGGATTGATTGATTGATGTAGTATCTCCTGCTTAAGCAGAGGGTTGGACTAGAAGACCTCCAAGGTCCCTTCCAGCTCTATTCTGATTGATGGATGGATTGAAATGGTCTAGGGTCTCCTGCTTGAGCAGAAGGTTGGACTAGAAGACCTCCAAGGTCCCTTCCAGCTCTATTGTGATGGACGGATTGATTGATTGATGTAGTATCTCCTGCTTGAGCAGAGGGTTGGACTAGAAGACCTCCAAGGTCCCTTCCAGCTCTATTGCGACGGATTGATTGATTGAAATGGTCTAGGGTCTCCTGCTTGAGCAGAGGGTTGGACTAGGTGACCTCCAAGGTCCCTTCCAGCTCTATTCCGATGGATTGATTGATTAAAATGGTCTAGGGTCTCCTGCTTGAGCAGAGGGTTGGACTAGATGACCTCCAAGGTCCCTTCCAACTCTGTTGTTCTATTCTAAGAGGGTGGGCCTGGGGGGCTTGCACCGCATAAGACGGACCCCACAAAAGCCCAAAAGCTGTTTTCCAACCCCCTCCCCCACACCCTTACCTTACCGACACACACACACACACACACACACACACACACACCGCAATTTTCCCAAACCAAAGCGACAAATATTTCACAAAGGGTCGGGAAGCGACGTTAACAAGCAGCTAATTAGCACCGCCAATTTTTTATATTTTTTTTTGACAAGCCCCGTGTCAGAGCCTTTAATTAGTCTCGCATTCTGTTTTAATCAATGGTTTCCATCACGGTTTTAATTTAATTTCTGGATCAAAATGCCAAGCGCAGTTTGGGCAGGCCGGGAAGCCAGGTCAGGGATCTGTCTCTGTAAACTCGGCGCCTTTCGCATCTGGATCTTTTTTTGGGGGTGGGGGTGGGATCTCCCCATCCAAATATCAACGTCCCCACCTTCCCCACCCCCACCCCAGTCTTAATTTTTGGGAGGCTGTTCCGACTCATGCTTCACAACTCAACGGGAGCAAAAGAAAGAAAAGGAGAAGGAGAGAGAAGGAGAAAGAGAAGGAGAAAGAAGGAAAAAAGAGGAGAAGGAGAGAGAGAGAAGGAGAAGGAGCAAAAGGAGGAGGAGGAGGAGGAGGAGAGAGAAGGAAAGAGAAGGAGAAGGAGAGAGAGAAGGAGAAGGAGCAAAAAAGGAGGAGGAGAGAGGCGAAGAAGAAAAAGGAGAAGGATAGAGAGAAGGAGAAGGAAAGAGAAAGACAGAGAGAAGGAGAGAGGAGGAGAAAGAGAAGGGGTGAAGGAGAAAGAGGAGAGAGAAGGAGAAAAGGGGAAGAAGGAGAGAGGAGAGAGAAGGAGCAAAAGAAGGAAAAGGAGAAGGAAACAGAAGGAGCGAGAAGGAGAAAGAAAGAGAAGAAGGAGACAGAGAGAGAGAAGGAGAGAGGAGGAGGAGAATGAAAAAGAGAAGGAGAAAAAAGGAGGAAGAAAAGGAGAGAGATGTTGGGGGCCCTTGGTGCTCTCTGAGCTCAGTGGATTTCTTACAGACCTTTCATGACCCAACTAGGGAACATCATCAGTGCTAGAAGGGAGTAGAGCTTGCAAACAGAGGAGAAGGAGAAAGAAGAAGAAGGAGAAAACTCATTTAGCCTCTCTCTCCTCCTCCCTTCCTTAATCTGGACTTTCTCTGCCTTTCACAATATGAGAGTCAGCTAACCCAGTCAGCTGTTCCCCCTTTTGTTCTTCTGAAGACCACAGATAAGATAATCTTAGTTTCACCCCCAGTCCTAACCATCAGAGTAAGCTCTGAGTAAACTGGGAGAAATGCCATTTCCCCCACCCTGCTTTGATGTCTGTCTCCCTTCGGAGTTTTTATGGATGCCTCAGTCCCCATAGGAGTAACCAGGCTGCTGCCGAGGGAGGTTTCTGGGAATGGGGTAGGAGGGGAGATAAAAATGGGGAGGGGGCTTCCAAGCAGTGGCTTGACATTCCCCCCTGGTGAGCGAGGGGAGGGGGGCTCTGCAAGGCAGAGGGAGGAAAGGGGCTTTTTTGCAGGAAAACCCCCAACTGCCTGCCAAACATCCTGGAATGGCCGAAGGAAGACCCCAGACCCTTTTGCAAAAGATCAGGAGTGCCTGGAAGGAACTAAATATCCCCTTTTTTTAAAATAGGGAAGAGATTTGGGGGACAGGAAATCCAACTCAGCAGAAACAGGGCTCACTTTTTCTCTCCCCCTCCCCAAATTATGATCCCCGGGTGTGGGAAGGCCTGCACAAACTGGGATCACCAGATTCACACTGCCCCCTCCTCCCGAAAGAATCACCAGGGTGTTTCTGAACCTTGGGAATTTTCAGAGGTGTGGACTTCAGCTCCCAGAATTCTTCAGTGTGGGACTTCAGTTCCCAGAATTCTCCAGGGTGGGACTTCAACTCCCAGAATTCTCCAGGGTGGGACTTCAACTCCCAGAATTCTCCAGGGTGGGACTTCAACTCCCAGAATTCCCCAGGGTGGGACTTCAACTCCCAGAATTCTCCAGGATGGGACTTCAACTCCCAGAATTCTCCAGGGTGGGACTTCAACTCCCAGAATTCTCCAGGGTGGGACTTCAACTCCCAGAATTCCGCAGGGTGGGACTTCAACTCCCAGAATTCTCCAGGGTGGGACATTAAATCTCAGAATTCCCCAGGGTGGGACTTTAGATCCCAGAATTCCGCAGTTAGTTCGATGCATTGGGTAGAGGAGCCGGCACCCCGAATCTCTCCCCTTCCTCTTTTTAAATGCACCCACCCACCCAATTGGTCTCACTCTCTCTCTTTCCTATCCAGGCTGCCCTTCTGGGACCTTCAAAGCCAACCAGGGGGACGAGAGCTGCATCCACTGTCCGATCAATAGCCGGACGACGTCCGAAGGAGCCACCAACTGCGTCTGCCGGAGCAGCTATTACCGCGCCGACTCGGACCCTCTGGAGATGCCCTGCACCAGTACGTCCCTCCCACCAGGTGGCAGAGAGGAGGGGGCGGACAGATAAAAACCCTGGGCCCCAGATCATCAGATTCTTACAGATTAACCAAGTTGGAAGGGACCTTGGAGGTCATCTAGTCCAGCCCTCTGCTCGAGCAGGAAACACTTTCAGAGTAATAGAACTGGAAGGGACCTTGGAGGTCTTCTAGCCCAGCCCTCTGCTCAAGCAGGAGACACATTCAGAGTAACAGAACTGGAAGGGACCTTGGAGGTCTTCTAGTCCAACCCTCTGTTCAAGCAGGAGACTTCTAGGCCATTTCAATCAATCAATCAGAATAGAACTGGAAGGGACCTTGGAGGTCTTGTAGTCCAACCCCTGCTCAAGCAAGAGACCTCTAGGCCATTTCAATCCATCAATCAATCAGAATAGAGTTGGAAGGGATCTTGTAGGTCATCTAGTCCCACCCCCTGCTCTAACAGGAGACCCTAGACCAGTTCAATCAATCAATCAATCAATCAATCAGAAAGAACTGGAAGGGACCTTGGAGGTCTTCTAGTCCAACCCGCTGCTTTAACAGGAGACCCTGGACCATTTCAATCAATCAATCAGAATAGAGCTGGAAAGGACCTTGGAGGTCTTCTAGTCCAACCCGCTGCTTTAACAGGAGACCCTGGACCATTTCAACCAGTCAATCAATGTAAATTGTTCTTCATGCAGGCACAGTCACTAAAATCCCAAGCTGGAGACCCTACATGGTTTCTAACAAACGGCAGTCTAATCTCTTCTTGAAAGCCTCCAGATCAGAAAAGTTTCATTCCCTTAAACTAGGTTTATCCGATTCTCCTCAATCTCACCAGCCAGGTTTCCCATTGAACGGAGTCCTTGATTTACGGCCATTCATTTAGTGTCCGGCACTAAACGGGCACAGGGGAAAAAAGGGACTTGTGGTTGCTTCACATTTGACTGTTGCAGCGTCAAAATTTGGACCCTGGGCAATCGGCTCATAATCGTCACGGTCATTGCCCCATTGAGTTGGGTGGGAACTCAGAGGTCATCTAGTCCAACCCATCTCCAGATCGCTGCCCAGAGGCCAGCGAGGCCCAACAATCATGTAACCTAACTTCTGCTTCCCTCTTTTCTTTTGATTACCTGGTAGCCATTCCTTCAAACCTTCCCGCCTGCCCGAGACAATCATTGCCCCATTGAGTTGGGTGGGAACTCGGAGGTCATCTAGTCCAACCCATCTCCAGATCGCTGCCCTGAGGCCAGCGAGGCGCAACACTCATGTAACCTAACGTCTGCTTCCCTCTTTTGTCTCGTTCCCCTGGCAGCCATTCCTTCAGCCCCGCAGGCCGTCATCTCCAGCGTGAACGAGACCTCCCTGATGCTGGAGTGGAGCCCTCCTCGAGATTCGGGGGGCCGCGAGGATCTGGTTTACAACATCATCTGCAAGAGCTGCGGCTCGGGGCGCAGAGCCTGCACCCGCTGCGGGGACAACGTCCAGTTCACGCCGCGCCAGCTGGGCCTAACCGAGCCGCGGGTTTACATCAACGACCTCTTAGCCCACACACAGTACACCTTCGAGATCCAGGCGGTGAACGGGGTCACGGACCAGAGTCCCTTCTCGCCTCACTTTGCCTCCGTCAACATCACCACCAACCAAGCGGGTAAGAGGTTAACGCTCGCTTGGCTGCGGTTTTCTAAAGTTTTCTTTTCTTTCTTTCTTTCTTTCTTTCTTTCTTTCTTTCTTTCTTTCTTTCTTTCTTCTTTTTTCTTTTTTTCTTTTTTCTTTTTTCTTTTTTCTTTTTTCTTTTTTCTTTTTCTTTTCTTTCTTTCTTTCTTTCTTTCTTTCTTTCTTTCCTTTCTTTCTTTCTTTCTTCTTTTTTCTTTTTTCTTTTTTCTTTTTTCTTTTCTTTCTTTCTTTCTTTCTTTCTTTCTTCCTTTCTTTCTTTCTTCTTTTTTCTTTTTTCCTTTTTCCTTTTTCCTTTTTCCTTTTTCCTTTTTTCTTTTCTTTCTTTCTTTCTTTCTTTCTTTCTTTCTTTCTTTCTATCTTCCTATCTTCCTTCCTTCTTTCTATCTTCCTTCTTTCTACCTACCTTCCTTCCTTCCTTCCTTCCTTCCTTCCTTCCTTCCTTCCTTCCTTCCTTCCTTCTTTCTTTCTTTCTTTCTTTCTTTCTTTCTTTCTTTCTTTCTTTCTTTCTATGTTCCTTCCTTCCTTCTTTCTCCCTTCCTTCTTTCTATCTATCTATTTTTCTTTCTTTTTCTTCCTTCCTTCTTTCTATCTTCCTCCAAGGTCCCTTCCAGCTCTTCTCTCATTAATTGACTGATTGGTTGATTGATTGGTTGATTGATTGGTTGGTTGATTGGTTGGTTGATTGATTGGATGGTTGGTTGGTTGATTGGTGATTGGTTGGTTGGTTGATTGGTTGATTGATTGGTTGATTGATTGGTTGATTGGTTGGTTGGTTGATTGGTTGATTGATTGGTTGATTGATTGGTTGATTGATTGGTTGATTGATTGGCTGATTGGTTGATTGATTGGTTGATTGGTTGATTGACATGATCTAGGGTCTCCTGCCTGAGCAGGGGGATGAGCTAGAAGTCCTCCAAGGCCCCTTCCGTACCCTATTATAGCAGGTCTGCATATCAGTGCAAGGGACCCCAGATCGCTTAAGGTGTGTGTGAAGGGGGGGGCTGCCTTGCCTGGATGGGGGGGGAGGAAGCACTCGGCTCCTCCCCGACTTGGTTTCCCTCCCCCCACCTGCTCCCCCATCTCGCCTGTTGCAATTAAGCGACGCTTGTGTGAGTTTATTGCAGCAGCTGTGAACATCGTCACCTTCGAAGCTGAGAAGAAGGAGAGGGGGGGAGTGTGCGCTTTTGTGCGTAGCAGGAGGCACAAACAGTGCAACCCCCCTACACACGCACACAAACACAGCCCCCTCCTCATTTTCCCCACGTGCTCCGAGCTGGCTCAGCCTTATTATCCTGGTAGCTGCAAAGCCCCTTCCCCTGTTGTGATGTATCTATTCATTAGACCTAAACAGTAACTGTCGGCTTGCTAATTCCCCCATAATTAGGGAGGCCGCATCCCCGGATCCCCGGGCCATTCCCTCCGCTGCCTTCCTGCTCCTCATTAGGGGGCTGCTGCAAACAGAAGCCGAGGAAGAGGGAAATGACAAAAATAAAAATCATAAAGATTCCTGGGGTTTGCAAAAACAAGACTAAAGGAAACACGAAACGGTCAGCCCAGGAAGAAAAAACAAACAAACCAACGAATGTTAATTCTTTCTGGGTGTAGAAAGGCTCAGAATATGGAATGACGGCATTGGAAGGGACCTGGGAGGCCTTCTAGTCCAACCCTCTGCTCAAGCAGGAGACCCTAGACCATTTCAATCAATCAATCAATCACTCAATCAATCAATCAATCAATGAGAATAGAGCTGGAAGGGACCTTGGAGGCCTTCTAGTCCAACCCCCTGCTCTAACAGGAAACCCCAGACCATTCCAATCAATCAATCAGAATAGAGCTGGAAGGGCGCCTTGGAGGCCTTCTAGTCCACCCCCTGCTCAAGCAGGAGACCCTGGACCATTTCAATCCATCAGTCAATCAGAATAGAGATGGAAGGTACCTTGGAGGTCTTCTAGCCCAACCCCCTGCTCAAGCAGGAGACCCTAGAACATTTCAATCAATCAATCATTCAATCAACCAGAATAGAGCTGGAAGGGACCTTGGAGGTCTTCTAGTCTGGCCCACTGCTCAAGCAGGAGACCTAAACCATTTCAATCAATCAATCATCAATCAATCAATCAATCAATCAGAATAGTGCTGGAAGGGACCTTGGAGGCCTTCTAGTCCAACCCCCTGCTCTAACAGGAAACCCCAGACCATTTCAATCCATCAATCAATCAGAATAGAGCTGGAAGGTACCTTGGAGGTCTTCTATTTATTTTATTTATTTATTTTATTGAACTTATTAGTCGCCCCCTCTCCCCACAGGGACTCGGGGCGACGTACAGAGCAATAATCAAGATAGCACCATATATCGTGCAGAGGAGGTAAAAACAAGTCCATAAATAAGCATACTTACAAAGTTTAAAACCCAAAAATATTAAAAAACAAAATTTCCCATTATAAAATGACATGGGGTGGCAAGATTGTAACGTTTATGCCAGGCCGGCTTGACAAAACAGGTAGGTCTTCAGCTTCATGCGGAAGGAGCGAAGATCGGTTGTTGTCCGGATGTCTGGGGGGAGGTCATTCCAAAGGGTAGGGCCCACCACAGAGAAGGCCCTACTCCTGGGCACCGCCCCCTGGCACTCTCTAGAGGACGGCACCCGGAGCAGCCCCTCCCTGTGTGAGCGAGTGGGTCGTAGGGATGTATGGGGCAGGACGCGATCCCGCAGGTAACTAGGCCCTGTGCCATGGAGCGCTTTGAAGATGGTGACCAGTACCTTGAAGCGCACCCGGTAGGCCACAGGAAGCCAGTGCAGCTCGCGCAGGATAGGTGTTATATGGGAGAATCTCGATCTCCCCATAATAACCCGCGCGGCTGCATTCTGGACCAACTGCAGTCTCCGGGCGCACCTCAAGGGGAGCCCCATGTAGAGAGCGTTACAGTAGTCCAGGCGGGACGTCACCAGCGCGTGAGTGACTGTACGTAAGACCTCCCGGTCCAAAAGGGGCCGTAACTGGCGCACGAGGCGAACCTGGTGGAACGCCCCCCTTGCTACGGCCGCCACGTGATCTTCTAGGGTCAGCCGATCGTCAAGGAGGACGCCCAAGTTGCGCGCCCCTTCCACCGGGGCTAATTGCTCATCCCCGATGGTCAGCGATGGAGTATGCTGATTGAATCGGGAAGCCGGGAACCACAGCCACTCTGTCTTGGAGGGGTTGAGCCTGAGCCTGCTGTCATCCATCCAGACCCGTACGGCTTCCAGACATCGGGTCATCACTTCGACAGCCTCGTTGGGGTGGTTTGGGGTGGAAATGTACAACTGAGTATCATCAGCGTACAGATGGTAACTCACCCCAAAACCACGGATGATCTCGCCCAGCGGCTTCATATATATGTTGAATAGGAGAGGCGAGAGGATCGACCCCTGTGGGACCCCACAATTGAGGGGCCTTGCGGTCGACCTCTGCTCCCCCGTCAACACACATTGCGTCCGGTCAGAGAGGTAGGAGTGGAACCACCGTAGCACGGTGCCTCCAACCCCCAACCCCTCCAGCTGGCGCAATAGGATACCATGGTCGATGGTATCGAAGGCCGCCGAGAGATCTAATAGGACAAGGATGGAGGAACAACCCCCATCCTTTGCCCTCCAGAGATCATCCACCAACGCGACCAAGGCCGTCTCCGTGCTGTGACCGGGTCGGAAGCCGGACTGGCGCGGGTCTAGATAATCGGCTTCCTCCAGGTGACGCGAAAACTGCTGAGCCACCACACTCTCAACAACCTTTGCTAAAAAAGGAAGGTTGGAGACAGGACGATAATTTGCTAGCTCCTTTGGGTCCAGAGTCCAACCCTCTGCTCAAGCAGGAGACCCTGTAACTATTCTGGACAAATGTCGGTCCAGTCTCTTTTTGGAAACCCTGGAGGCAAATTATGCTACCGATTAATTAATCTCAGATTATATAATTATGGAATGACAAGGTTGGAGGGGACCTTGGAGGTCTTCTAGTCCAGCCCTCTGCTCAAAAATTCCAGTCACCTTGTCCAATCTCTTCCTGAAAGTCTCCAGTGATGGCACACCTACTCCGAAGGAGTCATTTTCTTAATATCAATATGAAGAAATATTAATATTAAAGGTGCCATTGAAGGACGCAAGCTATTCCTGCCCTTCGACCCAGCCTTACCCAGAATTCCTCTGCTGGACGACACGGTTTCCTTCACCAAGGACAAAGTTGCGGGCCCCAAGTTGTGGTCACGTGACATCCCTTTTAACGACCGAAACGGCAGAAAAGGTCGTCACGTCGGGTACGGCCACGTGAGGCCTCCTTTCACCCACACCCACCCTGTTTTGCGGTCGTCAACCGAGGACTTTCTATAATGCTATCCTTCTATCATTTCTATAAGCGGGTCAGACTAGATGACCTACAAGGCCCCTTCCAACTCTGTTCGGGGCCGTGACAGGCCTGGATCGCTGCCAGTTCTATGCCTTCCCAGACCCTCGACCAACCCCCCCCCCCCACAATTTTTCCCGTGCCACCTTCCCACATTTCTGACTTGATCTCCGACGGTAATTGAAAATAGCAAAATTCCCACTCGGTCTCTCAGCGGTAACCTGACGCTGGGGGAAGAGAACTTCTGAATGGAGTTTGGAAGAGGGGGGGGAGAGGAGACCCCCCTCCCCAAAACACAGCTTCCCACCCCCCCTGCTTCCCTCGTCTCATTCCTAACTCTTGGAGACCCCTATTTGGGTGCTGGCCCCCATCGGGCGAGGGGATTAAGGCGAACCAAGCAGCCCGAGCTCCTTTGATGAATCCAGGGAGGGGGTGTCTTCTTTTGAAAAAAAAAGAGGGGGGTCCCGAGTTTTAGTCTGCAGAATTGGCAGCTGACACCAGACAGGCAGAGAAGAGGAGGGGGCACCGGGGGGTGTTGTCTGGATAGATTGAACTTGGCAAGGTTTCAGGAAATGAGATCGTGGCAGTTAGGCTGTTTGGCATTTGTCCGGGGGTCCTTCCTGGCCTATCACAGTCGTGCCCACCTCCCTTCCTCTTCATCCTCACCTCCCCCCCCTCACGCTCCCCCACCCAGGAAGAGAGAAAGTGTGTTTGTTTTAGAAAGGAAGGTTGCAGCAGTTAAAGAACAATTAATTCAAATTTGTTCTGCTCTCGCCCGATCGAAGGAACTCCGAGGGGCTTTCTGGGGGGTGGGTGGACTTTTTTTCCTGGATTTTTTCTCTTTCCCTCTGCGTAAGCCCCGTTTCTCACCCCCCCTCTTTCTCCCCCAGCACAGATGTCAATCAAAGGCAGTTTTCGTAGCAACGGGAGGAGGGGATAGATTGTTAAAATGCACTGGATTTGAGTAATTTATTTCCCATTCTTCGGTTGCACATCAATGGAGAATATCAGATGCCACTTGATTGAAATGGTCTAGGGTCTCCTGCTTGAGTAGGGGTTGGACTAGAAGACCTCCAAGGTCCCTTCCACCTCTATTCTGATTGATTGATTGATTGAAATGGTCTAGCATCTTCTGCTTGAGCAGGGGGTTGGACTAGAAGACATCCAAGGCCCCTTCCAGCTCTATTCCAATTGATTGATTGATTGATTGATTGATTGATTGATTGAAATGGTCTAGGGTCTTCTGCTTGAGCAGGTGGTTGGACTAGAAGACCTCCAAGGTCCCTTCCACCTCTATTCTGATTGATTGATTGATTGAAATGGTCTAGCATCTTCTGCTTGAGCAGGGGGTTGGACTAGAAGACATCCAAGGCCCCTTCCAGCTCTATTCCAATTGATTGATTGATTGATTGATTGATTGATTGATTGAAATGGACTAGGGTCTCCTGCTTGAGCAGGGGGTTGGACTAGAAGACCTCCAAGGCCCCTTCCAATGCTGTGATTCTAAGCCAAAGTGGAAATCAGATTTTTTCTTCTTCTTCTAAGACTCCCTGTATCTCAGCAGCTTCTACCACTCAAAAGATGGGGCTTAGATTAAATTCTCCTCCCTCTGTGTGTGTCTCCCTCTCTCCCTTCCATAGCTCCTTCGGCGATCTCCATTATGCATCAAGTCAGCCGGATGGTGGATAGCATCACCCTCTCGTGGTCTCAACCGGACCAGCCCAATGGAATCATCCTGGATTATGAGCTCCAGTACTACGAGAAGGTATCGAGGAGTTGGAGAGGGCTCATATTTGGATTCGTGGCCTGCTTTAGAAAGTCCTAGCTTTTCTCCTCCTCTTAGGTCAGGGAGGGCTAACCTTTTTCTCCCCGTGTGCCAACACCCATAATGCAATGCGCTCCACCCCGCCCCTGCTCATTCGCGCATAACCTGCCCACTCTCCCCACCCTGTGCACAGTCTTGGGTGAGTCCTGAGGTCGTGGTGTCTTCCAGGTACGGTTGGGTTGGTTGAGCGGGCGAACGTTGTTATTCTTCGTCCTGCAGATTCTTGTCCCAAAGTTGCTCTTTTTTCCCCCCCAAGAGGCAAATGGGACTTTCCGGTTTTTCTTTGAAGACCTTTCACTTCTCATCCAAGAAGCTTCTCCAGCTCTGACCGAATGGTGAGGAATGGAAGGATTGATACTCCTTGCAGACAGAGCCGGTCATTTGCATCCTTTTAGAGGATCGTTGAGGCCACTTGGAGGCTTCTCTGTGTCCTTCGAGTCACCCGAGCCGTGCAAATAGGCGTGGCACATTTCACAGCACTTCCCAAAAGGCCCCCACACCCATTGGCACCACTCAGGTGACCCCCCTCCCCCGAGGACACAAACGAACCTCCAAGTGGCCTCAAAGGCTCTCTAAAAAGGATGCAAATGACCAGCTTTGAGACTCCAACATCCTTGTCCCAATGCTGCTTTTCACAAAAGAACGCTGGATTTTCTTGTTATTTTCCCTCCCCCTCTCGAAAACGTTTTGCTTTTCCTCTAAGAAGCTTCCTCAGAACTGAAGAAGCTTCTTGGAGGAGAAGTAAAACATTTTCGAGGGGAAAAAACCTCCAGTTTATTTTAGGGGAAAGCACCTTTTGCACGTACGGAGATCATCTCACACATGGACTGTAAGACCCTGCCCCGCCGTCTGTGTTTAAACACGTTTACTGAATCAATCCACGTTTATCCGGGGACGGTACGGAAGATTTCCCCGTTTTGCACGAGGAAATAAATAGACTTTGGACACGAGGATGTGTATTTTTTTTTTTTAAAAAAAAGGGCTAATTCAAATCGTGTTTAAACGGAGACACCGCACACACCCAGCCTCCCCATCAGAGATTACAAAAGCTGCATAATTCGCTCGGTGACCTATTTTCCGATTGCCAGGAGAAAAACCGACGCGGGGAGAGGGATTCGGGGGCAGCTGATGCTGCATAATTTATCCTGCTGCTTTGCAGAATTTGGCAGTCTCTTTTCCCCTGCCCGGCTTCCTCACGGCAAAGGGGAGATTTTTCCTCTTTTTTTTTTCCCTTTTCTTTTTGCAAATACACACACACACACACGCACGCACCCAGGTTGCCTTTGCCCTTTCAGCAAGGCCACTGTTTTGCAAATGTTGGTCTGAAAATTGCTAGGGTTGGGGTGTTGTTGTGATGTGGCTTTGGCATCGACCTCGGGGCCTTGGTGAAACCGATCTTTTCACAAGCTAAATATTTATACATTTTTTAGAAAACCAGAAGCGTATTTCTTGGTGAGGCTGTTTTTGTTTTTCCCTTCGGTTCAGTCATGGGCGATTCTATCATCTATAGCTACATCTCTCTCTCTCCATCATATATCTCTCTCTCTCTCTCTCTCTCTCTCTCCTCTCTCTCTCTCTCTCTCTCTCTCTCTCATCTATCTATCTCATATCATATCATCATATCTATCTATCTATTGCCACATTATCTCTATCATTTCTCTCTCTCTCTTTCTCTCTCTCTCTCTCTCTCATATCATCATATCTATCTATCGCTACATCTATCTCCATCTATCTATCTCTATCTCATATATATCATCTTTCTTATCATATTTATATATTATCTATCTATCTATCTATCTATCTATCTATCTATCTATCTATCTATCAATCATCTCTCTCTCATCTATCTAATCTCTCTTTCTCTCTCTCATTCTCTCATCTATCTATCTATCTATCTATCTATCTATCTATCTATCATCTATCTATCATCTATCTACAATCATCTCTCTCTCATCTATCTAATCTCTCTTTCTCTCTCTCTTTCTCTCATCTATCTATCTATCTATCTACCTACCTACCTACCTACCTACCTACTTACCTACGTCTGTGTGTCTGTCTGTCTGTCTACCTACGTCTGTCTGTCTGTCTGTCTATCTAACTACCTACCTACCTACGTCTGTCTGTCTACGTTCCTACCCATGTCTGTCTGTCTGTCTCTCTCTCTCTCTCTCTCTGTCTACCTACCTACCTACCTACCTACCTACCTACCTACCTACCTACCTACGTCTGTCTGTCTGTCTGTCTGTCTGTCTGTCTGTCTATCTATCTATCTATCTATCTATCTATCTATCTATCTATCTATCTATCTATCTATCTATCTATCTGTCTGCCATATCCATGTAGAAAGTTCAAACACGTGTTTACCAATAACATTCTTTGCTTAAGAAAAAAGGCCAGGAATTTTCTAAGATTGTCCCAGAGGGGGGAAAAGAACAGGCTCCCTTCACAGGTTTAAGCCGATGGTGGACTCAATATATATATAGCTTTGTATTTTTCCACCGAGCTGGGGTTGGGCTGGATGACCTCCCGGGGACCCCTGATAATCCAAAGATTCAGATTTTTCCGCCTGATGCTGTATTATCCATCCAGGCAGGGGCAAAGCTAGGGGAAAACCAACCCACGTTATTTTCTGGCCAAGATTACGTCCCCCTTCTTTGTTCTTCTCCTCGTTTACCGGAATAACCATTGTGGTGTTTTTTTTCTCCCTTAGGATCTGAGCGAGTTCAACGCCACGGCGGTCAAGAGCTTCACCAATACGGTCACCGTCCCAGGCCTCAAGGCGGGAACCATTTACGTCTTTCAGGTGCGAGCTCGCACAGTGGCCGGCTACGGACGCTATAGTGGGAAAATGTACTTCCAGACGATGACGGAAGGTGAGTGGCAGGGAGTTCCGCTGACCCCTGCTCCCCAAACGTTCATTTATTAACCGTCCAAAGTTACAACAGCACTGGAAAAAAGGGTCTTAGGACCGTGTTTCACATTTAACGACCGTCACGGCCTTCCCTGTAATCAAAATTCAGGCGCTTGGCAACTGACTCATCTTTATGACAGTGGCCAGATCTCGGGGGAAGGGGTGTGTGTCATGTGATGGCCATTTGCGACCTTCTGTGAGAGCAAAGTCAATGATTTATCAATGGGTTTCTGGACTGGGCAGGGGGATGGGCTGGATGACCTTGGAGGTCCCTTCCCATCCCTTCCAATCTTTTCGTCCACTGATTTCGTGATCTTATTGGAAATCCTGCACTGAGCATGGGGATGGACTGGATGACCTCGCGGGCCCCTTGCTACCTTTTCCCTCAAGGATGTCGTGATCCCATTTAAAACTCCTGTACGAAATATGGGGTTGGTCTGGATGACCTCCCAGGCCCCTTGCCACCTTTTCCCTCAATGATTTCGTGATCCCATTTAAAACTCCTGCACGGAGCTTGGGGTTGGACTGGATGACCTCCCAGGCCCCTTGCCACCTTTTCCCACAAGGATTTCGTGATCCCATTTAAAAATCCTGCACGGAGCTTGGGGTTGGACTGGATGACCTCCCAGGCCCCTTGCCACCTTTTCCCACAAGGATGTCATGATCCCATTTAAAACTCCTGTACGGAGTATGGGGTTGGACTGGATGACCTCCCAGGCCCCTTGCCACCTTTTCCCTCAAGGATTTCGTGATCCCATTTAAAACTCCTGCACGGAGCTTGGGGTTGGACTGGATGACCTCCCCGGTACCCTCCCAACCTTCCCTTTCTGCAATCCTAAGGCTTCCAAGCTAGCAGGAAAGGCTTTTCTGCGGAGGCCCACCTTGCAGGTAACATCTGTCTTCATTTAATCTTCTTTTTTCTCTGCCTGGCATTCCAGCCGAGTACCAAACCAGCATCCAGGAGAAGCTACCTTTGATCATCGGTTCCTCGGCGGCCGGGCTGGTCTTCCTCATTGCCTTGGTGGTGATCGTCTTGGTTTGCAACAGGTAGGTAGAAATCTGGAACGAGGGATTTTTTTTGAGCGCAAAAAATCAGGAATATTCTAAAGAGATTTCTGTTTTTCTGGCTCATCTCAGGATACAGTTAGAATATCCCACATTTGTGGGGAGGGGCGTTCGTGGCGTGGCTTTCCCCATTTCTACCACAGCTTCCTGGCTGTCCCCCACCTGCAGGAGGAAGTCTCTGTAACAAGGGTGTCCCCCCCACAAAAATGATAGTTGGACTAGAAGACCTCCAAGGTCCCTTCCATCTCTATTCTGATTGATAGATAGATAGATTGATTGATTGAAATGGTCTAGGGTCTCCTGATTGAGCAGGGGGTCAGACTAGAAGACCTCCAAGGTCCCTTCCAGCTCAATTCTGAGTGATTGATTGATTGAAATGGTCTAAGGTCTCCTGATTGAGCAGGGGGTCAGACTAGAAGACCTCCAAGGTCCCTTCCAGCTCAATTCTGAATGATTGATTGATTGATTGAAATGGTCTGGGGTCTCCTGCCTGAGAAGGGGGCTGGACTAGAAGACCTCCAAGGTCCCTTCCATCCCTATTCTGATTGTTTGATTGAAATGGTCTGGGGTCTCCTGCTTGAGCAGGGGGTTGGACTAGAAGACCTCCAAGGTCCCTTCCAGCTCTATTCTGATTGATTGATTGATTGATTGATTGGAATGGTCTAGGATCTCCTGCTTGAGCAGGGGGTTGGACTAGAAGACCTCCAAGGTCCCTTCCAGCTCTATTCTGATTGATTGATTGATTGATTGATTGATTGATTGATTGAAATGATCTAGGGTCTCCTGCTTGAGCAGGGGGCTGGACTAGAAGACCTCCAAGGCCCCTTCCAACTCTCTCATTCTACTCTGTTCTACCTAAAACTATACAAGAGATTTCCAAGAAGAAATGGGGACAGCCGTTTGCCTCAAACGTGATACGCTCTCCTGCCTTGAGGGTTGGACTGGAGGACCTCTCAGGTCCCCTCCATCCCTCGGGCTCTTATCTTCTATGTACCCGAGAGCTTATGGGGGGGATGGGACTGGATCCTGCCAGTGCGTTAATGGCGCCCCGTTCTCCGCGCATCACCTCGCTTGGATTATTCTTGCAACGGTTGCAACTTGGGAACAGGCTGAGCCTCGCGGGGGACGAGGGACGGGGAGGAGGAAGGCTTTAAAGGGGAGGGCCTTGGTTTGGGGGCATCGGTGGGGATGGGGGGGGATACGTTGCTGAATCCCAGCCTTGCCCCCTCCTCTGCTAGTCCGTCTGCCTACCGCTCAGCACGATGCTCTCCTTCCAGACGTCATGGCTTTGAGCGCAATGACTCCGAGTACACCAGCAAGCTTCAGCACTACACCAGCGGCCACAGTACGTATGCCTTATGGGGGGGAGGGAGGGAGGCGGTCGGTAGGGGGGGCGGAAGGAGGGACCAGCAGCCTTCACCCCCAAAGTGGGTTGACGTCGGTGCGATTACCTGCACACAGCCACCGACACACACACCCCTCCCCCCCCGGTTCCATCAGTCTCACAGAAGTCACAGAAGATTCGTTTAGCGACCGTCCAATGTTCCAACAGCAGTGGAATCTATTAATCTATCTATCTGTATCCATCCATCCATCTATCCTTTCTTTCTCTCTCTCTTTCTCTCTCTCTCTCTTTCTCTCTAACCAATCAATCTATCTATATCTATCTATCTATCTTTCTGTCTTTCTCTCTCTCTCTTTCTCTATCTATCTATCTATCTATCCATCCATCCATCCATCCATCCATCTATCTATCTATCTATCCTGTCTGTCTGTCCGATATCTCTCTCTCTATTTCTCTCTCTCTAATCTATCTATCTTTCTCTC
>JAKRSK010005337.1:0-57500 GCA_029891615.1 Natrix natrix natrix | reverse complement strand
CAAGGTCCCTTCCAGCTCTATTCTGGTTGATTGATTGATTGATTGATTGATTGATATGGTAGAAGGTCTCCTGCTTGAGCAGGGGTTGGACTAGAAGACCTCCAAGGTCCCTTCCAGCTCTATTCTGGTTGATTGATTGATTGATTGATTGATATGGTAGAAGGTCTCCAGCTTGAGCAGGGGTTGGACTAGAAGACCTGCAAGGCCCCTTCCAGCTCTATTCTGGTTGATTGATTGATTGATATGGTCTAGGGTCTGCTGCTTGGCCAGGGGGTTGGACTAGAAGACCTCCAAGGTCTTTTTCAGCTCTATTCTGATTGATTGATTGATTGATTGATTGATTGATTGAAATTGTCTAAGGTCTCCTGCTTGAGCAGGGGCTGGACTAGAAGACCTCCAAAGCCCCTTCCAGGTCTATTCTGGTTGATTGATTGTTATGGTAGAGGGTCTCCTACACGAGGAAGGGGTTGGACTAGAAGACCTCCAAGGTCCCTTCCATTTCTCTTCCAATGGATGCCTTGAAGTCAGTCCATGGTATCCAGAAGAGAAAAATGAGGAGAACTTATTTTTGGAGGAAACCGTCTCTTCTGGCCAGGAGTCCCTTGACTCCAGTTGGCCAGCTCTCCCCTCCCTTCCCCTGTCCTGGGATCTTACCCCCCACTTTCCCCTTCCTCCCGTCCTTCCCTTCAGCAAAACGACGGGCAGTTCACGGTCATCCAGCTGGTGGGCATGCTGAGGGGCATCGCGGCTGGCATGAAGTACCTAGCCGACATGAACTACGTCCACCGCGACTTGGCGGCACGCAACATTTTGGTGAATAGCAACCTGGTCTGCAAAGTTTCGGACTTCGGCCTCTCGCGCTTCCTGGAGGATGACACCTCGGACCCCACCTACACCAGCGCCCTGGTAAGAGGGTGGGACAAGATAGTGAAAGGTTACTGAGATACGTCCAGGGAGGATTTGCCACCTTCTGCCTCTTCTGAGGAAGTTCTGACCCAAATTCCTTTAATTAGGAACGCCGACAGCCCCGGCAAAAAGTTTCTCTCTTACCGCAGGCTAACAAGGCTGTCCGGCCGGAAGATGAGTAGTTGTCTGCCACATCTATCCATCTCCGCCCCCTGCCTTTGATCCCCAGAGTTAGGGAGGGCTTCGCTAGCAGCGGTGGCTCTTCCATCCCGAGGACCGGCCCATAGATTTCCACTGCTCTCCTCTCCTCTCTGCTTTCTGTGCATCTGTGCGTCAGGCACAGGGACCAGCTGTCCCTTCTCTTCTTCATCAGCCACCTCCAGACCTGGGGGCTGTTGACTCTCCATTTGAGGGCTGACGGACAGCCTAGGCTCCACCCCTGTCACTCACTCTCTCTTCCATTCCCTCTTCCCCCTCAGAGCTCCCAGGTTGCTTCCTCTTCCTCATCATCATCTGATTCGGCTGCTGGAGAAGATGATCTAAGGGCCTCAGGTGGCAGATTGGCTACTTCTAATAGTCTGGCCCTCTCTATGACCTGACACGACCCTTTCCAGCCCTCCATGGGTATTGTAGTCCAAGAGGTGTCTGGCCTGCAGCCATCTTTTCTTTGGGATCTTTGGCCCGCCACACTTTCTATTATTCTACTATGCCTTTTCTATGGTGGGAAAATATGAAGTTAGATGATATGCAGCCATAACAAAATTCTTTCTAGAAAGCCAAGGTCATCCTTTGTCTTTGCACCTCTGCACCTGACCGGAACTGGAAGGGTGGAAGCTGACAGCGTGGCAGTGGGAGATTGGACCATGGGATGGACTTGTGGGTGGATGGGTGGGCAAGATCTTGAACTTTCAACTGGGTGGGGAAAACTGGGAAGCTTTCAGATTCGGGTTTTCCCAGATGTGCCAATGTGGCTCTCTTAATCAACTGGAACTTTGAGGAATACTTTGCCTCGGACTCTGATTTAGAGTCCTTCAGTCTCTCCCAAGTCCAAATGGCTCATGGGTTTTGGAGTCTCGGCTCACAGCCTTCAACAGCTGAGAAGAAGTTCCCTCAAAGAAGGAACCATCCTTCCTCAGAAACCTGTCTTTCTCGTTGTCCGACGAAGACACCCAACCGTTGTCCCTTCTTCAGAAGACAAGGACTGTAGGGCTCCAATCTTGGCATCGTCAAGACTTGTGGACTTCAGCTTCCAGAATTCTGGGCGTTGAAGTCCACCACTCTTAACGTTGCTAAGATTGGAGACTCCTGCTGTAGGACACCCCGATCCTTCTCGGACTCAATCCTTCTCCTTCTCTTCACAGGGTGGGAAGATCCCAATCCGATGGACGGCGCCCGAGGCCATCCAGTACCGGAAATTCACTTCTGCCAGCGATGTGTGGAGTTATGGCATTGTCATGTGGGAAGTCACGTCCTACGGGGAGAGACCTTATTGGGATATGACCAATCAGGACGTAAGTTCATTTATTTTTCCCATCCAATGTTCTGAGCAAATGAGCGTAAGATTCACCCAGGGTACAAGAGATGTAAAATTATGGATCATTCCCTGGCAGGTGATCAATGCGATTGAGCAAGACTACCGATTACCACCGCCCATGGACTGTCCGAGTGCTCTCCATCAGCTCATGCTGGACTGCTGGCAAAAGGACCGCAACCACCGGCCAAAATTTGGCCAGATTGTCAACACCCTAGACAAGATGATCCGAAATCCCAACAGTCTGAAAGCCATGGCACCTCTTTCCTCAGGGTAAGGAAGCAAACTCTCGGACTTTGACCCGGGAGAAGACTTTGAGTCTTCTTCGTTGGTTGAAGAACCTTCCTTGGAAGCAAACTCTCGGACTTTGACCGTGGAGAAGACTTTGTGTCTTCTTCGTTGGTTGAAGAACCTTCCTTGGAAGCAAATTCTTGAACTTTGATCGTGGAGAAGACTTTGTGTCTTCTTCGTTGGTTGAAGAACCTTCCTTGGAAGCAAACTCTTGGACTTTGATCATGGAGAAGCTTCATTGGTTGAAGGACCTTCCTTGGAAGCAAACTCTTGGAATTTGATCATGGAGAAGACTGAGTCTTCTTTGTTGGTTGAAGGACCTTCCCTGGAAGCAATCTCTTGGACTTTGATCGTGGAGAAGACTTTGAGTCTTCTTCACTGGTTGAAGGACCTTCCCTAGAAGCAGACTTTTGGATTTTGACCATGGAGAGGACTTTGAATCTTCTTCATTCGTTGAAGGACCTTCCCTGGAAGCAATCTCTTGGACTTTGACCGGGGAGAAGACTTTTGAGTCTTCTTCGTTGGTTGAAGGACCTTCCTTGGAAGCAAACTCTTGGACTTTGACCAGGGAGAATATTTTGAGTCTTCTTCGTTGGTTGAAGGACCTTCCTTGGAAGCAAACTCTTGGACATTGACCAGGGATAAGACTTTTGAGTCTTCTTCGTTGGTTGAAGGTCCTTCCTTAGAAGCAAACTCTTGGACTTTGATTGTGGAGAAGACTTTGAGTCTTCTTCATTGGTTGAAGGACCTTCCTTGACATTGGTTGACTGGAGGCCCAACATGGGGATCTATCAAGGGTTTAGTAATATCTGTATTGAAGAGAGTTACCAAGTTTGGAATAAACCTGGAATAAGGTTCCCTCCCTTAAATCAATCAATCAATCTCTCTCTCTCTCTCTCTCTCTCTCTCTCTCTCTCTCTCACACACACACACACACACACACACACACACACCCCCCTTCTTCTGTTTCTGTTGGGCTTCGAGAGGCCACAATTTCTGGATTTTTTTTTTGAATGTCTAGAAGTTTTCCCCAAATATCTGCAGCTTCTCTTGGCATTCAGTGTGTTTCGTTTCCCTTGTTTGGTTTAATTGTGTAGGTAGCCCTCGACTTACAACTTTTCGCTTAGTGATTGTTCGAAGTCATAACTTCCCTGAAAAAAAGGGACATACAAACGCTTCCCCCCACACTTACAACCGCCGTAGACTGCCCACAGTCCCCGCGTCCAAATTCAGCCGCTGGGCCGCCACTTGGTTCATATTTATGATGGTCGCAGGAGACGCTCAATCCCCTTTTAGCGACGGAAGCCTGTGGGGAAGCTGGGTTCCCTTCACCACCAGGCGATGAACTTCGCAACCGCAAGGATTGTGGCAGGGAATGGTCGTAAAAAACAAGGCGAATGTCTCGCTGAGCACCAAAAATTGTGGCCGTAAATCGAGGACCCCTTGCGCTTGGTGTGAAAACTGAAATTGAAGTTGATTTTTTTAAAAAATTTGATTGACCTTGCAGGATTAATCTTCCTTTGCTGGACCGGACAATTCCAGATTATTCCAGTTTCAACACAGTCGACGAGTGGCTGGAAGCCATCAAGATGGGCCAGTACAAAGAGAATTTCACCAGCAATGGATTCTCCACTTTCGACTTGGTTTCCCAGATGACGATGGAGTAAGAACACGAAGCGTTGAAGTCGTAAAACGTTTCCTCGCATAAAATCGCACACGGGTAGTTCTCGACTTAAAACCATTCGTGGGGGAGTCAGATTAGCGAAACCATGGGACTGAGGTCAGAAGTGCAGAGATGCGCTGAAGGGCGGTGGCAAGGGTGCAAAGTTCACTTAATGAATGTCTCGTTTAACAACAGAAGTGTTGCCCTCCCCCCAGTTGTGGTCGTAAGTCGAGGGCTACCTGTAAAATAGAATCGTAAATAAAATGATGAAATAAAATAAGATAAAGTATGCTAGAATACAATATAAAATACAATACCGTACATTACAACACAAAATACAAAATGCAAAACAATACAAAATGCAGTACAACACAAAATACAAAATAACAATACAAAATAATACAAAACAATACAAAATACAACACAGGTTAACACAATACAAAATACAATACAGATACAATACTGTACAGTACAATACAGTACAGTGAAATGCAAAATACAATACAATATAAAATACGAAACAGTACAAAACAATACAAAATACAAAACAATTCACGAAAAACACAAAACAATACAAAACTCGCAACACATACAACAACATCTACAACAATACAAAATACAAAAGAATACAAAATACACTACAATACAAAATAATACAAAACAATACAAAATACAACACAGGTTAACACAATACAAAATACAATACAGATACAATACTGTACAGTACAATACAGTACAGTGAAATGCAAAATACAATACAATATAAAATACGAAACACTACAACACAATACAAAATACAAAACAATACAAAATACAAAACAATACAAAATACACTACAATACAAAATAATACAAAACAATACAAAATACAACACAGGTTAACACAATACAAAATACAATACAGATACAATACTGTACAGTACAATACAATATAAAATACAAAACAGTACAACACAATACAAAATACAAAACAATACAAAATACAAAACAATACAAAACACAAAACAATACAAAACACAAAATGATACAAAACACAAAACAATACAAAATACAATACAGTACAGTACAACACAATACAAAATACAAAACAATACAAAATACAAAACAATACAAAACACAAAACAATACAAAACACAAAATGATACAAAACACAAAACAATACAAAATACAATACAGTACAGTACAACACAATACAAAATACAAAACAATACAAAATACAAAACAATACAAAATACAAAACAATACAAAAGACACTACAATACAAAATAATACAAAACAATACAAAATACAATACAGATACAATACTGTACAGTACAATACAATACAAAATACAAAACAATACAAAATACAAAACAATACAAAACACAAAACAATACAAAACACAAAACAATACAAAATACAAAACAATACAAAACACAAAACAATACAAAACACAAAACAATACAAAATACAATACAGTACAGTACAACACAATACAAAATATACTACAATACAAAATACAAAACAATACAAAATACAAAAGAATACAAAAGACACTACAATACAAAAATACAAAACAATACAAAATACAACACAGGTTAACACAATACAAAATAGAATACAGATACAATACTGTACAGTACAATACAGTACAGTGAAATGCAAAATACAATATAAAATACGAAACAGTACAACACAATACAAAACACAAAACAATACAAAATACAAAAGAATACAAAATACACTACAATACAAAATAATACAAAACAATGCAAAATACAATACAGGTTAACACAATACAAAATATAATACAGATACTATACTGTACAGTACAATACAATATAAAATACGAAACAGTACAACACAATACAAAATACAAAACAATACAAAACACAAAACAATACAAAATATAATACAGTACAGTACAACACAATACAAAATATAATACAGTACAGTACAACACAATACAAAATACACTACAATACAAAATATAAAACAATACAAAATACGAAAGAATACAAAATACACTACAATACAAAATGCAAAAGAATACAAAATACAAAACAATATAAAATACAAAACAATACAAAAACAAAACAATAAAAAATACAGTACAGTACAATACAACACAATACAAAATACACTAAAATAGAAAATACAAAACAATACAAAACACAAAACAATACAAAATACAATACAGTACAGTGCAACACAATACAAAATACACTACAATACAAAATACAATACAGTATAATACAATACTGTACAGTATAATACAGTAGAATAAAATGCAAAATGAAAAATACAATACAATACAGTACAACACAACAAAACACAATACAAAATTATACAAAACAATACAAAATGCAATACAGTATACTGCAATACAATGCAATACAAAATAAATACAATGCAATATAAAATACAACATAAAATACAATGCAAAATACCCTACGATACAATCTGGTACCTCCCTAATCTTCCCTCCCCTGCTCTTCTTCCCATCTCCAGAGACATCTTGCGAGTTGGAGTGACGCTGGCCGGACACCAGAAGAAGATTCTGAATAGCGTCCAGGTGATGCGGACACAAATGAGTCAGATCCAGTCCGTGGAAGTTTGAGATGTGCTTCTCGCACACACAACCACAGGTTCGGAGGCCCCGCTCCCTCGTTGTCCTGGAGCGCGTCCAGTTTTCCCACGGGCCTCGGAGCTCCCTGAACCAGACGGACACGTAGCGTCGAGCGGCCATAGACTCTGAGCAAACCAGAGCCACCCTGGATTTCTTATTTAGGAGGACACGTCCAAATCCCGCATGGGTGGCGTGGGACCTTCTCCTCAAAGGGCTAAAGTCGGGGAAGGGACGGCAAGTGGCCCCTTCTTGGCCCCTCTTCCACCCGATCCATCCTTCGAACGAGCCGTTTCAACGTCGCCGTCTACACAGGAGGTCTCCGAACGTCCGGAATGGAGCTAAGGAGGCTTCATCTCATCCAGGGTTTGGTGGATGTGATTTTGGAGCTGGACCGGAGAAGGGGCCAGAGACAGGAGGTTTTACCTATGGATGGGTCTTTTTGAAACCCTCTTTCCTGCGAAGGACAGAAGTTTTTTGTACGAATTTTAATGTCCTCTTCAACCTTCTTCCTCTCCGCAGTCCTTAAAGGAGCTTCCTATGGTTCAGATCGGTCCTTGATCTACTTGGGATCGGGTTTGGATTTCTCGGCGCTTCCCGGAGACCGTTCCTCTTTTGCACCTGCGAACGGCAGCTCTGACACACTCTACATGTTCACCAGGCCTTCCTCCCTTTGTAGCGTGTTGTAGACTTGTTGTGCTTTTCTGTTGTGGTTGTCCATGACTTCTCCTCCGTTTGCCATGGTGGTCCCCAGCAGGTTGGGTGAAGCAGCATTGTTTTCGCCCTCCTCCGAATGCAAAAAATAATAATAATAATAATTGTGTTTCTCCTCCCAAGGAGCCAGGCATTGACACCAAGTTGCTTCTAAGTGTGTGTGTGTGTATGTGTGTGTTGAGAGAGAGGTCCTATTTTTTCTCCTGTTTGCGTTTGTACGGGATGAGCCTGTCAGATACAGGTACTTCTCGACTTAACAACAATTCGCTCAGCGATCGTTCAAAGCCGCAAAAACGTAGAAACCATTGTTCACACAACCATCACAGCCTCCCCACAATCACGGGATCGAAATCCACTTGGCAACCGACTCGTATTTATGACGGTCGCAGTGTCCTGGAATCACATAATCCCCTCTTATGACCTTCTCCCAGGGCCGAGGGAGGAAACCCGCTTCGATTAACAAAAGTGTGACAAATTTAACCACAACGGCGATCTCCTTAATAACGGTGGGGAGAAACGTTGTCAGGGGGGGCAAACTTCGCTTCACAACCATCTGGCTTAGTGACAGAAGGTTTGACTTCTATTGTGGCCCATAAACTGAGGACTACCTGTAGTCGAAGCAGGTCGAATCCGCAAAGCAATTATAAGCGAGCGAGCGAGCGATCCAAAGCGAGACGCTAATAGGAAAGTGAATGACCCTCTGTGTCTTTGAAAACTGGGGACGTTGTTCCCTGCAATGGCAGGAGAGGAAAAAAAAGAGTGGGAAGGAGAGGATTTTCCACAAGGCTGCGAGGAAATTAACTCTGTTTTGTGTCAGGAGGTCTCCCTTTCGAAAACAACACAAACATACACAGACACAAAGCTTTTGATGTATGCCTGCAAAGGGGAAGCGCAACGACCCAAATTCGCTTTTGTACGAGAAGTCTGCTCCAAGCCTGCCTCATCTTCCCCTCCTCATCCTTTTAAGAGGAGGGGGCTTGGCTCGCCGTGCCAAATTATCCCTGGTGGGTTTTCTCAAATTGTGAGCCTCCTCTCCTCCCACCCACTCGTGTTTTCATTCAAATTAAGATGTGGGGTTTTTTTCTCCCCCTCTGCAAGCTGGCTTATAAAGAGCTTTTTCCAGAATCTTTTATCTGTCGTAGACTTTCGCAAGTTGAAGATGGGTGGACTTCAACGCCCAGAATTCCCCAGGTAGCGTGGAGAATTCTGGGAGTTGAAGTACACATTTGATGCATGGGGAATTCTGGGCTTTGAAGTCCACCCGTCTCTAGGTTGCTAAGCTTACAAAATGCTCCTTTCTCGATTCTGCAGCTGGCGTCCGTGGACTTCAACTCCCAGGATTCCCCCAACCGCATGGAGAATTCTGGGAGTCGACGTTCTCACCGCCTGTTGCTTTTCGCAGCTTGGCTGTTTTCATGTGTGGAAAATTCTCGTTTTCTCCCCCCTCCCTTCATCTACTTTACCGAGCTCACGTCCCACTGTCCCGAGGCTGCACCTGGCCGAGCAATAAAATGGCAGGCTTATGGGTACTGTGATCCTCCTGCGAGGAAGGCTTTGGTGCGAGAAAGGAGGCTGATTTAAGGATGAGCCAAAGGGGTTCGCAAGTTGGAAGAAACACCGTCAAGAGTGTTTCATCTGGAAGGCGACTTCATTCCCCTTGGATAAATAGGTTGCCATCTTCAAACTGGCTTTTGGTTGTCCGGCAGTGAATCCGGCGCGAAACGATGTTATACGGAGGAGAAGTGGCTGCCAACGGGAGCGAGTATTTATTTAAAATTTAAGATTTTTCTTCTCTTGTCTGTAATTTCCTTTTGGGAGGGGGGTGGGGCATGTGTGTGGAATTGGAGGGTCCTGAACTTTGGACATTCACGGACCGTCCAGCTTGGAAGGACTTGAAGCTTCACGAAGATGCATCTCAATTCATCGCCAGGTCTCCGTCTTAAGGATAACCCCTTCATCTCCGCAGGGGCCGTCCATGCAACCGTTGTTCTTTACCCCGACAGTATTTGCATTTTTTACAACACAACGACAACAACAAAAATGTGGTTTTCCAGCCCTTGTCCTCCCGCACAAGGGTGCGTCTTCCATTCCAACTAAGCCTTCTTCTCTGCACTTCGTCGGACATCTTTGGGGTGTCCGCGGGAAAGGGGAGAAGGGCATCCCGATGTATTTATAAAGAGAACGCAGAACCTGTTACTCCGCCATCTTTGTAGGAGTATTTTTAAGAAGACTTTTTTTTCCAAAATAAATGTGAAGTGTGACCGTTTTGGACCAGTTCTTCTTTCCTTGAGTCTTTGAATGTCTACCCTGTTTCCCCAAAAATGAGACCCCCCTGGATAATAAGCCCCATTGGGCTTTTGAGCACATGCTCAAAAATGGAGAATTCATCAAATTTGCAGATGACACCAAGCTGGCAGGAATAGCCAACACTCCAGAAGATAGGCTAAAGATACAGAAGGATCTTGACAAACTGGAACATTGGGCACTATCTAATAAAATGAAATTCAATGGTGAAAAGAGTAAGGTTCTACATTTAGGCAACAAAAACAGAATGCACAGGTACAGTATAGGTGGTACCTTGCTCAATAGTAGTAACTGTGAAAGGGATCTTGGAGTCCTAGTGGACAACCATTTAAATAAGAGCCAGCCGTGGGCAGCAGCTGCCAAAAAAGCCAACCCAGTTCTAGGCTGCATCAACAGAGGGAGAGAATCAAGATCACGTGAAGTGTTAATACCACTTTACAAGGCCTTGGTGAGGCCACACTTGGAATACTTGGAGACTCTAGAAAGAGTGCAGAGAAGAGCAACAAAGAGGATTAGGGGACTGGAGGCTAAAACATATGAAGAACGGTTGCAGGAACTGGGTATGTTTAGCTTAAGGGAAAGAAGGACTAGGGGAGACATGATAGCAGTCTTCCAATATCTCAGGGTTTGCCCTAAAGAAGAGGGAGTCAAACTATTCTCCAAAGCACCTGAGGGCAGGACAAGAAGCAATGGGTGGAAACTAATCAAGGAGAGAAGCAACTTAGAACTAAGGAGAAATTTCCTGACAGTTAGAACAATTAATCAGTGGAACAGAAGTTGCCTCCAGAAGTTGTGAATGCCCCAACACTGGAAGTCTTTAAGAGGTTGGATAGCCATTTGTCTGAAACGGTAGAGGGTTTCCTGCCTAGGCAGGGGGTTGGACTAGAAGACCTCCAAGGTCCCTTCCAACTCTGCTATTGTATTGTATTGTATAAGCCCTTCCCGAAAATATTAAGACACAGTAGCAGCCTTGAGGTGACCCCGCTTGCCGCCTCCTGCACCTCAAAAATAATAAGACCTCCCCAAAAATACGGCCAAGCACTTATTTGGGGGTCAAAAGAAAATAAGACCCTGTCTTATTTTGGTGGAAACGTGGTAGACACATTTCCATGTGGAGGTTGTGTAAACAGAGGCATAGAATTGAAATCACGCGAAGGGTTAGTAAACGCTTTGTAAAGCCTTAGTAAGGCCGCACCCGGAATGCTGCGTCCAGTTTTGGTCCCCACATTACCAAAAAAGAAAAAGCGGTTGAGACTTTGGGAAAAAGTGCAGAGAAGAGCAATGAAGATGATTTAAAGGCCTGGAGACTAAAACACACGAAGAACGATTGGAGGAATTGGGTTTGACTAGTCTAGACAAAAGAGAGACTAGAGAGTGGTGAGGTGGCTTACAGGTGAGGCTCTCGCCTCACAATCAGGAGGCTGTGAGTTCAATTCTAGGTAGAGGCAGATATTTCTCTCTCTGGGCAGGATGAGAATATATCTGCTGAATATAACTCCACATTGGCGACACGAAAGGCATCTGGCCAGGAAACACATAACTCCATTCAGTTGCCCAGACTCCAACCCTTCAAGGGGTCATTAAACGAAGACGATGATGAATGAAAAGAAGGACTAGGGGGGGGGGACACCCATGATAGCAGTCTTTCCAGTATTTGAGGAGCTGCCACACACTAAAGAAGACACACTATTGTGTGTCGGTGTGTGTGTGTGTGTTACCTGTTAGTAAATTCAGTCTCCAGAATAGGCCTCTCTTCCGATCAGAGGGGAAACAGAAGTAGTTGCTAGAGAACTGTAATAAACCCACCCAGTCTCACTCAGTTGGCAGAAGACAAAAATTTGTCGCTCCAACCTCCAGTCCAAATTGTGATAGACTTCAACAACAGACGAAATTCACCTGGTTTGTTCTGAAATCTGCAAAAAGGCTTCTGACTGCTTTGATTCCCACACAAGGTTTCTGATTCCCCCCCCCCCCCGTTACTTTTCTGCATCCCACAAAAAAAGTGGGACTCCTCCTCCCCCGTTTGATCTTAGAATGGAATAGAATAGAGCTGGAAGGGACCTTGGAGGTCTTTTAGTCCATCCCCTGCTCAAGCAGGAGAACCTAGACTGTGGTCTAATTACTTCTTAAAAAACTCCAGGGATGGCCTACAACTTTTAACGGCAAGCTGTTCCACTTGTTAATCGTCCTCACTGTTAGGAAGTTTATATTATTATATTACCTTATCCCAGAGGAGAGCCCCCTTGTGGAGTACTGTGAAGCCATTACCGTGGCAACTCCGCTGCTCTGTACAGTAAAAGCCATTTTACGGCAGTACAGTAGAAGCCATTTTAAGGCACAACAGGCTGTATCTTAACAGAACACACACACACAAACACCGGGGAGGTGTTAGGGGTGTCTTACTCCCACAGTATTTTTCTCCAGAGAGTAAGTCATCTGTGTACCAAGTTGGGTTGAAATTGCTCGAGGCGATCCAGAGTTATGCTGGAACATACATACAGCCTTTATAGAAGAGAAGTAGCAGAAGAGAAGAGAGTGCAGAAAAGAATAGAATTTGAAGAGAACAGAATGCAGGGGGGGGGGAAGTAGAATAGAATGCAGAAAAATGCAGAATAGGAAAAAAAAACAGAATTGAATTTGAATAGAACAGAATGCAGAAAAGAATAGAATTTGAAGAGAACAGAATGCAGAAAAGAATAGAATTTGAAGAGAACAGAATGCAGAAAAGAATAGAATTTGAAGAGAACAGAATGCAGAAAAGAATAGAATTTGAAGAGAACAAAATGCAGAAAAGAATAGAATTTGAAGAGAACAGAATGCAGGGAGGGGGGAAGTAGAATAGAATGCAGAAAAATGCAGAATAAGGGGGGAAAAAACAGAATTGAATTTGAATAGAACAGAATGCAGAAAAAAATAGGATAGAAAATAGAATATGATAAGGTAAGACAAGATAAGAAGATTCTGACAGAACCTTCATGTCAAGGTTTCCTCCAACACTGACAATTTAAAAAAAAAAACTTTCTAAGTTTAACCCACATGCTCACTGTCAATAATTCATGTCCTCCTCCACACTCCATGCCTAGAATTTCCCTTCCGTGGCTGGAGGATAATTTTCTCTGCTTTGGTTTCATGTTGATGAGGTTTTGAAGGCTTTTTCTTTTTGACCTGGGCAAGGAGCCAATGTGGCATGTCCTTAGGGCAGGACACAACTCAAAATGCTTCCACCCAGCGTCACGCAATGTGACACAAATTCAGGTTGCCTACTTGGTGAAATCACACCAGGGCATTGGCTTGGGGTGCCCAGTCTGGTCTCTGCATTTATATTGCTGAGATTGGGACTATCTGATTGGAACGGAATAGAAGGCAGAAAAAACTGCAGAAGAGAACAGAATGCAGAGTAGTATGCAAAATAGAATAGAAGGCAGAAAGATGCAGAATAGAATAGAGTAGAAAATAGAATAGCATAGAATTCGAACGGAACAGAATGCAGAAAAATGCCGAACAGAATTGAATAGAATGCAGAAAAAATGTAGAATAGAATAGAAAGAGTAGCAGGAGAAGAGAAGAGAAAAATACAGAACAGAACAGAATAGAATGGAGAAAAATGCAGAATAGAATAGAATAGAATTTGAAGGGAATAGAATAGAATCCAGAAAAAACGTATAGAGTAGAAATAGCAGAAGAGAAGAGAATGCAGAAAAATGCAGAATAGAAGAGAATTTGAGGAGAATGCAGGGGGGGGGAAAGTGGAATAGAATGGAGAAAAATGCAGAATAGAATAGAAAATAGAATTTGAAGAGAATAGAATGCGGGGAAAAAAAATAGAGTAGAAAGGAAAAATAGCAGAAGAGAATACAGAAAAATGCCGAATAGAATAGAATTTGAATAGAACAGAGTGCAAAAAGAATAGAATAGAAATAGAAATAGAATAGAACTGGAAGGGACCTTGGAGGTCTTCTATCCCAACCCCCTGGCCACATCTTTTCTTTCTTTTCATTTTCTTTTCGCTTCTTTCCAAAAACAGAACTAACCCCTCTTTAGCATCACTGTAGCAGCATTCGCCGTTTCGCATCCAGGGCTGCCGTTATGGCACTCCAGAAACCTGTCTCCCAGCCGTTTCCAAAGCGTTGGTGAACAGCTTTGGAGTAAGACATGGAGACTCCCTTCCCTCCCCCAGCTCCTTCTGCTGTCTCCTGGAGCGGGGGGAGGGAAGAAGCCATCCATGCGTGATGCTTCGATCTTCTCCGATTAACTTTGCCTTCCCGGAGAAGGATTTTCACACCCCTGGACCGCTTTCGTCAAAAATAGACCTTCGGAGCGTGATGCAACTTGGCAGGGGAGTGACAGGGCAGCCACCGAGAGGCGGGGACGGCGGGACGGGGGACAGAAGACCACGCAGGTGTCCCGGCTCGATTCCTCACCAAGCTGGCCTCCTAATTGGCACCGAGACACAAAAGGACATTGTGACTGTGTTTTGGGTCTTCTACGACGCGCCTTCCAGACCAGCTGTGTTGACGGTGGAGGCCTTGAACCGCTGACGGATATTACTCGTGATGGCCTCTTTCATGGGCACCAACGTGCGAAAGGGCACTGAACTCTTGGTGACTCCTCCAAAGGACGAATTTCCATGGGTTCAAAAGTTCAGGGCTCATCAAGCGAGATCATCTTCGCCCATCTCCAGGAAGCGTAGGGTAGGGGGCAGGTTGGCCTTCAGCCCAACGGATGATGCCTCCACGCAGTGTATGTGGATTGGTGGAACCATCTCGTTGGAGGAGGATGGACATCTCAAAGGAAACACCCCCCAGTCGCTCATTGGCGGAAGGTGGTGGGCCGCTGAGATGGAGGAGGACAGTGGGAGGAGCCACCGCCCTCCCCTCCCCCCCAGCACGTTCAAAAATTTAGGCCAGAGACGCCATCGGTAATATTTGTCCCATCATTGTAGGCTTCAGTTAACAAACAAGGAGGTCTGTGGGCCAAACAAGAAAACCCAGTTTCGTCATGCATGGAAGGACATCTGTTGTCAACCCATGACAGGTTGGCCTCTGGCCATCCATGGCGACATCCAAATGCATTTGCAGCTGGGTGAAACAAAAGCCAAGACCAAGATGTTGGGTTGATGGACCAGAGGAGGCAGCTGCCAAGAAAGCCAACGCAGTCCTAGGCCGCCGTAAACAGAGGCGTAGACTCAGAATCACATGGAGATCTCTGGATCAAGCCTTGGGAAGGCCACCGCCTGTGGAATGCAGAATCCGGTTTTTGGTGACCATGTTGCCAGATGTGGAGACTCTGGAAAGAGGGCAGAGAAGAGGCCACCAAGCGGATTAGGGGACGGGAGGATAAAACATATGAAGAACGGTTGCAGGAACTGGGTATGTTTAGCTTAAGAGAAAGAAGGACTAGGGGAGACATGATAGCAGTCTTCCAATATCTCAGGGGTTGCCCCAAAGAAGAGGGAGTCAAACTATTCTCCAAGGCACCTGAGGGCAGAACAAGAAGCAATGGGTGGAAACTAATCAAGGAGAGAAGCAACTTAGAACTGAGGAGAAACTTCCTGACAGTTAGAACAATTAATCAGTGGAACAGAAGTTGTGAATGCCCCAACACTGGAAGTCTTTAAGAAGATGTTGGATAGCCATTTGTCTGAAATAGCATATGGTTTCCTGCCTGTGCAGGGGGTTGGACTAGAAGACCTCCAAGTGCCCTTCTGACTCTATTATTCTATTACAGTTCCTCTGTATTGTTGCCGAGCTCTAAACCCAGGTGAAGTGGGCCATAAGACCCTTCTCTCCTTATGACAGCTTGCTGGCTCAATTCACAGAATAATACGGCATAACAGAGTGGGAAGGGACCTTGGAGGTCTTCTAGTCCAACCCCCCTGCTCAAGCAGGGAGACCGTAGACCATTTCAATCAACCAATCAGTCAATTAATGAGAATAGAGCTGGAAGGGATCTTGGAGATCTTCTAGTCCAACCCTTACTCAAGCAGGAGACTCTAGACCATTTCGGACAAATGGCTGTCCGGTCTCTTTTTAAAAGCCTCTAGTTCCTTCTCATAATTTGCTCAAAACTCCCCAGCTTTCGAGATCATCCTGCAGCCATCCTACAAACCTCATTTCTGCCGGATTATTCCCATTAACATATATGGAGAATATATATCTTTTTCCAAGAGAGAGGGGTTAGTTTTAGAGGCATACACACACATGCTTAATTAGAAAGCTGCCTGCATGGAAAGGATAGTCTTTTTTTTCCTTCTTCCCGGCTGACAGATGTTATTAAAAGAGATCAGCTTCAGCAGATGCTTAAAACGGTCAGACGGATGTCAGATTCAAATTAAGGGGAGGTTGTCCAATTTGGCAAGTACACATTCCTCCTTTGAACATAATTCTGCTGTAAAATTCACTCTTACAGGACCCTCCTCAAAGCCCAAGGTCCATTTATTGACTTTAAATCTAATAAGTTAATGCAGTAGCAGAAAGCCAGTGAAGTAGATATCCTTCCTTCCTTCCCATCCATCACATTTATCCTTCCTTCCTTTTTTCCTCCCTCCCTCCCTTCTTTCCTTCCTTTCTTCCAATCCCTTCCTTCCTCTCCATCCATCCCATCTTTCTTTCCTTCTTTCCTTCCTTCCTTCCTGTCATCCTTTCCCCCTCCCTTTCCTTCCTCTTCCTCTCCTCTCCTCTCCCTCCCTTCTTCCTTCTTTCCTTCCTTCCTGTCATCCTTTTCCCCTCCCTTTCCTTCCTCTTCCTCTCCTCTCCCTCCCTTCTTCCTTCTTTCCTTCCTTCCTGTCATCCTGATCCCCTCCCTTTCCTTCCTCTTCCTCTCCTCTCCCTCCCTTCTTCCTTCTTTCCTTCCTTCCTTCCAATCCCTTCCTTCCTTCCTTTGCATCCATCCCATCTTTTCTTCCTTCCTTTCCATCCATCACATCTTTCTTTCCTTTTTTCCTTCCTTCCTGTCATCCTTTTCCCCTCCCTTTCCTTCCTCTTCCTCTTCCTCTCCTCTCCCTCCCTTCTTCCTTCTTTCCTTCCTGCCTTTCAATCCCTTCCTTCCTTTCCATCCATCCCATCTTTCTTTCCTTCTTTCCTTCCTTCCTGTCATCCTTTTCCCCTCCCTTTCCTTCCTCCTCCTCTCCTCTCCCCTCCCTCCCTCCTTCTTTCCTTCCTTTCTTCCAATCCCTTCCTTCCTTTCCATCCATCACATCTTTCCTTCCTTCCTTTCCATCCATCACATCTTTCTTTCCTTCTTTCCTTCCTTCCTGTCATCCTTTCTCCTCCCTTTCCTTCCTCCTCCTCTCCTCTCCCTCCCTTCTTCCTTCTTTCCTTCCTTCCTTCCAATCCCTTCCTTCCTTCCTTTGCATCCATCCCATCTTTTCTTCCTTCCTTTCCATCCATCACATCTTTCTTTCCTTTTTTCCTTCCTTCCTGTCATCCTTTTCCCCTCCCTTTCCTTCCTCTTCCTCTCCTCTCCTCTCCCTCCCTTCTTCCTTCTTTCCTTCCTTCCTGTCATCCTTTTCCCCTCCCTTTCCTTCCTCTTCCTCTCCTCTCCCTCCCTTCTTCCTTCTTTCCTTCCTTCCTGTCATCCTGATCCCCTCCCTTTCCTTCCTCTTCCTCTCCTCTCCCTCCCTTCTTCCTTCTTTCCTTCCTTTCTTCCAATCCCTTCCTTCCTTCCTTTCCATCCATGCCATCTTTCCTTCCTTCCTTTCCATCCATCCCATCTTTCTTTCCTTCTTTCCTTCCTTCCTGTCATCCTTTTCCCCTCCCTTTCCTTCCTCTTCCTCTCCTCTCCCTCCCTCCTTCCTTCTTTCCTTCCTTTCTTCCAATCCCTTCCTTCCTTCCTTTCCATCCATGCCATCTTTCCTTCCTTCCTTTCCATCCATCACATCTTTCTTTCCTTCTTTCCTTCCTTCCTGTCATCCTGATCCCCTCCCTTTCCTTCCTCCTCCTCTCCCTCCCTCCTTCCTTCTTTTCCATCCACCTTTCCTTCCTTCCTTCCTGTCATCCTTTTCCCCTCCCTTACCTTCCTTCTCCTCTCCTCCCTCCCTCCCTCCTTCCACAATCAATCAAGAGTCTAATATCGAAGTCCTAATATTTACGTGAAAGAAGGTAGGAATGAATTGTATAGCTGACCAGCAGAGGGCGCCACAGATTTGTGTACTTGCGAGTCCTTTTAAATCAAAAGCAGGCTGAATTAGCCCACCTGGTTCGATCTGAAAATGGAACTGTTTTGAGTGACACGTGGATTGAAGCGCCGTTCTCAGCAAATAAAACAATAAAGCAAGTGAAAAGAATAAAATAGAATGGAATAGAACAGAACAGAATAGAATAGAACAGAATGCAGAAAATGAATAGAATGAAATAAAATAGAGCAGAGCAGAACAGAACAGAATAGAATACAGGACAGGACAAGACAGAACGGGACAGGACAAATCCTTGCCCCTCCACCTTGGCAACCTTAAGCTGTGTGGATTTCAACTCCCAGAATTCCCCAGCCAGCACAGAGTACATAATTAGTACAAGATCCCCCCTCCCCACTTCTCAATTTTTTGGGGGTGGCTGGGTGGTGTCCCTTTCCATTCCTTGCCTGCCTGGGGAAAGCAGGAGCTCTGTCCCCCTTCCTCGGTCTTTGCCCTCTGGCCACGGGGGCTGGTGGAGACACACAACAGCTTGTGGCTTGGAGCTTAGCTCTTCAAATCTGGATTTTGCTCTGTTCCAGCAGGGGATTGCAGAAACTCAGAAGGAGGGCGGCAGAAGCAGAGAGAGAGGAGGGAAAGATCGGCGACTACGGAGCCCATCACGCACCTCTCTTGCCGTCCGAAGCCAGCAGGAGGAAGGCAGACCCCAGAAGCCATGGTAGGTCCACCATCTGCCCCCTGAATGCTTGGGAAGGAGGACAAGGAGGTCCTAGGTAGGAGGAGGGGAAGGGGACAATATAGGCATTCGGCAACAGGGTTGCTAAGGAGCGATCACACACAAACACACACACAAGAGGTCAAGCATCAGCCTTTGGGGACCATCCTGCACCCAAGAGTTTCAGGAACGTTGGGTGAAGTAGGGGGGCTTCCCCAGAAGAATCGAGAAGAAGGAATTTTGAATCCAAAATCAGAAACATAGAGCAATAGGGTTGGAAGGGACCTTGGAGGTCTTCTAGTCCAACCCCCCTGCTCAAGCAGGAGACCCCAGACCATTTCAATCAATCAGTCAGAAGAGAGCTGGAAGGGACCTTGGAGGTCTTCTAGTCCAACCCCCTGCTCAAACAGGAGACCCCAGAACATTTTAATTCAATCTATCTATCAATCAGCATAGAGCTGGAAAGGACTTTGGAGGTCTTCTAGCCCAACCCTCCTGCTCAAGCAGGAGAGCCTTGGCCATTTCAATCAATCAGTCAATCCAAAAGAGCTGGAAGGGACCTTGGAGGTCTTCTAGTCCAACCTCCTGCCCAAGCAGGAGACCCTAGACCTTTTCAATCAATCAGTGAATCCGAATAGAGCTGGAGGGGACCTTGGAGGTCTTCTAGTCCAACCCCCTGCTCAAGCAGGAGATCCTAGACCATTTCAATCTTGATGCTGAATCGATTTATGGAGCAATCCAGAGTTTAGAGTTTTCCCTCCTTAAATTTGGGATGATTTCCTTTGCTTTGGAATATCAATATCCCTTTTGATATTTGGGCTTTGCAAAGCCTCCAACCAGCCACAGTTCCAGACAGTTTCCACCTTCTCATAATTCATAAGTAGTAATTTTAGCACTGGATATAAATGGCTTTTGAAGAGCCCCGTGTCTTAATATTTTATGATTTCGTATTTCCTCGTTTCCTTCCTTAATCGCAGCCTTTCTGGCCCTCGCTGTCCAAAAAGATTCCTTTCGATTTAAAATCCATTTCCATGTTATACGTCAACGTTCTACATTCATTGCAGATGAAAGAAAAACAATGAAAGAGGGATGGAATAAGGAAGATAGAGGGTCTCCTCTAAGGTCCCTTCCAACTTTGTTATCCTTTTATTCTGTATGGAAGTGTCTCCTGCTTGAGCAGGGGGTTGGACTAGAAGAGCTCTAAGGTCCCTTCCAACTCTGTTATCCTTTTATTCTGTATGGAAGTGTCTCCTGCTTGAGCAGGGGGTTGGACTAGAAGAGCTCTAAGGTCCCTTCCAACTCTGTTATCCTTTTATTCTGTATGGAAGTGTCTCCTGCTTGAGCACGGGGGTTGGACTAGAAGTAAGTAAGCCCTGGTAAGGCCACACTTGGAATCCTGCATTCAGTTCTGGTCACCACGATGTAGAAAAGATGTGGAGACTCTAGAAAGAGTGCAGAGAAGAGCAACAAAGATGATTAGGGGACTGGAGACTAAAACATATGAAGAACGGTTGCAGGAACTGGGTATGTCTAGCTTAAGAGAAAGAAGGACTAGGGGAGACATGACAGCAGTCTTCCAATATCTCAGGGGTTGCCACAAAGAAGAGGGAATCAAGCTATTCTCCAAGGCACCTGAGGACAGAACAAGAAGCAATGGGTGGAAACTAATCAAGGAGAGAAGCAACTTAGAACTGAGGAGGAATTTCCTGACAGTGAGAACAATTAATCAGTGGAACAGAATTTGCCTCCAGAAGTTGTGAATGCCCCAACACTGGAAGTCTTTAAGAAGAAGTTGGATAGTCATTTGTCTGAAACGGTATAGGGTTTCCTGCCTAGGCAGGGGGTTGGACTAGAAGACCTCCAAGGTCCCTTCCAACTCTACTATTGTATTGTATTGTATGTAAGTCCTCCAAGGTCCCTTCCAACGCTGTCATTTTATTATTCCCTCACTCTTACTAACTTAGCTCCTACCATAAAGTGAGTGACACTTCGAACGGTGAATCACAAAATATGACATTTATAAAAGCCATAATTATTCCCCCCCCCCCCCCCCGTGAACGGACTGACTCGTTTGGTAGATGGGTTTAAAGGTGACTTTTATTTTCCATGTGTATCCTGGGAAATTCTTACTACATCTGTTATTTATGGCATCTTCTGCCACCATGGGGGTTATATAAACTCTACTCTCATGATGTTTGCATCACCCTGGTAATCAATAATATTGATAAGGCAGGAGTGGCCTTATCTGGAAGGCTGAGATTGCTAGATAATCCAGATTAAGCCAGTTGTGTGGGAAAGGGCAGGGGGGGGGGGCTTGGCAGAAGTCCCAACCCCCGGACTGCTGGCGGGAACCATCTCCTCTCCCCCCCCCCAAGCCCACTGTTGGTGCTAGTTGTTGCCGACTCTAGGGGGAGCTGCTGATCTCCGTTTCAAAGCCGAAGAGCCAGCGCTGTCCGAGGACGTCTCCGTGGTCATGTGGCCGGCATGACTCAACTCCCGAAGCCGCACGGAACGCTGTTCCCTTCCCACCAAACGTGGTCCCTATTTTTCTACTCCCATTTTTTACGTGCTTTTGAACTGCTAGGTTGGCAGAAGCTGAGACAAGTCACTGGAACTCCCTCCGTTACGCGGTGGGGCTAGGGATTCGAACCGCCGAACTGCCGACTTTTCTCATCGACAAGCTCAGCATCTTAGCCACTGAGCCGCCATGTCCCTTAAGGATGGCTTAGACCTCAGCTATATAATGGGTGGGCAAAGAGGCTGGGAGAGACTCTCCCTAGTTTCTCCAGCTGTACAGGAGACAGTGGAAGTATTGTACTCTCAGACTTGCGACGGTCCATTAAGTAGATGTGCAAAAATGTAGAATGACCTTACCTGGCCATGTTTCCTGTCTGGTCTTCTTGGTAAACCTGATATTAGCTAGTCTGAGCTGAGAGTGTCAAATGGATCCAAGGAGGGTCTGGATGACCTCGTGGGGCCCGTAATTCAGCAAAGAAGGAGAAGACCTGGTTGAGTGAGGTCCTATTGGTTCAGGCTTAATGTCAGCTTGAACCTCTAAGTAAGTAACGACCCTTGGCTTCAATTGATGAGAAAGGCATTTTTTCACTAAAAGTCAAGTGAATTACACTAATGCAAAGCCGGAACTGACAAGCGCGGGCCAAAATCCTCAAGTCGAACTTTCCCTTCCCTTAATTTCCTCTCCTTTCTGCCCCCCCGCCCCATAGCCAATCAAATTCAAAGATGTTTTTAGATCGGTCACTTCAAGTGTAGGTTCAGTCAATCGGAATAGAGCTGGAAGGGACCTTGGAGGTCTTCTAGTCCAGCCCCCTGCTCAGGAAGGAGACCCTCTACGATTCCAGTGAAGTAGTTGTCCAGTGTCTTCTTAAAATCCTCCACGGATGGAACACCCACAACTTCTGGTGGCAATTTGTTCCACGGATTAATTGTCCTCACTGTTGGGAAGTTTCTCCTTAATTCTGTGTTGCTTCTCTCCTTGATTAGTTTCCATCTGTCGCTTCTTGCCCTGGTGCTTTGGAGAATAGATTGACCCCCTCTTCTTTGTGGTAGCCCTTCAAATACTGGAAGACCCCTATCTTCTCACCCCTTGTCCTTCTTTTCTCTAGACTAGCTAGGTTGGTATGCAGCTGCCTTTCGTCCCCAGTTGGTTTCACCTTGAAGTAGCATCTCAGGGAGATACGGTGAACTTTTAATTTCCCCTCTCCCATCCAGTCCTCCTCCCTAGAGTTCACGGCAGATTGGCACTGAGCCGATGGCGAAGTACAAGCGTGAGTTGACCGCTGACCTTCTGTCTTCTCTCCCCATTAGACCTCCATCAGACTCCGTTTCTTCCAGTTCCCCAGCATGGAAGGGAAAGCGGTCCATGTGGCACTCCTGATCTTCTTCCTGCTCTTCGTGGCTATGACCAGCTGTTTCCTCTGGCAGTACAGCCTACCCAAAGTGAAGTCCGGTGAGTATGAAACCCAACAAAGCTCGGGGTTTTGTGGGGTAGTTTCAGAGGTAGACTTCACATACCGTCACTACCGTGATCCGAGTGCAGCGTCAGAAAACACGGCAGTTCGCTCGCTCGCTCGTGCCATCCGCACATGTGTGAAACGTCAAACAACACAGCGATATAGGATGGGATTGCGCCCGGGCGGGCGGGTCGCCATTGCCAATTTGCCCAAACCAATCCTAACTGGCTGAATACTTATTATTATTATTATTTATTAGATTTATAGACCGCCCCCTCTCCCCGAAGAGAATACCCCCTCTAGCTTCACAGTGGACCTCGACATACGACGAAATGGGACCAAGAGCATTCTCCACGTCACTTCCCTGTGTTTTGCCGCACATTCCTTGGGAGATGGGACATGTAGTACATTCAACCCTGCATGATAAGACACCGGGGTAGGGTATTTGATGACTATAATGTTTGCGAAATGAAGGCAACACCCAACCAAAATTATCGCCATTTGGAAGAAAACTGAACACGTTATCGCAATCCAAAAACAAAAATAATAATAATTCTCGGGTACGGCTAAATTACAACATTGTATAAATGAGGAAATTACCTGATCCAGGTAGTCCTTGACTTGCAACAGCTCAGTTAGTGACCGTTCCAAGTTATAACGGTGCTGAAAAAAGCGACCTACGACTAATTTCGCAGCATCCCCATAATCGCACGATCCGAATTCAGACGCTGTGCCCCTGACTCATACTTATGACCGTCGCTGCATCCCAGAGTCACGTTGTGATCCCCTTTGGCGACTTTCTGACAAGCAAAGTCAGTGGGGAAGCTGGATTCATTTAAATGACCGGGGACTCACTTCTCAACGGCACCGATTCGCTTAAAGAGGGTGGCTAGAAAAATCGCAAAATGGGGGCAAAACTCACTTAACAAATGTTTCACTTAAGAACAGAAGTTCTGGGCTTAATTTACATTTGTAAATCGAGGACTTTGTAACCTGTATTGGCACTTTTTTTAAAAAAAAATCCTTACTATTGATTTAAATACATCCAGTTATCTCAATGAATATATTATTCTACTCTGACCATTAACAAAGCAACGGCCCTGAATTCTATTGATTAGTAGCCGATAGCCTGGCGTTGCCCGAGAAGTTACTTATAGGGGGGAATTGTCCGGATCAAACGTAATTTCTAATGTTGGGTTTTCCCCCTTACCTGAGGGAGCCCCCTTGTGGAGTACTGTGAAGCCGTTACCATGCCAACTCCGCTGCGCTGTACAGTAGAAGCCATTTTACAGCAGTACAGTAGGAGCCGTATTAAGGCACAACAGGCTGTATCTGTAACAGAACACACACCCCGAGGGGTTTTAGGGATGTCTTACCCCCACAGTGTTTGTTTCCAGAGAGTAAGTCATCTGTGTACCAAGTTTGGTTGAAATTGCTCGAGGCGATCCAGAGTTATGCTGGAACATACATACATAGACACAGCCATTTTTATACACACACACACACACACACACACACACAAACACACATATATATGTTGTATTTGTGCTGATAAATAAATAAAGGGAGACTAGTATAGATCTATTTCAAGCTATTTAGCTCTCATCAGCTAGCCATACCCTTACTGGGATTTGAACCTTGGGCATACCAGGGGTTGTAACACATAATATATATATATATAGGGTTACTTCCTCTGAACAACTAATAATAAAAAGTATTATTTATATGTAGGTAACGTCCCCTTCTTTAATTTAATTTACTCGTCAAGGTCTAAAACAAAACTCGAGCGAATGTGAGGACAGACTCCTGCAAACATTTATTGTCACGCAGAAAAATCATTCAATATTGATTCAGGAAGCCCCCCCCCCATGGATGGATTAATTGTCTTTAATGCCGCTGGAGGTCTTTTAAATGCCGCAATTGTGTTTAATTTGCTTTCATTGCTATCCTATTGATGATATCGAGGTGCTTTCAAACCCTCTCCGTATTCACAGGGCTCTTTTAAGATATTGTATGAAAAAAAAACACGCTTCCTCATTTAAATATGCATAGTTAACGGGGGTGATGATAGTGGCACATCCTGTCAAATAAGATGGTAATTAGATAAATCCAACCGCATAAAAATGAGGTCAGCCCACATCTGGTAGCCTACATAAAAAGATAGCCAAGATTAAACCTAAATCGACGGAGAGATTCCCCCATATTTCTTCATATCTATCCATATTCATTACATTTCTCTGACTACTTCTCTTTCACCCTCTCATTTTCTTTCTTTCTTTCTTTCTTTCTTTCTTCTTTCTTTCTTTCTTTCTTTCTTTCTTTCTTTCTTTCTTTCTTCTTTTTCTCCCTTACTCTCTCTCTCACCCTCTCTCCCTCATTTTCTCTCCCTCTCTCTTTCCCCTCTCTCTTCCTTTCTATCTCTCCTTCCTCTCATTATCTCTCTATTTCTTTCTTTCTCTTTCTCCCTTTCTCTCTCTCATTCTCTCTTTCTCTCTCCCTCTCTCCTTTGTTCTCTTTCTCTCTCTCTTCTCTCTCATTCTCTTTCTTTCTTTTTCTTCCTTCCTTCCTTCCTTTCTCTTTCTCCCATTCTCTCTCTCTCTCTCTCTCCACCCCTCCTTTTCTCCGTCCCTCTCTTTCTGTCTCTCTCTCTCTCTCTCTGTCTCATTTATGCAGTCTAACATACCCGCTGATTAATTTTAATCCCACTTGGCTTTTTATCTCCGATTACCAGATCCGGCTGGGGAAAAATAAATCTGGAACATAGCTTTCTGTATTTCTTTGCTGCATGAGACAAGCAGATCAGAGACTCATAGGGTGCCTGGAAGGGACCTTGGAGGTCTTCTAGTCCAACCCCCAGCTCAAGTAGGAAGCCCTAGACCATTGCAGACATCTAAAAGTGGTGTGGACTTTACTAACACTAGTTCAGCTCTTTTGTCTTGAATCTCCAGACCATTTATGGTGTCATCCAGCCTGCTTCTGCTAGTCCTCTTTTCATACGGCCGTCCAACCTATCTTAACCGTCTCAGGTGGGGTGACATCACGAGGCCCATAATCCAGTGATTGTGGATATTCCATAAGCGCTTCAACTCATATTCCTGTCCCCGTTCTTTGTCCTTCAGGGAGGACTTTAACTTTTAACTTTTAACTTTTATTTAATTTATAAACCGCGCCCTCTCCCAGAAGGGACTCTGGGCGGTGTACAGTCATATTAAAACACAATATAAATACATAAATATAAATAAATATAGATGGAGGAGGTAACATATAAACTGTACAATAATAGTTAAAATTAAAATTGGAGATACATTAAAAACTACCCCTAAAAAAGCTACCCCAGAATAAAATGTTTGCCAGGAGGTTAAAAATGGGACTATAAATGGGCCAGGCCAGCTAATTGGAACAGGTGGGTCTTAAGTTTCTGTCGGAAGGAGCGGAGGTCGGTGGTGGTTCTGATATCGGGGGGGAGGTCATTCCAGAGGGTTGGGCCCATCACAGAGAAGGCTCTACTCCTGGGCGCTGCCCGTTGGCATTGCTTAGTGGACGGCACCCGGAGGAGTCCCTCCCTGTGGGAGCGAATTGGTCGCAGGGATGTATGGGGTAGGATGCGATCCCGCAGGTAACTAGGTCCTGTGCCATGGAGCGCTTTGAAGATGGTAATCAACACCTTGAAACGCACCCGAAAAGCCACAGGCAGCCAGTGCAGCTCGCGCAGGAGAGGTGTTATGTGGGAGTACCTGGTACTCCCCATGATAGCCCGCGCGGCCGCATTCTGAACTAGCTGTAGTCTTCGGGTGCATCTCAAGGGGAGCCCCATGTAGAGAGTGTTGCAGTAGTCCAGACGGGTAGACTATCAACCCAAAGAACAGAAGTTGCCTTCAGAAGTTGTGGGAGCTTCAACCCTGGAAGCTTCCAAGAAGAGATTTGGAAAGCCATCTGTCAGAAATGGTGTAGGGTCTCCTGCTTGGGAAGAGCGGGGTTGGACTAGATGACCTACAAGGTCCCTTCCAACTCTGTTCATCTGCCATTTGTAGGTTCAACCGGCATGGGCGCCAAACCAGCAGCCGCAGAGATGTGTCCTCGTTATCCAACACCTGTCCAACTGGACCACCCCATCCCCATCCTGAAAGATGCACTGGAAAAGGTAACGTTACAACTCAACGGGGGCAGCTATTTCTGCAGGTTGCTTCTCTGTGATGGTTTTTTAAAAAAAATAATACTTCTCCAAAGCACCTGAGGTCAGGAGAAGAAGCAATGGGTGGAAACTAATCAAGGAGAGAAGCAACTTAGAACTGAGGAGAAACCTCCTGACCGTTAGAACAATTAATCAGTGGAACAAAATTTGCCTCCAGAAGTTGTGAATGCTCCAACACTGGAAGTCTTTAAGAAGATGCTGGATAGCCATTTGTCTGAAACGGTATAGGGTTTCCTGCCTAGGCAGGGGGTTGGACTAGAAGACCTCCAAGGTCCCTTCTGACTCTATTATTCTGTTATAGTTCCTCTGTGTTGTTGCCTAGCTCTAAACCCAGGTGAAGTGGGCTGTAAGACCCTTCTCTCCTTGTGACACCTCCAAGGTCCCTTTCAACTGCTATTGTATTGTATTGTAATATTTCCACATTATTTTCAAGGTTTAATAATTAGCATTATTATTTTTAATAAACATATAATAGCACAGTGGAACATTATTATTTTTTATAATATTATTTTTTAATATTGTATATTAAATATTGTATGTATGTATGTATGTATGTATGTATGTATGTATGTATGTATGTATGTACGTACTTGTGTTAGGTTCGAATCCCAGTAAGGGTATGGCTAGCTGATGAGAGCTAAATAGCTTGAAATAGATCTATACTAGTCTCCCTTCATTTATTTATCAGCACAAATGCAACACAAAAATGGTTTCCTGCCTGGAAGGCTCCTAGGGTGGAGTTGAAAGGCAAAAGGTATGCTCCCTCCCATATTTGGGCATACCAGGTGCTCTGATGTAACACTTAATATAAATGTGTGTGTGTGTGTGTGTATGTGTGTGTGTTGTATTTGTGCTGATAAATAAATAAAGGGAGACTAGTATAGATCTATTTCAAGCTATTTAGCTCTCGTCAGCTAGCCATACCCAGGTTCAAATCCCAGTAAGGGTATGGCTAGCTGTTGAGAGCTAAATTGCTTGAAATAGATCTATACTAGTCTCCCTTTATTTATTTATCAGCACAAATACAACACACACACACACACACACATATATATATACACATACATACAGTATATATATATATATATATATATATATATATATATATAGTATGTATGTATGTATGTATGTATGTATATGTATATGTATATGTATATGTATATAAATAATATTACATAATACATATTATTTTTTAATATTATATATTAATTTTTTTTACACACACACACACACACACCAAATAGCATCAAACAGATAATAACACAGTGGAACATTATTATTTTTTATAATATTATTTTTAATATTGTATATTAAATATTAAATATTGTCTGTGTGTGTGTGCAATTTTTTAATAATAATGTTCCAGATAATGTTCCAGACATTATCCAGACATCTTAATATTATTTTATATCTCTATGTGTGAGTTTGTGTGTGTATAATATTGGGTATTTCTATATTTCCGGGTTTTTTAATATATATTTTTGGTCTGAAAATTTTATGATTTGCTTTCTGCTTCCCCAAATTCTCTGCAGGTGGACACGCTCCTCCGGCATAAGATCCGCAATCCGGGCCTTCCTGCGCTGTCGGCCATTGTCATCTACAACGACACCGTCCTGTGGACCGGTAACTTCGGGAAACGCAACGGCTCCAGCGACTTCTCCGGTCTGCCCAACGAATATTCCATTTACAGGTGATTTGGGATTTGCTGAACTAGAGGAGGTGGGCCGAGGACCAGATGCCCGAGGGTGAGCGCTCATTCCGGTTGCTCTCTAGGGATTCAGACTCACGACTTTGGGTGAGGACATTAGGGGTGAGAATGCTTAGAATCCTCCCTTAGACAACCAAGCTTTTCATCCCCAGAGGCTCGTTTTTCCTCTCTTCTGTTTTAACCCAGACACACTTCTCCACTGCCCGAGAGCCGTGATGGTGGACACGTGAGGTCAGCTGATTTTCGGGCCTTTTGGGCCCACCAGAAGTCGGGAAATAGGCTGTTTTTGGCCTCTGGTGGGCCTTTCAGGGGAGTGGGGAAGGCTGTTTTTGCCCTCCCCAGAAAGGGTCTGGAGCCCGGGGAGGGCGAAAAACGGGTCCACCGTGCCATCCTGTGCCAAAAGTGGGGGGAGGGTGGGGGTGGGTCGTGTGCACATGCACAGGGGGAAGGCACATAGAATTACGGGTGTGGGCATGCGCATGCACCCCCCCCCACTCGCCTTGCTTTTGGCACGTGATGGCAAAAAGGTTAGGCGTCCCTGCCCAGGGCTGGAATTCAGCCGGTTCGCATCGGTTCGGTCGAACCGGTTGGCAATTTTACATCTGATTCGCCAAATCGTTAGTTGCAAGGAGTGGCTGGCGCCTCCCACCCCACCCCACCCAGGAGTCTCCTGTGGCCCGTTTTGGATGCCAGGTAAGTGCGGGGCCTGCGCAGAGGCTCCGAGAGGGCGAAAAACGGGCCTAGCAAACGTAACATACGTCCAAAAACAGGCCTTTTTCCTGCCTCCGGAGGGCCTCTGGAGACTGGGGAAGGCCAGTTTTGCCCTCCTGGAGGCCCGAGGGAAGCCTCCGGAGCCTGGGGAGGGCAAAAACCAGTAGTGAAATTCAATTGTTTTACTGTCGGCTCTGTGGACGTGGTGTGGTTTGGTGGGCGTGGCTTGGTGGGTGTGGCAGGGGAAGGATACTGCAAAATCTCCATTCCCCTCCCCTCAATCAGTTGGGACTCAGGAGGCAGAGAATAGACAGGGGCATGGCCAGCCACTGGTTCTCCGAACTACTCAAAATTTCCACTACCGGTTCTCCAGAACCTGTCAGAACCTGCTGGATTTCACCCCTGGCAAAAACTCTCTCCCCACTGTGGTGCAGGAGGTGGAATAGGCCACACCCACCATGGCCACGCCCACCCGGCAACCAGACAGAAGACCGCTTGCTAACATTTTTCAATCCCATCCCTGCTAGAGCCCCTTAATTTGATATCACGGACTTAATTTTGAGAGAAGGAGAAACACGGATCGCAAACACAACAACACAGTGTCCAGTGCCCGACAGTGTCCCCATGGGTGGGCTCCTGGGTTTGTGATGTTTTCTCCCTCCCCCCCCCCACCTCAACGGTTCCCGAAACTCCAAGCTCACGGCTACTCCGATCTTGTCACTTATGCTTTTGGGTGTGATTGTGTGATGGTTGTACGTGCGTGTGTGTTAGGATCGGAAGTATCTCTAAGTTGTTTCCGACCATCATGCTGCACAAGCTTTGGGAAGACGGGAAGATAACGTCCCTCGATGATTCCTTGGAGTGCTACGCGCAAAACTTCTCCATCAAAAACCCCTTGGGCCATCTCAAGGAATCCAAACCGTCGTCTTCGGGGATCGGGGCGAGCTATTTTGAGGACAAACCGCTGCCCCCCAGGCCTTCTTCTGTCACCCTGCGAAGGATGGCCAGCCAGCTGTCAGGTAGGGAAAAGTTGACATAAACAGATGTGGGGACTCTGGAAAGAGTGCAGAGAAGAGCCACAAAGACGATTAGGGGAGGCTAAAACATACAAAGAAAAGTTGCAGGAATTGGGCTCCGTGGCTAAGACGCTGAGCTTGTCGATCAGAAGGTCGGCAGTTCGAATCCCCAGGTGACCTCACATTCACCTGGTTTCCTGATTCCTTCCAGGGCTGCCCCGACGCCTTAGGTCCACCAGCCTCATGTGGAAAGGAACTACTCAAGAAGCCTTAGCCCTTCTCCGGGATGACATCTTGGTCACCGATCCAGGAACTCGGTGAGTAGAAGGCCTCGGTTGACCTTGTTCACTTCGGTGGTGCTACTCAAGGTTGTGGGTTTCACCCAAAGGCACTCAACTGGCTTGCATGCCTAGATTGGGACTAGAATTCACCGTCTCCTGGTGATTCACCCAAAGGCACTCAACTGGCTTCCATGCCTAAGGTGGGACTATAACTCACTGTCTCCTGGTGATTCACGCAAAGGCACTCAACTGGCTTGCATGCCTAAGGTGGGTCTATAACTCCCCGTCTCCTGGTGATTCACCCAAAGGCACTCAACTGGCTTCCATGCCTAAGGTGGGACTATAACTCACTGTCTCCTGGTGATTCACGCAAAGGCACTCAACTGGCTTGCATGCCTAAGGTGGGACTATAACTCCCCGTCTCCTGGTGATTCACCCAAAGGCACTCAACTGGCTTGCATGCCTAAGGTGGGACTATAACTCACTGTCTCCTGGTGATTCACCCAAAGGCACTCAACTGGCTTCCATGCCTAAGGTGGGACTATAACTCACTGTCTCCTGGTGATTCACCCAAAGGCACTCAACTGGCTTCCATGCCTAAGGTGGGACTATAACTCACTGTCTCCTGGTGATTCACCCAAAGGCACTGAACTGGCTTCCATGCCTAAGGTGGGACTATAACTCACCGTCTCCTGGTGATTCACCCAAAGGCACTCAACTGGCTTTTACGCCGAAAATGGAACTAGAACTCACGGTCTCCTACTAATCTTCTCTGCTTTTCTTCTGCAGGTGCCATTATAGCAACCTGGCCTTCTCCCTATTGGCTTACGTCTTAGCTGAGCAGGTGGCCAAGAGCGAGTACCAGAACTGGGTCTCGGAGAACGTCCTTGACCGCCTGGGGATGGAGGACACGGGTTTTGATATCACGCCCAACATCCGTTCCAGAATGACCGTCGGCGTCTACGGCAGTGGAGAAGTGGCTCCTCTCTATGATCTGGGCTGGTACAGACCTTCTGGCCAGATGTTCTCTACGGCCGCCGACCTGGCCAAGTTAGCCATGGTCTTCTTGGGCACCCACCACCGGCATCTCCTGGAGCCGGAGACCCTGAAGGTCATGTTGACCCCGCTCTTGAAGTGCTCCAGGGACTACTTCGCCAACAAGACGGGAACCCCCTGGGAGATTAACGAGCAGATGGGTTACGACCTCCTCCGGAAGGATGGAGACATCGATGGCTTCTCGGCCACCTTCTCCCTGATCCCCAAACTCCGCCTGAGCTTCATTGTCTTGATGGCCGGTCCTCGCCCCCAAGGAGGGGACATCGTAACCCAGATCTACGAGTACCTGATACCCTCTCTGGAGTCCGCTTTTCGGGAAGTGGAGAAGAGGCTCAAGTCTCCACCGAGCCCTGCTCCCTACGTGGGCTACTACACCTTCTCCAACCTGACCTTCTACGAGATCAAGGTGGGGCCCGGAGGAGAGCTGTTGATGCAGCAGTTTGGTCCTCACATTGAGAAGATCATTCCTGAAAGTTACCGGACCCTTAAGCTCCATCACCTCGAGGATCGGACCTTCCAGGTGGTCTTTGAGAAGGAATTCCCGTGCATCCTGAAGATCGGGCCTGCCTCGATTTCTCTCGAGGCTCAGGACGGGCAGCTGTTCAACTTCTACCCCTTTGACCCCAAGGGCCTCTCTCCTGGTTTTGACGTCCCAGGGTTGAACACCTACAAGATCCTCCGTCTTCAAAGGAGACCTGTCTTCTCCTAACCGAAATGCCAGGAGGCCATCTCCCAACCAAGGTGGCTGAGAGAAGATGGGAGCCAACACCCCAGAATTAGCTGAAGATTCTTCTCCTTCCGTGAAAAACGATGACACCCGGCCGGGGAAAAAAGTCCTTCGCTCCATCCATCGTTGTCCGCTTCCACGTGCCACCATGAGATAAGTCCTAACCGAGTCTCAAAGATCTCCAGAAGGATAGGTCGTTGGGGGCTGATGTTCTTAGCAGGAGTAGGTGTGGGTCTTGATTTGGAGTTGGTGTTGGTCAGAAGATCCAAGGTGGAGAAAGAAACTAAAAAATTGAAACAGAAGCAAAAGGAAGAAATCAAGTTGACGTCCTCCTCTTAAGATACTCCTACTGTTGAGAAGATGTCGCGTTCCTGTGATGCTGGAGAAGGTGGACTTCCACAAAGGCCCATCGCTAAGGAGGCCACCGTGGAGGGGATGGCCTTTATGGAAGGTGTTCAGTCAAAGTTGGATGAAGGAGGAGTGGGTCCCTGCATTGAGCAAGGGGGGTGGAACAGATGCTCTTCAAGGCATCTTCCCATCTTCTCATTCTACGATTCTATGGAATGATAAGAAAGTAGCTTTTGGCTGGACACCAGGAAGGATATTCTAACTGAAAAGTTCTCCAGATGAAGCATCCGAGATGGTGGAATCACCTTCTTGGGAGGACAGGGGTAGAGTCCTGCAGTGGTCAAGAGTTGGACTGGATGATCTCCAAAGTCCCTTCCAATCCTTCATTCCACGATTCTGTGAAGACAAAAAGCTCAAAATGAAAATGGCAAATGTATATCCTTTCTCTTCATGCTCTGTTCGAGATCTATTTCTTCGTTTTGATCTAGCAAGGGTCTTGTGTGGGGGTTGCGCTACATAGACCCATGGGGCTGGGCTGGGTCAACACATCCAAGATGGTGATTGCAACTACACAATCAATAACCCTTGGCACAAAATCAGTGTGGTCTAATAGAGAAGTCACCAAGCTAAAAACCAGGAGACGAGGAGTTCTAGTCCCTCCTTAGGCACGAAAACCAGCTGGGAGACTTTGGGTCAATCATCAGGAGATATGGAGTTCTAGTCCTACCTGAATAATGAAAGCCAACTGGGTGACTTTGGGCCAATCACCAGGAGACAGGGAGTTCTAGTCCCACTTTAATAATGAAAGCCAGCTGGGAGTCTTTGAGTCAATCACCAGGAGACAGGGAGTTCTAGTCCCTCCTTAGACATGAAAGCCAGCTGGGAGACTTTGGGTCAATCATCAGGAGATATGGAGTTCTAGTCCCTTCTTAGACATGAAAGCCACCTGGGAGTCTTTGAGTCAATCACCAGGAGACAGGGAGTTCTAGTCCTCCTTAGGCACGAAAACCAGCTGGGAGACTTTGGGTCAATCATCAGGAGATATGGAGTTCTAGTCCTACCTGAATAATGAAAGCCAACTGGGTGACTTTGGGCCAATCACCAGGAGACAGGGAGTTCTAGTCCCACTTTAATAATGAAAGCCAGCTGGGAGTCTTTGAGTCAATCACCAGGAGACAGGGAGTTCTAGTCCCTCCTTAGACATGAAAGCCAGCTGGGAGAGTTAGAGTCAATCACCAGGAGACAGGGAGTTCTAGTCCCTTCTTAGACATGAAAGCCACCTGGGAGTCTTTGAGTCAATCACCAGGAGACAGGGAGTTCTAGCCCCACTTTAATAATGAAAGCCAGCTGGGAGTCTTTGAGTCAATCACCAGGAGACAGGGAGTTCTAGTCCCTCCTTAGGCATGAAAACCAGCTGGGAGTCTTTGAGTCAATCACCAGGAGACAGGGAGTTCTAGTCCCACTTTAATAATGAAAGCCAGCTGGGAGTCTTTGAGTCAATCACCAGGAGACAGGGAGTTCTAGTCCCTTCTTAGACATGAAAGCCAGCTGGGAGTCTTTGAGTCAATCACCAGGAGACAGGGAGTTCTAGTCCCTCCTTAGACACGAAAGCCAGCTGGGAGACTTTGAGTCAATCACCAGGAGACAGGGAGTTCTAGCCCCACTTTAATAATGAAAGCCAGCTGGGAGTCTTTGAGTCAATCACCAGGAGACAGGGAGTTCTAGTCCCTCCTTAGGCATGAAAACCAGCTGGGAGTCTTTGAGTCAATCACCAGGAGACAGGGAGTTCTAGTCCCACTTTAATAATGAAAGCCAGCTGGGAGTCTTTGAGTCAATCACCAGGAGACAGGGAGTTCTAGTCCCTTCTTAGACATGAAAGCCAGCTGGGAGTCTTTGAGTCAATCACCAGGAGACAGGGAGTTCTAGTCCCTCCTTAGACACGAAAGCCAGCTGGGAGACTTTGAGTCAATCACCAGGAGACAGGGAGTTCTAGTCCCACTTTAATCATGAAAGCCAGCTGGGAGTCTTTGAGTCAATCACCAGGAGACAGGGAGTTCTAGTCCCACTTTAATCATGAAAACCAGCTGGGAGACTTTGAGTCAATCACCAGGAGACAGGGAGTTCTAGTCCCTCCTTAGACACGAAAGCCAGCTGGGAGACTTTGAGTCAATCACCAGGAGACAGGGAGTTCTAGTCCCACTTTAATCATGAAAGCCAGCTGGGAGTCTTTGAGTCAATCACCAGGAGACAGGGAGTTCTAGTCCCTCCTTAGACACGAAAGCCAGCTGGGAGACTTTGAGTCAATCACCAGGAGACAGGGAGTTCTAGTCCCACTTTAATCATGAAAGCCAGCTGGGAGTCTTTGAGTCAATCACCAGGAGACAGGGAGTTCTAGCCCCACTTTAATAATGAAAGCCAGCTGGGAGTCTTTGAGTCAATCACCAGGAGACAGGGAGTTCTAGCCCCACTTTAATAATGAAAGCCAGCTGGGAGTCTTTGAGTCAATCACCAGGAGACAGGGAGTTCTAGCCCCACTTTAATAATGAAAGCCAGCTGGGAGTCTTTGAGTCAATCACCAGGAGACAGGGAGTTCTAGCCCCACTTTAATAATGAAAGCCAGCTGGGAGTCTTTGAGTCAATCACCAGGAGACAGGGAGTTCTAGCCCCACTTTAATCATGAAAGCCAGCTGGGAGTCTTTGAGTCAATCACCAGGAGACAGGGAGTTCTAGTCCCTTCTTAGACATGAAAGCCAGCTGGGAGTCTTTGAGTCAATCACCAGGAGACAGGGAGTTCTAGTCCCTTCTTAGACATGAAAGCCAGCTGGGAGTCTTTGAGTCAATCACCAGGAGACAGGGAGTTCTAGCCCCACTTTAATCATGAAAGCCAGCTGGGAGTCTTTGAGTCAATCACCAGGAGACAGGGAGTTCTAGTCCCTTCTTAGACACGAAAGCCAGCTGGGAGACTTTGAGTCAATCACCAGGAGACAGGGAGTTCTAGTCCCACTTTAATCATGAAAGCCAGCTGGGAGTCTTTGAGTCAATCACCAGGAGACAGGGAGTTCTAGCCCCACTTTAATCATGAAAGCCAGCTGGGAGTCTTTGAGTCAATCACCAGGAGACAGGGAGTTCTAGCCCCACTTTAATCATGAAAGCCAGCTGGGAGTCTTTGAGTCACTCACCAGGAGACAAGGAGTTCTAGTCCCACTTTAATCATGAAAGCCAGCTGGGAGTCTTTGAGTCAATCACCAGGAGACAGGGAGTTCTAGCCCCACTTTAATCATGAAAGCCAGCTGGGAGTCTTTGAGTCAATCACCAGGAGACAAGGAGTTCTAGTCCCACTTTAATCATGAAAGCCAGCTGGGAGTCTTTGAGTCAATCACCAGGAGACAAGGAGTTCTAGTCCCACTTTAATAATGAAAGCCAGCTGGGAGTCTTTGAGTCAATCACCAGGAGACAGGGAGTTCTAGTCCCTCCTTAGACATGAAAGCCAGCTGGGAGAGTTTGAGTCAATCACCAGGAGACAGGGAGTTCTAGTCCCTTCTTAGACATGAAAGCCAGCTGGGAGTCTTTGAGTCAATCACCAGGAGACAGGGAGTTCTAGCCCCACTTTAATAATGAAAGCCAGCTGGGAGTCTTTGAGTCAATCACCAGGAGACAGGGAGTTCTAGTCCCTCCTTAGGCATGAAAACCAGCTGGGAGTCTTTGAGTCAATCACCAGGAGACAGGGAGTTCTAGTCCCACTTTAATCATGAAAGCCAGCTGGGAGTCTTTGAGTCAATCACCTGGAGACAGGGAGTTCTAGTCCCACTTTAATCATGAAAGCCAGCTGGGAGTCTTTGAGTCAATCACCAGGAGACAGGGAGTTCTAGTCCCACTTTAATCATGAAAGCCAGCTGGGAGTCTTTGAGTCAATCACCAGGAGACAGGGAGTTCTAGTCCCACTTTAATCATGAAAGCCAGCTGGGAGTCTTTGAGTCAATCACCAGGAGACAGGGAGTTCTAGCCCCACTTTAATCATGAAAGCCAGCTGGGAGTCTTTGAGTCAATCACCAGGAGACAGGGAGTTCTAGTCCCACTTTAATCATGAAAGCCAGCTGGGAGTCTTTGAGTCAATCACCAGGAGACAGGGAGTTCTAGTCCCACTTTAATCATGAAAGCCAGCTGGGAGTCTTTGAGTCAATCACCAGGAGACAGGGAGTTCTAGTCCCACTTTAATCATGAAAGCCAGCTGGGAGTCTTTGAGTCAATCACCAGGAGACAAGGAGTTCTAGTCCCACTTTAATCATGAAAGCCAGCTGGGAGTCTTTGAGTCAATCACCAGGAGACAGGGAGTTCTAGCCCCACTTTAATCATGAAAGCCAGCTGGGAGTCTTTGAGTCAACCACCAGGAGACAGGGAGTTCTAGTCCCACTTTAATCATGAAAGCCAGCTGGGAGTCTTTGAGTCAATCACCAGGAGACAGGGAGTTCTAGTCCCACTTTAATCATGAAAGCCAGCTGGGAGTCTTTGAGTCAATCACCTGGAGACAGGGAGTTCTAGTCCCACTTTAATCATGAAAGCCAGCTGGGAGTCTTTGAGTCAATCACCAGGAGACAGGGAGTTCTAGTCCCTTCTTAGACATGAAAGCCAGCTGGGAGTCTTTGAGTCAATCACCAGGAGACAGGGAGTTCTAGTCCCACTTTAATAATGAAAGCCAGCTGGGAGTCTTTGAGTCAATCACCAGGAGACAGGGAGTTCTAGTCCCTTCTTAGACATGAAAGCCAGCTGGGAGTCTTTGAGTCAATCACCAGGAGACAGGGAGTTCTAGTCCCTCCTTAGACACGAAAGCCAGCTGGGAGTCTTTGAGTCAATCACCAGGAGACAGGGAGTTCTAGTCCCACTTTAATAATGAAAGCCAGCTTGGTGACTTGCAGCCAATCTCCAGGAGATGGTGAATTCTAGTCCTATCATAGAAATATATTTATAAACATATAAATAGAAGGGCTCTAAATAAGGAAAAGAGAGAGAGAGAGAAATGGGCGGTTGGCACCCGGCAGCTTGCACTTCCGTGAAATTTATTTATTTTATTTATTTATTTGATTCAATTTATCAGTCGCGCCCTCTCCGCGAAGGGACTCGGGGCAACGTACAATCAAATATAAAGGCATGTGGCATGGAGGAGGTAAATACATCGACAATTAACAATACAAAAAGTAAAAGCCACAAAGTTAAAATAAATAACAATAAAAGAAAGAAAAGAAAGAAATGTGACGCAGGCCACGGGGCCACGAAGAGTGACCTGGATGTTGCTGCTTTATCTCTGGGATGGACGAATGGAAATCGTGAGAGAGCGAGGTTCAGTCAGGCTTCTGGGGTGGGGGGGAGAGATTAAAAACCATCGTCTGATGGGCGCTGAGCTCCCAATTACGGGATTACCAGAAGGGAGGGTGAAAAGCAAGGCCTCGGATTAAGAATCTGTCCCCCACCCCCACCCCCACCCCCGGCCAGGGATAGATTTGACTTTAATAAAACACATGAACATTTTTTTTCAAAATGCCCATGCTGCAGACACTAAATCGTCTTCATCTCTTTCTAGGAATAGTCCTTCCTTCCTTCCTTTTTTCTTTCCTTCCTTTCCTTCCTTCTTCCCTTCCTTCCATCCTTCCTTTTTTCCTTCCTTTCCTTCCTTCCTTCTTTCTTCCCTTCCGCCCTTTCCTTCCTTACTTACTTTTTCCTTCTTCCCTTCCTTCCTTCCCTTCCTTCCTTTTTTCCTTCCTTCCCTTCCTTCCTTCCTTCTTTCTTCCCTTCCGCCCTTCCTTTCCTTCCTTCCTTACTTTTTCCTTCTTCCCTTCCTTCCTTCCCTTCCTTCCTTTTTTCCTTCCTTCCCTTCCTTCCTTCTTTCTTTCTTTCCTTCCTTCTTTTCCTTCCTTCCTTTTTTCATTCCTTCCTTCCCTTCCTTCCTTCTTTCTTTTTTCTTTCTCTTTTTCCTTCCTTCCTTCCTACCTTCCTTCCTTCTTTCTTTCTTATTTTCTCTTTTCCTTCCTTCCTTCTTCCCTTCTTTCCTTTCCTTCCCTCCCTCCCTCCCTCCCTTCCTTCCAGCGTCATCCTGAAATCTCCAATTGTAAATTCCCTTCTTTTGAATGGCTAAATAAAATTGATTTTTGAACAGGCTTTTTTCTTTTAAGGGAATTGAACACCAGAAAGAATAGAAACCATGAAAAACAAAAGGCATGTGAAAGTAGAATAAAAGATACAGCGTTTTAAAAGATGAAAAAATGCAGATAGACGGATCCCCTCCTGAGCAGGAGAGGTTAGACTCTTGAGTTCTTTTTCAACTATTATTCAGTGGGGATAGTGGCGAGAGCACTTTTTGAAATACCTGCTATCGTGAATTATGCTTTTGTTTTGTCTTGGTCTGGTTTTTCCACTCCCCCCCCCCCCCCCGTTTATTATTTTTCACCGGACCTGGATGTTGCCCTGAAATACTTCTAATAAATAGACAGAAAAATCAACAATCAGCTGGAGAATTCTTATGTCATCAAAATTAGAATGGAGAGAAGAGGTAGAGCAAGAGAGAGAGAAAGAGAAAGAAAGAATGCGGGAGAGAGAAAGAGAGAGAGAGAAAGAACAGAGAGAGAAAAAGAAAGAAAGAGAATAAGGGAGAGAGAAAGAGAGACAGAAGGAGAAGGAGAAGAGGAAGGGAAATGAGAAGGAGGAGGGGAGGAGGGGAGGAGGAGAAAGAGGAAGATGAGGGAATGAGCAGGAGGAGGAGAAAGAAGGAGAAGAGAAAGGAGAAGGAGAAAGAGGTGGTGGAGAAGAGGAGGAGGAAGATGAGGGGAGGAGAAGGAGAAGAAGAAGGGGAAGGGAAAGGAGTGAGGAGGTGGGGAGGAGGGGAAAGAGGAGGAGGAAGATGAGAGGAGGAAGATGGGAGGAGGAGAAGAAGGAGAAGGGAAAGGAGAATAAGAATAAGAATCAGGAGGGAAAAAAACTGCATTTCTGGGAAACAAAATTGGCTTCTGACTTTTGGGGCTTTGAGAACAATTCTTGGCCTTTGTTGCCACCACGGTTTTATCTCTAGAAAATATGATCTGGTTCCCTATTACCAAAAGTCAATATTTGCATCCCAGAGGAACAATTCCTCTTTTTGGCAGCGCAAGAGAGAGGGAGGGAGGGAGGGAGGGAGTTGCGTCACTCGGATCAGGAGTCTGGCTGAAAACACGAATCAATAAAGATTTAGACACAGTTTACAACCAGGCGCAATTTACAACCACCAGTCCGAAGTGTCAGGCACACCTTTAAACAGGTGTGTTCCAGGTCAAAAATTAATCTCACGACATCTGGAGATTATATGTATATTTATATAATTATATATTTCCTGGCTAGATAGATTACCGAGATTCTAAAGTTTGTTTTTATTGTGAAAGTCTTGGTTCTTGCAGATCTAAAATTATTATCGTGTTGGGAAAGCATCAGAGCAGTCAAACCTATGCCTGAAAAGGTGGCATGGATTTTATGGTGTAACAATGGAAAACAACATCAAGAAATTGGTGGTTTATGAATTTGATGATTCGATAGTCCAGATTATAGAAAGAAGAGCAGTAGCTTTTGAGGTTCAAATGAGTTTGAATTTACAAGGGCTGTGAAGGATCCCAGAAATCAATTCTTCACATCTCTTTTCTTTCTTTCCTTTTTTTCCCTCCTTTGGCAAATAATGTTATTGGTAAATACAAAATAACGCGAAGGGGGAAAATTGGGAAGTGTAACAATGGAGGGAATTAATACAATACAATACAATACAATAGTAGAGTTGGAAGGGACCTTGGAGGTCTTCTAGTCCAACCCCCTGCCTAGGCAGGAAACCCTATACCGTTTCAGACAAATAGCTATCCAACATCTTCTTAAAGACTTCCAGTGTTGGGGCATTCACAACTTCTGGAGGCAAGCTGTTCCACTGATTAAATTAAATTGTAAAAGGTGGTAAGAAAAATCCTGAAAGAAACATAAAGAGAAAGAGTTAACATTTCCCTGTACAGATGCAAAATATAGCAATCTTCTGTTCTAAGTTAACATATTAAAACCATGCAAAGAGAGAGAGAGAGAGATAAAGAGATAGATAGATAAATATATTGAGCTAGAAAGAGAAAGAGATGAGAGAGAAAGAGAGAGAGAGAGAAAGAGAGAGAAAGAGAGAGACACACACAGAGAGAGAAAGAGATAGATAAAGAAAGATAGATTGAGAGAGAGAGAAAGACAGATAAAAGTTAGAGAGAGAAATAGAGAAACACACCCAGAGAAATAGAGAAAGACACACAAACAGCATACACACAGAGATAAAGAGATAGATAAAGAGAGATAAAGAGAGATTGAGAAAGAGAGAGAAAGACAGATAAGAGGCAGAGAGAGAAATAGAGAAACACAGAGAGAAATAGAGAAAGACACACACACAGAGAGATAAAGATAAAGAAAGAGAGATAAAGATTGAGAGAGAGAGAGAAAAAGAGAGAAATAGAGAAAGACACAGAAATAGAGACACACATACAGAGAGATAGAGAGATAAAGAGATTAAGAGAGAGAGACACAAAAAAGACACACAGAGAGAAATAGAGAAAGAGACACACCGAGAGAAATAGAGAGACACAGAGACATATATATAAAAAGAGATAGATAAAGAAAGAGAGATAAAGATAGGTACCCCAAGGCTCTGTTTTAGGCCCAGGACTCTTCAACATCTTCATCAATGATTTGGATGAGGGAATAAATGGGGAACTCATCAAATTTGCAGATGACACCAAGCTGGCAGGAATAGCCAACACTCCAGAAGATAGGCTTAAGATACAGAAGGATCTTGACAAACTTGAACATTGGGCACTATCTAATAAAATGAAATTCAGTGGTGAAAAGAGTAAGGTTCTACATTTAGGCAAGAAAAACGAAATGCACAGGTACACTATAGAGGGTACCTTGCTCAGTAGTAGTAACTGGGAGAGGGATCTTGGAGTCCTAGTGGACAACCATTTAAATATGAGCCAACCATGTGCAGCAGCTGCCAAAAAGCCAACACAGTTCTAGGCTGCATCAATAGAAGGATGGAATCAAGATCACGTGAAGGGTTAATACCACTTTACAAGGCCTTGGGAAGGCCACACTTGGAATATTTGCATCCAGTTTTGGTCTCCACGGTGTAGAAAAGATGTGGAGACTCTGGAAAGAGTGCAGAGAAGAGCAAGAAAGAGGATTAGGGGACTGGAGACTAAAACATATGAAGAATGTTTGCCACAAAGAAGAGGGAGTCAAACTATTCTCCAAGGCACCTGAGTGCAGAACAAGAAGCAATGGGTGGAAACTAATCAAGGAGAGAAGCAACTTAGAACTGAGGAGAAACTTCCTGACAGTTAGAACAATCAATCAGTGGAACAGAATTTGCCTCCAGAAGTTGTTGAAGCCCCAACACTGGAAGTCTTTAAGAAGATGTTGGATAGCCATTTGTCTGAAACAGTAGAGGGTTTCCTGCCTGGGCAAGGGGTTGGACTAGAAGACCTCCAAAGTCCCTTCCAACTCTGCTATTGTATTATTGTATTGTATAGATTGAGAGACAGAAAAGAGAGAGACAGAGAAAGAGAAACAGAGAAAGACACACAGAGAGACAGAAAGAAAGTGATAAATAAAGCCGAGAGAGATAGATTGAACAAAAGAGAGAGAAAGACAGATAAAAGAGAGAGAGAAATAGAAATAAAGAAAGAGGTGTGTGTTTCCTTTTCTTCTTCTGTCTACAACTCGGATGCAAACCAGTTTATTCGCAGATTCAATATTGCTTGACTTGACATATTTCATCCTTATTTGCCAGGAATTATGACCTAAGAGCCAATATGCGTTTCCCTGCCTGGCCCCCAATTTAATCTGCTTTTTTAAAATCGGTTTATGTTTATTGGTGTTTATAAGAGTGAATTGCTTTCTGTTTCCAAAACACAAAAAGCGGAGTTGTGCTGAATAACCGAGACACTCGCACACATACGAGGAGGAAGAGAAAGAGTCAAGAAGAAGGAGAATGTGAAGGAGGAGGAGGAGGAGGAGGAGAGAGAGAAGGACAGTGGGGGTCCCTGGTGCTTTCTGAGCTTCCTTGTTTTCTTGCAGATGTTTTATAACCCAACTATGCAACATAATCAGGGCTAGAAGGGAGTCCGGCTTGCTCTGTGCAAGCAAAACTACTTGAATAGAAACAGCGCACAAAAAAAACCCCTCCCTTCTAGCACTGATGATGTTCCCTAGTTGGGTCATGAAACGTCCACCAAGCAAACCACCAAGCTCAGAGAGCACCAAGCGCCCCACAGTCCTATTCCTCATTTTCTCCTTCTCCTTCTCCTTCTCCTTCTTTCCTTCTCCAGTTTTGGGACCTCGAACAGGATCTGCACCTGACCCTTCCCTTCGTCTGAACTCGCATGCGAGACGCCTTTTGGCTTCGTCACACCTGGGTGGTTGGAGGTTTAGCTAGCAAGCCACCTCCAGCTCTGAAGACGCCCTTAGAATAACAGAGTGGGAAGGGACCTCGGAGGTCTTCTAGTCCAACCCCCTGCTCAAGCAGGAGGTATTATATCAATCAATCATTCGATCAGAATAGAGCTGGAAGGGACCTTGGAGGTCTTCTAGTCCAACCCCCTGCTCAAGCAGGAGACCTTAGACCATTTCAATCCATCAGAATAGAGTGGGAAGGGACCTTGGAGGTCTTCTAGTCCAACTCCCTGCTGAAGCAGGAGACCTTAGACCATTTCAATCCATCAGAGCTGGAAGGAGCCTTGGAGGTCTTCTAGTCCAACCCCCTGCTCAAGCAGGAGACCCTAGACCATTTCAATCCATCAGAATAGAGCGGTAAGGGACCTTGGAGGTCTTCTAGTCCAACCCCCTGCTCAAGCAGGAGACCTTAGACCATTTCAATCCATCAGAATAGAGCGGTAAGGGACCTTGGAGGTCTTCTAGTCCAACCCCCTGCTCAAGCAGGAGACCCTAGACCATTTCAATCCATCAGAATAGAGCGGTAAGGGACCTTGGAGGTCTTCTAGTCCAACCCCCTGCTCAAGCAGGAGACCTTAGACCATTTCAATCCATCAGAATAGAGCGGGAAGGGACCTCGGAGGTCTTCTAGTCCAACCCCCTGCTCAAGCAGGAGACCCTAGACCATTTCAATCAATCAATCAATCAATCAATCAATCAATCAGAATAGAGCTGGAAGGGACCTTGGAGGTCTTCTAGTCCAACCCCCTGCTCAAGCAGGAGACCTTAGACCATTTCAATCCATCAGAATAGAGTGGGAAGGGACCTTGGAGGTCATCTAGTCCAACCCCCCTGCTCAAGCAGGAGACCCTAGACCATTTCAATCCATCAGAATAAAGCTGGAAGGGACCTTGGAGGTCTTCTAGTCCAACCCCCTGCTCAAGCAGGAGACCTTAGACCATTTCAATCCATCAGAATAGAGCGGGAAGGGACCTTGGAGGTCTTCTAGTCCAACCCCCTGCTCAAGCAGGAGATACTATATGAATCAATCATTCAATCAAAATAGAGTGGGAAGGGACCTCGGAGGTCTTCTAGTCCAACCCCCTGCCTAGGCAGGAAACCCTACACCCCTTCGGACGAAGGCTTAATTTTATTTTTAATTTAACGATCGTGTCCCCGTTCCCATCTGGTTGAATTCAACAGGTGTGGCTTGCCACCAGGAAGATCTGTCCTTGGTTGATGTCCTTTCCCTGGGGGGTGGGGAGGTGGGGGCAGCTTTCTACCCTCTGCTGCAGTCCCTTTCCAGCCATCTCCCCACTCCCCAACTGCAGGCCCAGTCCTGAAGGACGGTCATAAAATGACGTCTACATTTCACAACGCCGCACCCCATCCTCGCATTGTTTGCGGTCTGACTTCTCTCCATTTTACAGCCTCCGTCCTAACTGGTACCGTGTCATCCTGGTTATTCAGTAACCAGGGTTTTCCTTTAAAACAAGCCCACTTTCTGACCGTCAAGCCAAAGGTCTCGTTCTCGTCTTCTCGGTCTAAAGAAGAGCCCGAATCGCTCGGTTTGGCCATGAGGTCCTCTCTGGTGCTGATTCTCGGTTTGTGCCTCCTGCCGGCCTTCGCCGAAGGCATAACTGTCCAGGTGAGCTTTGGTGGAGGAAGAGTCTCTGGGTTAGGATAGCGGGATCTGCGAATTGCTGGCTTAGATGTCCAAGGGATTGACAGGAGAGGCTGGTGATAAGAGTCAAAGCCACCTGGGGTTGTTTTGAGGCTTTTAATATTTTATTTGACGCTGGCTGTGAGGCAGGTGAGTGGTTCTTAAATAGGATAGGTAGGTAGGTAGGTAGGTAGGTAGGTAGGTAGATAGATAGATAGATAGATAGATAGATAGATAGATAGATAGATAGATAGATAGATAGATAGATAGACAGATGATAGATAGATAGAAAGAAAGAAAGATAGAAAGATAGATAGATAGATAGAAAGATTAGATAGATAGATAGATAGATAGATAGATAGATAGATAGATAGATAGATAGATAGATAGATACATGATAGATAGATACTTAGATAGATAGATGATAGGTAGGTAGGTAGGTAGATAGATAGATAGAGATAGATAGATAGATAGATAGATAGATAGATGATAGGTAGGTAGGTAGGTAGGTAGGTAGGTAGGTAGGTAGGTAGGTAGGTAGATAGATAGATAGATAGATAGATAGATAGATAGATAGATAGATAGACAGATGATAGATAGATAGAAAGAAAGAAAGATAGAAAGATAGATAGATAGAAAGATTAGATAGATAGATAGATAGATAGATAGATAGATAGATAGATAGATAGATAGATAGAAAGAAAGATAGAAAGATAGATAGATAGAAAGATTAGATAGATAGATAGATAGATAGATAGATAGATAGATAGATAGATAGATAGATAGATAGATAGATAGATACATGATAGATAGATACTTAGATAGATAGATGATAGGTAGGTAGGTAGGTAGGTAGGTAGATAGATAGAGATAGATAGATAGATAGATGATAGATAGGTAGGTAGGTAGGTAGATAGATAGAGATAGATAGATAGATAGATGATAGATAGGTAGGTAGGTAGGTAGATAGATAGAGATAGATAGATAGATAGATAGATAGATGATAGATAGGTAGGTAGGTAGGTAGGTAGGTAGGTAGGTAGGTAGGTAGGTAGGTAGATAGATAGATAGATAGATAGATAGATAGATAGATGATAGATGATAGATGATAGATAGATAGATAGATAGATAGATAGATAGATAATCAATAATAGGTAGATAGGTAGGTAGGTAGGTAGGTAGATAGATAAATAGATAGATAGATAGATAGGGATGGGGGAGGAGGGATGGGAGGAAGGGAGGGAGGGAGGGAGGAAGGGAGGAGGAGGAGGGAAGGAAGAGGAAGAGGGAAGGAAGAGAAAGAAGGGGAAGGGGAAGGAGAAGGAGGGGAGGAGGAGAAAGAGAAGGAGGAGGAGGAGAGGGAAAGGAGGAGAGGAGGAGGGGAGGAGAGGAGAGGAGAGGAGGGGAGATGGAGGAAGAGAAAGAAGAAGAAGGAGAAAGAGAAGAAGGAGAAGAGGGAAAGGAGGAAGAGGAGAGGAGGAGGAAGAGGAGGAGGGGAGGAGAAGAAAGAAGAGAAGAAGAGGAGGAGGAGGAAGATGGGATCAGTGGAGGCTTTCAAAAAGAGTCTGGACAGCCATTTGTCTGAAATGGTACAGGGTCTCCTGCTCGAGCAGGGGGTTGGACTAGAAGACCTCCAAGGTCCCATCCAATTCTACCATTCTAACCCCAGATCAATTAACTCGCCTCCAGAAGTTGTGGGTGAGCTTTTCGAGACGCAAGAAATATCTTGTTTTTCCTCTTCTTCTCCTGCCCAGGTCCACAATGTCACCTTCTCTTGGGATTCGGTCAAAGCCCTGAAGAAAGTTCTGGATGCTGCACCCCAAAACCCCCACTTCCGAAACAGGGGACCGGTGCCCGTGTGCTTAGACCCCGAACTCCCCCGTGAATTCGTGCCTCTCTGCGCCACTCCAAAGGCCGCCGAAGCGTTCAGGACTCTCGGTAGGTAAAACGGTGCTGATCGAGTTAAGCCACAATGGAGCTTCCTTGCAATACAGGCAGTCCTTGAGTTACGACCACATTCGAGCCCCCCCCCATGTAGATTGCTAAGCGAAACATATGTTAAGTGAGTTTTGCCTCGTTTTATGACCTCTCTCGCCCCCCCTTCCCCCATTGTGATGCCATTGTTAAATTAGTACTGGACAGGCTCCTTCGGAAACCATTTGGACTTCTGATTGTTTCACACTTACGACCGTTGCACCCTCTCCAGGGCAGGGTGATTAAAATCCAGATGTTTTCAGCCAGTGGCTCCTATTTATGACGGTCGCAGCATTCCTCGCGACCCCCTTTTTGTGGCCTTCGGCCGAGCAAAGTAACGGGGACGCCGGATTTGCTTAATCCCCGCGTGACCGATTCGAGAACTGCCACAATTCACTTAGCAACGGGGGGTAAGAAACATCGTAAAACGGGAGCGAAACTTACTTAGCACACATCTCACTTAGCAACTGAAATTTCAGGCTCCGTTGTGGTCGTAAGCCGAGGACCACCTATGCCACGACTGTTAAGGTGAATCGGGCGGTCGCAAGTCGAAGACTCCTCGCCCCGTGATGTGTGTGAAGCTTAGCAGTGTCATTTGGCCAACCTGGTTCACAGCCCCGAAAGTTGTGCAAACTCCAGAGAATTGTGTTTTTTGTCATTCGTATATGTCACAGCGGAGAGATTTTGAAGCAATTTGTCCATCCAGAAGGCAAATTCTCCAACGCTTCCAAGTTTCCCCCCCCCTCCCCAAAGAATCGTCACCTAAATAATTGAATGGGCACTTTGCACGGGAGCCGGGAGGTCATCTAGCCTACCCTTGACCCTAGAAATGTGCAATTGTTTTATCCCCGAGGGACGGTCACTCCGCTTCTGTCGAAACTCTTGGTTCACCCTCCCTGGAGGCATGGCCGAACGTCCTTCCTCTTGGGGAGATTTTTTTCCGATGATCAACCGACACCAACTTCCTGGTCCTTTTAACCCTTCCATTCCCCTAGTCCTCTTGAAGTCCCTGAAGAACATCACGGAAGGTCTTCTCCTTCAGATACTTCTGATGCTTTGCTGCAGAGGCCTTGGGAAATTCAGGGGATCCAGGCGTCTCGAAGTGGCTAAAGAAAAAAAATGATTAATCTGGGGTTCCCCACCCCCCACCCACACCTCACCTGTCTACCTTGCCTGGCTGTCGTTTCTTCTCTAGAACTTTGTTGTTGTTTTTTAAACAAATGGAAAAACTCCCTTGGGATTTAAAGAAATAAGCTGGAGAGAGGAGGAGGCAGGAGGAGGAGTAGAGGAGGAGAGAGGAGGAGGTAGGCGAGGAGTGCAGGATGGAAGGAGGAGGAGAGAGGAGGAAGGAGGAGGAGGAGGAGGAGGAGGATGGAGGAGGAGGAGGAGGAGGAGGAGGAGGAGGAGGAGGAGGAGGAGGAGATGGAGGAGGAGGAGGAGATGGAGGAGGAGGAGGAGGAGGAGGAGGAGGAGGAGGGAGGAGGAGGAGGAGGAGGAGGAGATGGAGGAGGAAGAGGAGGAGGAGGAGGAGGAGGAGGAGGAGGAGGAGGAGGAGGAGGAGGAGGAGGAGGAGGAGATGGAGGAGGAAGAGGAGGAGGAGGAGGAGGAAGAGGAGGAGGAGGAGGAGGAGGAGGAGGAGGAGGAGGAGGAGGAGGAGGAGGAGGAGGAGGAGGAGGACTGTGGTGTCCCTGGTGCTCTCTGAGCTTGGTGGATTTCTTGCAGGCGTTTCGTGACCCAACTAGGGAACATCATCAGTGCTAAAAGGGAGGGTGGGTTTGTTTGCTCTCCGTTTATGTACAAGTGGCTTAGCTGATAGTACACTTGGCTCTTGTTTGCTCATCACAAACATTGTCAGGACATATGTGAGAAGTGAGCAAAACCCATTCTCTTCTAGCACTGATCATGTTCCCTAGTTGGGTCACGAAACGCCTGCAAGAAATACCACCAAGCTCAGAGACCACCAAGGACCTCACAGTTGTTGTCGTCGTCCTCCTCCTCTCTCCTTCTCTTCTCCTCCTCCCCTTCTTCTTCCTCTCTCCCTCCTATTCCTTCTCTCTCCTCCTCTTCCTCTCTCTTTCTTCTCCTCCTCCCTTCCACAAACCCCACTCCTTTTACCACTGATGCCGTTCCCTAGTTGAGCCGTGAGACGTCTCCGAGCTCCCCGAGGGGTCCCACAGCCCAGCCCTCAGCTACCCAGAGTCCCTTCTATCCATTCCCTCTCTCACCATTTATAACTGCTGCTTGGGGCTACTCGTAGGGGGTTCCTAGTTTGGGTGTCGTAGGACCTTCGGCCAACTTCTAGCAACTTCTCCAGGTCGGAGTAGCTCATCATGTCAATGTTGTTGAGGTCGAGGAGGATCTCTTGAGCCCATCTTGTCTTCCTTGCCTTCAGACCGCATCGCCAGCGACCCCGAGACCTGCGAAATCTGCTTTAACGTCGCCTGCTCCGGATGCTAAGTGAGAACCGGCTGTGCTCTCCACTGATGGTCTCCTGTTGGTTACCCATCCCATTCTTTCTGTTGTGACCTCCCACAACCTCGTGTTCGAAGTCGCCTCCGGCTCATCTCCGTAGAATTCAGGACTGGCGTCGAGAGAGAAACGGGGGAAAGACACGGGAAACCCGCTGCGATCCTGGAAAACAAACCACGATGTCTCCTCCTCAATAGCTGCGTTCACCCTAAGCTTTTGTTTCCTTAACCGTGGTTTGTTGGGCAAACCACACTCAAATGAAGCATGCTCGTCTTACTTTTTGAACTGTAAAACTTAGTTTGATAAGAGCGAAAGCCCAACGTAAGCGGGAAACGGTACTTTTTGGCTCAACTGCTCCTGCTTGGGCGGGGGGGGTGGGGGTGGACTACATGACCTACGAGGTCCCTTCCAACTCTGTTAATCTAATCTAATCTAATGGTTTTTTTACTCTTTGCCACAAAGTTAGCCTCCAGGCCACGTTTCTGCCACTTTTTTCCTTCGTGTCAACTCCACTCCCTGCCCACGGAGTCGTTTTCGCTTCTCTATTTCAAGCTGTTTCAAACTTTCTCGTCTGCAACATCCTTTCCCTTAAATAAATTTATTTTTGTACTTCTACAACTCTTAAATATCCTGCTCTGCTCTCTCCATCTTTGGTGGGTGGGAGGGAGGCCCCTGAAGCACCATAAAACGTAAAAATGCCCAACCCTCCCAAAAATGAAATTGCCCATTGGAAAACAGATTATTCGGTCAATAAAATGCTTTTATAGGGGAAATTATTCTCTAAGATAGTTTCCTGGGGCTGCCGTCCTTAAGTGAAACAGGGCAAGGAGAAGGTTAGAAGGTTAGAAAGGTTTATAGCTTGTGTTCGAGTTACGATGGTAATGGAGCCTGCCCATTAGGGTCGTAAGTCAGTAAACAGTCGTAAAAATGAATCCATCTCGTGACCGAAGTTATGAATGATCCAATCCTGGAGGTTTTTTTTTTTTTTTTCAAAAAGTTTTATTGGTTTTTTAAAACATTTATAAGGAAAAGGGTAGGTGGAATGGTTACAAATTTTGGCAGTTGCAAGTGTGGCAGACGCCCCCTCCCTCCAAACTCATAGGTTACATCTAAGTATAAAATATTAATACATAATCATAAAAAATCAGCATATTGATTCTAGAAAAAATAATTTTCAATCAGTTTATATAGTTATGATATATAGTCTAGATATAATTTCATTATTACTTTCGGTCTGTTTATAACATTGTGGTTTTCTTATTCATTTTTGTGATCTGAGCTTTCTTGGTGTTGCCCCTTCACCCCCCGCTGGCAGAGCTCCGGCCCCTCCCGTGTCCTGTGTGACCGTTGTGGTATCTTCTGTTTTTTCTAGGTTCGCTTTATTTTTTTCCATAAAGGCCTGTGCCTCTATGGGTGTGTTGATTCTGATTCTTGTCTCCTCCCAGAATAATATCAGCATACCTTGCCGATTCAGGCGATCAGACCTCAATTCCTAATGACCAGTAAACCCCACCCTGAGGGAGGATGTATAATGTGTGGAATACACAGGATACACTAATTGCTAAATACTATTTTTCCTATTATTATGGGATCATAGTATTATTTAAGGGTTATGTTTTTATTTTTCCTGTTATTTTATATTATCAAATTTTTTTTTTTATATTCTGTTTAGTTTGTTGTTTATATTTATTTATTGTTTTTTTTTTTGTTTTTTTTTTTTGTTTTTATTTTTTTTTTTTTATTATTTTTTATTTTTTTTATTTTTTTTTTCTTTATTTTTTATTTTTTTCTTTATTTTGTTTTTTTTTTTTCTTAATCTATTATAAATTTTTTTTTTCCTTTTTTTTTTTTTTTTCCCCTAATATTCTCCCTTGGGGATTCCCCCTGCTTCAAGATAGTTTATTTCCCCCCTTTTTTCCCCTCCCCTAACATCGGGTAATAAGAACAAACGGGATCACTGCCCCCATTGGTACACTCAGAATTTTTTGTCTCATGAGCTTTTTCTTTCTGATAAACATTTTAATAGAACACCCTAAATCCCTGGGTACAATTTGGTGTGTTCTAAGTGTTGGCATAACATCTTGAATTCACTCTATAAAACCAGACTATCCTCCTGCCCCTAATGCACAACTGTTGTTTTTTTCTTTTATTGTGTGTTACATAACTTAAATCGGCCAAAATGGTAGTTTTATATCATAATGTCCCAAATGTCTTTTTTTTCATCATTCTCTACTTTTCCTTCACAATATTTGTTATGATCTATAGATAGAATGGACAATCCCCTTCTCACCTCCGGCTCAAATTAAATTTACGAGTTTATTCAGTATTGTTGGATTCATACTCAGTACTACAACAAAGAACGCACTAGTCCGTAATTTTACAAACTCATATAAATTTTAATCAATATAATCTAAACTTCTACAAAGCTATATCAACCATTCTTCTAAACCAAAGACTACTAAAACTACCATTCGTAATCACAAACTACTTTAAACCCCCCCCCCTCACTCCCAACCGGGGGGGGGGGGGGGGCGAGGGGGGGGGGGGGGGGGGTGGGGGAACGGGATAGTTTTGACTCTCAAACGAAGGTCCCATGTCTCTGTGAGTTCTTATAGATTTGGACTTGGTTCTCTTTTTTAATTTTCTTCTTTGTTCATTTTCCTTTTAATTGTTTCTTCTTAATTTCCTCCTTCCTATTGGCCCTGTAAAAATTTGCTTGAAGCAGTTTTTTGGCCAAATATCCATCTCTGTACTTTTAGGTTGCATCAGGTCTGTAATCTTTGATTGTGTAGCAGGGACTGGATGTTGCTGATGTAGGGGGCAGAGGTGTGCACAAAGCCAGCCGTTTTCCAGGGGGTGGTCCTTTTAGGAGAGCATAGTTTATATATAGATAAAAGAGTCCCAGTCTAAGAGTAGAGAGTGGACAGCCTTCGGAGAGTCAGCAGGGAGGCCAGATGAAGTCCAGGAGGCAGAAGATCCAAGCAGGAGAGAATATGTCTTTAGGTCAGTCCTGGACGATAGAGTAAGAGTTTTTTATTTTTCACCCCCAGAGAGTTCAAGGAATAACAATGCCCACAAGAGATTCTTCCAGGGTAGCACGGAGAACACAAAAGACCCCTGGAAGCCTGAATTTTTAAAATGTTGGAGACAGGTTTCCCAGTGCATGAAGAACAACGAAGTGTGCAACCTTGTCCACCCCCACCTTTGCCCTGCCCAGCTTTCTAGTTCGGCTCAGAGAGGAATAACAAAGTTTTCAAAAATTCCCAAAGTCCTCATATCATCAGATAATGTACATGTTATGTGGGATGGAGTTTAAATTTCAAGAAAGTCACTTTAAAGGCGAGGATGTGGCATCATTGGTTGGTTCTTTCGCTTCCTTCTCCTCTTCTTCTTCTTCTCTTCTCTCTTCTTCTTCTCCTATCCCTGTCTCTCTTCTCTCATCATTTCCTCCTTTTCTCCTCCTCTCTCCTTCTCCCCTTCTCCCATCCTCCCTCTCTTCATTCACCACTCTCTCGCTCTCTCGTTCTTCTTTCTCTCTCTCTCTACTCCCTTCCTCCCTATTTTGCCTCTCATTCCCCCCCCCTCTCTTTCCTCTTTTCTTCTCTTCCTTCTCTCTTGCCTCATCCTATATTCTCTCTTTCTTCTTCTTTCTTACTCTCTTCTTCTACTTTTTTTGCCTCCTCTTCTCTCTCCTCTCACCCTCCTCTGCTCTTCTGCTCTCTCTCCTTCTCTCTCCTTCATCCCCTCTCCCCTCTCATTTCTCACTCCCCCCCCTCCTCCTTTTCCCCCTCCCCTGGTCTGTGTGATCAGCAGCAAATAATCCACGCCTCCATACTCCATTTGTTGTTCCACCACAACCCCCAACCCACCCCTTCTCCTGCCACCACCTGTAACAAGCGTAACGACACCGAAAAACCAAAATCTTCCCCTGTATCACCGTTCTCTTACACACCCCTCCCACCCCTGTCAATCCTGTTTTTAACTTCGCCACCCCACCCCCCCCCCTCACCCACCCCCCGACCACAAAACCCCACCCCCACACCCCCCGCCGCAGCTTCTTACCTCTCTCAAACACAACCCATCAGCATAGAAAAAATAATAATTAATAACATACCTCCTCATCATTGCCAGAATCGAAGACGCTATAAATTAAAATAAAAATATCACCCAAAGCCCCCCCCCCACCCCCACCGCCCCACATCCCCCCACCCCGACCACCCCCCCCAACCCACCCCCCCCCCCCCCCCCTCTCACTCCCACGACTCACCATCAAATATATCAAAATCAAAACACCATCATCATATCCCCAGTGTCCTGGATCGAGGCTGTGGTGGCCCCCCCAACCATCCGCCTGCCTATGCATTTTATCCCCCCCCCGCGATTTTTGTGTGGGCCGCCCCACTCCGGCAGGGGGCTCCTCATTTCGTGGCGTCCTGGTGCCCCCCAGTGAGTGGGGAAGCCCACCGGGGAGCCCAGAGCGGTCAAAACGAGTTGTCCGTCGCTGTCAGCCCCGCCGGAACCGGAAGTCCTTGAGCCAGAGTGCTTTCTGATCCCCAGGAATCTAAGATTGTGATTGATGCCATTAAGGCTGTCTGAATGGCAGAAAGCTCTCTTCAACTTCAGTCCCACTCTGACTTCATGGAGAATAGGGCAGTTCTTTCTTTCAGACACAAGACATAGTCATCCAGGCTGCCCTCAAGTGGAGAATTGTAGATGATAACCGCCATGCCACCCCTATGGTTGGGACTCTTTGGTAGAAATTGAGTTTGTTTGCTTGGGTGGTAACCAAACCGTACTCCCCTGCTGCGTAGTAAGCATCCCCAAATTGAGTCTGCTTGATGCTACTTGCAAAACAAAAGAGTCTCCAACATATATTGTTCTAGGACAACACATAATCTTTCTTTGTGTGATTCCAGAATCTGGACAGGTCAGAGCAAATGGCCACCCAGGCAGGTATGGATTTGAGCCAAGGATATATCAATGCCCAGTCACATATAGGAAATCAAAAGTTAAATCTTGTTTTTTGTCTTAAGGTCGTAATGAAGGTAACGTTCTAGGAGATAAGTAAAACTTTATATATCATCCTTTTCTCATGCACCCAATCCCTCTCTAGTTTTGCTTTTGGTCTATCTAGTAACAATTTTCCTTCTCCCCCTCCCCCTCCCCGCATCCCCGGAATGTTGAAACTATTAAATCAATACATATATATTTCAATTAGATTTGGATGGATTACAAGATATTTTTTTTTCCCCTCCCCCCCTTCGGGATCTACAATACAGTTTGACTGAGACAAGGGTTGAGTTCCAGCTTCTGCTACTGACTATTTTATCTCAGCATGGGGATGCGAGCAGTAGTAAAAAAAAATCTTCTGTGCATGTGCAGGAGAAAAAACAAGATGGCATCCCCTATGGTGCCAACACCAGATAAAACAGGTTTGTGGAGGCATGGCATGCAGGATACTACTGATTTACTACCAACTAACAGAGGCAAAAATCGGACAAAACCAGTAGGAACCCCACCTCTGGACAGAGGCCTTAGTCTCCCACCCTGAATTATGTGTGTGCCTAGGACCTGGATATATCTCCCTCTTTTGTCCAACCCAACTGTTAATACTTAACATTTATATTAATACCTCGCCCCCCAACAAAGTAAACTTTAGATCATACACATTCTCATGATAAAAAGCCCAAAATCCACCGCAAAAAACAGAAAGATCGTGGCAAATGAGATACTCTGACATAAACTAGTGATTATCTACCTCTAATAATGCTACAATCCGTGTCCCTCTGTCATTTAGATAAAGTAAATTTAGACACTCAAGAATTAAACACTAACAAAAAAAAAAAACTGCAAGAAAAAACCTCAATAACATGAAGACCAAAAAAGAAAACTTATGTTCAACTCTACATACCAACTCGATGTCCCAACCTCCCCCCACCCTCCCCCCCCCCCCAAATGCCCTTTATCCATATACCTTGGTAACCATTCCCCCAACCACATGATTCGAACACCTTGTCATCCCAATCGCACACACACGCCCCATGCATACCACCCAACCTCCCAAAGCCCAAAGTCCGAAAAACCAACCCCCCCTCCATAAAAAAAAAACCTAGCACAAAAAACCCCCTTAACCTCAATGCCTCCCCTCACCCATAGAACAACAAATTGTCCTTCCACTTTCCCCCCTACCCTAGCCCAATCCATTTAACCATTGAGAAATTAAACAGATTACACCACACGCACCACAACCACAAACACTGACACTCCACCCTTCACATTCCCAACCAGCCACCCACCCCATACCCATCCGTGCAACTCCCAACTCACACCGACACCCATTTCCGCCCTCAGACCCCCTCCCCAACACAATATCCTTCAGTTCACATCAATCCAAATCAACATGACCACCGTCCATCCACCGATAAAGCACTTATGCAAAACTTAAACAAGTATGTAGAAACACCATAAAACCCATAAATACAATTACCTCCCAAACATCCATAAAAAACAAAAGAACACAACCAAAAGAAGAAGCATATAGTCCATATATAAGTGTATTCCTATAGAAATGAGTGGGCTGTGACTAGGAACTGAGTACAAAACACACCAACACACACACCAAAACACACACACACTACAATCACAACCTCAAAACAGTTCTCTTCCTAAACACAACAACCCATCCACGACATGTTACACACACCCCCCACTCGAGGATATCGCTCTCCCCTACAATCCTTATAAACACCCCCCCCCCCCCCACGACCCCCCCTTAACATCACAACAAAAGAAGCACCCCCATAAATAGAGCACTATGGATATCCAAGATAAATGTGTTCTTACAAACTACAAAAATTCTTATCCGTTCTTATGTGCTTCGGATGTCACCCCACCCATGCATTCAGCAGTGTGTATCCCACAAATTGCCGTTATTGTGTCAAAAAATCCTGATAATTGAAGGAGAAATATAGACTAACCCTCACACCCATATCCGCCCCAATATATAATTGACATAAACATTACCCAACCCAACGTCTATACATACTCACACAAAACCTTAATCATAGTTTCTGACTAATGACCATACTTAAAACCTTCCCAAAAAGAATACTCAAGGATATTGCTAAATTGAATTAATGCCTGTGAGCTCGTCTATTGCTATCTTGCATCCAAAACAAAGCCTTAACACATAGTTTTTCCCTTCCAGTACCATAAAAACTCCTAAAACATGACACAGACCCATTCTCCTTAACTCCTATCACAATCATTTTCATGAACCACCCCCCTGTCTTCTTTTCCCTAGTACCAGATGCAAGATTTGTCCACTATTTAACAGGTGAGACCATCCTCTCCAGACCATAGTCTGTGTGCGTTGAGGTTATTAAGGCTGTGTTACATGCTAGAGCCTACAACCCCATCACAACCATTTCATTTGATGACTGTAGACATAACTTTGAACCTTAGCAAGCTTGCAACAAAATAAACCCCAGGATCACAAACGGTTGCAGTGACAAGCAACATTCTCTCCTTTCTACTTCTTCGGACTCTTGCGGAGCCGGAGGATCCAATCTAGTGCTCCTCACCAGCGCACATCCCTCATCACAGCTCTAGCCACAGTCCCCCTACCAATTCTGATTTCTCATTAAGGAGGTGTCATTGTACCAACGAGTGCATGGTGAAGGTGACTCTCCCTCATGCTGCAGATCTGAGGCTAGAGCCGCAGAGGGAGACTCCTGCACATGATGTCCCATTTCCCTTCCTATTCCTGAGCCAACATGTGAAGTGGACTGCGCTCGCGCAGATCTAGGCTGTGCTGAGAGCACGTCCTGCACACGTGGTCCCATTCCTCGCCCCCCCCCCCTTCCTTTCCCCCTCCATCCCTGTGCCAACATGAGGGGCCCCCCCGACCCCCACCCACGTGCGGCGGCTTCGCACAATATCTGAGGCTAGCGCTGAGGGAGCACAGCGGGGCTCTTCTTTTTTTACACTTCCCTCTCCGCATCGAACAAGTGGAAGGAGTGCTGTCCCCGCTTAAACCGATATCCAGGGTAATATTGCTATGCA
>JAKRSK010005336.1:2500-21753 GCA_029891615.1 Natrix natrix natrix | reverse complement strand
TCTTCCAAGGGATCTTCCAAGAGTGCAGAGAAGAGCAACAAAGATGATTAGGGGACTGGAGACTAAAACATATGAGAGGTTGCAGGAACTAGGTATGTTTAGCTTAAGAGAAAGAAGGACTAGGGGAGACATGATAGCATTGTTCCAATATCTCAGGGGTTGCCACAAAGAAGAGGGAGTCAAACTATTCTCCAAGGCACCTGTGGACAGAACAAGAAGCAATGGGTGGAAACTAATCAAGGAGAGAAGCAACTTAGAACTGAGGAGAAATATCCTGACAGTGAGAACAATTAATCAGTGGAACAGAGTTGCCTCCAGAAGTTGTGAATGCTCCAACACTGGAAGTCTTTAAGAAGATGTTGGATAGCCATTTGTCTGAAACGGTATAGGGTTTCCTGCCTAGGCAGGGGGATTGGACTAGAAGACCTCCAAGGTCCCTTCCAACTCTACTATTGTATTATTGTATTATTGTATTATTGTATCTTGGAGGTCTTCTAGCCCAACCCCCTGCTCAGGCAGGAAACCTATACCTGTTGGACAAATGGTTTTCCAATCTCTGGAAGGAGGAGGAGGGGGAGGGGAAGGGGGAGAAGGAGGAGGTGGTGAAGAAGGAGAAGGAGAAGAACAAGGAAAAGAAAGAGAAGGAGGAGAGGGAGAGAGGGAGAAGGAGAAGGAGGAGAGGAAGAGGGAGAAGGTAGTGAACAAGGAGAAGAAAGAGAAGGAGAAGAAGGAGGAGAGGGAGAAGGAGAAGGTGGTGAAGACGGAGAATGACAAGAAGGAGGAGAAAGAGAAGGAGAAGAAGGAGGAGAGGGAGAAGTTGGTGAAGAAGGAGAAGAGCAAGGAGAAGAAAGAGAAGGAGAAGAAGGAGAAGGTGGTGAAGACGGAGAAGAACAAGAAGGAGGAGAAAGAGAAGGAGAAGGAGGAGGAGATGGAGAAGTTGGTGAAGGAGAAGAGCAAGGAAAAGAAAGAGAAGGTAGTGAACAAGGAGAAGAAAGAGAAGGAGAAGAAGGAGGAGAGGGAGAAGTTGGTGAAGAAGGAGAAGAGCAAGGAGAAGAAGGACAAGAAGGAGAGGGAGAAGGAGAAGGTGGTGAAGACGGAGAAGAACAAGAAGGAGAAAGAGAAGGAGAAGGAGGAGGAGAGGGAGAGGGAGAAGTTGGTGAAGAAGGAGAAGAGCAAGGAGAAAGAGAAGAAGGAGAGGGAGAAGGAGAAGGTGGTGAAGATGGAGAAGAACAAGAAAAAGAAGAAAGAAAAGGAGGAGGAGAAGAACAAGAAGGAGAAGAAAGAGAAGGAGAAGGAGGAGAGTGAGAATGAGAAGGTGGTGAAGAAGGAGGAGAAAGAGAAGGAGAAGGTGGAGAGGGAGAAGGTGATGAAGAAGGAGAAGACCAAGGCACACTTTCAGAGAAAGGGCAACCCACTTCCTTCCCTGTGATAATATTGTTCACATTCCTCTCCCTTCTAGATTTGGCCACCGTTCTTGGCAGGAAAAACCGTTCCATGTATTCAGTTCTGGAAAGAGCTGAGAACAACCAGCGTGAGTCACACCCTGGTTGTGTCAGCACACAGCTAGCAATCTGTTCCCCCTTCCCAAGACTTGGTGTATCTCCTGGAAACTCACAAGGCCTGTAAGATCTCTAATGGGCCATTTGGCTCAAGTCCAGCAAAAGAAAAACTTGGCCAAAGAGGGGGAAAGCAAGGCGAAAATGAAACGAGGCGTGTTTGTGAGTAAATAGGCCAGGGGTGTCCAAACTTGGGAACTTTAAGACGTGTGGACTTCAACTCCCAGAATTCCCCAGCCAGCCATGCTGGCTGGGGAATTCTGGGAGTTGAAGTCCACACGTCTTAAAGTTCCCAAGTTTGGACACCCCTGAAATAGGCCAATGAATCAGGCCTGGGGACCCCAAAACAGGTTCTAGAACCTGGGAGGGGCAAAGGTTAGGCCTGGAAAAAGGACTCTGAACCTTCCCTACATGTAGTCCTCGACTTACGACCACAACCGTAGTCAACATTTCCATCGCTTACAAAGCAGTTGTTCAGTGAGCTTTGCCACACGTTATGACCTTTTTGCCACGGTCATTAAACAAATTGCTGCAGTTGTTAAGGGACTCATGTGGTCGTTAAGTAAATCTGGCTTTTTCCTGGAGCTTTTGGCTTGTGAGAAGCCAGCTGGGCAGGTCACAAATGGCGATCCCAGAACCCCCCGGGACTCTGCAACTGTCATAAGTACATGCCAGTTGACAAGCATCTGAATTTTGATCGTGTGATCGCACTGACACTGAAATGGTCATAAGTGTGAAAAACGGCCATAAGTCACTGTTTCCAATGGTGTGGTCACTTTGAACGGTCACTAAATGGAAGTTGTAAGTCGAGGACTTCCTGCAATTTAGAAGAAGGGACATCGTTTTTTTAAAAAAAAATAATTTAAAAAATCTTTGTTGAATACAGGTAGTCCTCAGGTTACGGCCACAACTGAGCCAAAAAATTATGTCGCTAAGTGAAGCATTTGTTAAGGGACTTTGCCACATTTTACGACTTTTCTTGCCACTGTTGTTAAGTGAATCGTTGCATCTTTTTAAGTTAGTAACACGGTTGTTAAGTGAATATGGCTTCCCCACTGACTTTGCTTGTGAGAAGGTCGCAAAAGTTGACACTTCGACTGTCATAAATTTGAACCAATTGGCAAGCATCTGAATTTTGATCACATGACCATGGGGATGCGGCAGCGGTCGTAAGTGTGAAAAATAGTCACTTTTTCCAGTGCCGTCGTAACTTTCAACGGTCACTAAACGAACTGTTGTAAATCAAGAATTACCTGTACATGCCAGTAATGAGAACCGCTCAATAGTCATTTTCTCATCACTGTAAAACTTCAAACGGTCACAAAAGAAATGGTCATAAGTTGAGGACTATGTACACATTTCACTATTTCACTCGAGACATTTAAACAGACAGGGGAACACAAACACAAACTGTTAGGCTTTTATGCAGTTCACTAATGTAGCTGGGCAAAAGGAAATACTTTGGAATAGTATCTGAAAAAATGACACAATCTGAATTCCAGTGAAGTCATATTTGCTCTCCCCGTATGGTCTAATTCTGATAACTCAGAGCCTTCTTTGGGAAAATGAGTCAAAACCCATTTCCCCAACAATTTCTCTTGAGGGTTTGCAGGGGTGTCCAAACTTGGGAACTTTAAGACTTGTGGACTTCAATTCCCAGAATTGCTGGGGAATTCTGGGAGTTGAAGTCCACAAGTCCTTAAAGTTGCCAAGTTTGGACACCCCTGCTGTAATGCAACATTTCTTTTAAAAATCCTTCATTGGGATATCTCATTTCTTCCATCAATTCCAGGTAAGGTAAAGGTAAAGGTTCCCCTTGCACCTATGTGCTAGTCGTTCCCAACTCTAGGGGGCGAGGCTCATCTCCGTTTCAAAGCCAAAGAGCCAGCACTGTCCAAAGACGTCTCTGTGGTCATGTGGCCGGCATGACTCAACGCCAAAGGCGCACGGAACGCTGTTACCTTCCCACCAAAGGTGGTTCCTATTTGTCTACTTGCATTTTTTACATGCTTTTGAACTGCTAGGCTGGCAGAAGCTGGGATAAGTAACAGCAGCTCACTCTGTTAGGCGGCGCTAGGGATTCGAACCGCCGAACCGCCGACCTTTCTGATTGACAAGTTCAGCGTCTTAGCCACTGAGCCACCGCCTCTCTTTTCATTTCCATGTAAAAATGTACAAACACCCAAGTATTAATTGGTAATCATTATTATTCATCTTTGTCCCCCTGTACAGATAGTCCCCAACTTAGGATCACAATTGAGCCCAAAATTTAAAGTTGCTAAGCGAGACTGTTGTTAAGTGAAGTTTGCCCCATTTTACAACCTTTCTGACGGTGGTTGTTAAGCAAATCACTGCAGTTGTTAAATTGTGAAGTGATTCTGGCTTGCCACATTAACTTTCCTTCTCAGGCAGTCGGGAAAGAGCATCATGTGACCGTGGGACGCCGCAACCGTCATAAATACATGCCAGTTGCCATGAGTCCGAATTGTGATCACGTAACTGTGAGGATACTGCAACGGTCACAAGTGCGAAAAATGGCCATAAGTCATTTATTTCAGGGCCATTGTAACTTTGGTCACTAAAGGAATGTTGTAAGATAAGGACTACATGTTACTATCTAATATTCACTATTAATTCAGTGGGAATACAGGAAGTCCTCAACTTACGACCGCAACTGAGCCCAACATTTCTGTTGTTAAGTGAGAGGTTTGTTAAGTGAGTTTTGCCCCATTTTATCGCCTTCCTTGCTTCAGTTCTTATGTGACTCACTGCAGTGGTGAAGTTAGTAACACGGTCGTTAAGTGAATCTCGCTTCCCCATTGACTTCGCTTGTCGGAAATTTGCAAAAGGGGATCATGTGACCCTGGGACCCTGCAATCGTCATAAATAGGAGTCAGATGCCAAGGGTCAGAACTTAGATCACATGATCCCGGGGATGCTGCAAAGGTCGTAACCTTTGCAGCATCTCCGTAACTTATGAAAAATGGTCATAAGTTATTGTTTTCAGTTTCGTTGTAACTTTCAACGGTCACTACATGAACCATTGTAAGTCAAGGACTACCTGTATTTCCTAGTTCAAAAGAGACACTGTTCAATGTTGGGATTTGCAGTGTCCCGGGGTCACGCGATCCCCCCTTTGCGACCGTCTGACAAGCAGAGTCAATGGGGAAGCCAGATTCACTTAACAACCGTGCTGCTCACTTACCGATGGCAGCGACTCCCTTCACAACTGCAGCAAGCAAAGTCCTACAAGGGGGCGAAACTCGCTTAACCACTGCCTCGCTCAGCAACGTGGCTCAATTGTGGTCGTAAGTCGAGGACTCCCTTGAATGCCGATCTGAAACTCGGGAGGGGGAGGACTTCTTTGTTGTTGCTTGCCCTCCCCACCCATGAACATCACAAACATCCCGTGCGAGTTGTCAGGGTGTGAAATGGAAGCAAACATATCCCACTGCGTTGTCTCTGGATGTACCATCCGAGGTGGGTTCCTACCGGTTCTCACCGGTTTAGGGCGAACCGGTAGTGGCATGCTGGCCTGGGTCACAGAAACGGCAGCGACCCCAGCTGGCCACGCCTCTGAACCAGTTCCCCGGTCACCGCAGCATGGGGTTTTTTGGGGGGCATTTGTTAATGTTCTGCACATCCACAGACCTACCGTATTTTTCGGAGTATAAGACGCACCTTCCCCCCCCCCCAAGAAAAGAGCATTGGTGCATCTTATACACCGAATACAGCCATTTTTGGCTTCCTGATAGCCCTACCCCTGCATCCCATTTTTGCAAAAAATGGGCAAACACGGAGGTGTTTTTTTTCCTGCCCCCCAGGAGCACTCTGCAGGCTTCAGCAGGGCTGGGGGAAGGCAACAACGGATCCGTTTTTGAGAAAAACGTCCCGTTTTCCACCCCCTTTTTGCAAAAACGGGGGTGTTTTTTTGCATCCCCCCAGCCCTGCTGAAGCCTACAGAAGTGCTTCTGGGGGCCGAGGAGGACAAAACCTTTTTTTCCTTACTTACAGTACCTCTTTCGAAATCTTGGCGCGTCTCATGCACCGCTGCGTCTTATAGCCCGAAAAATACGGTATTTACAGCAACAGTGCAGGCGTGCACCGAAACCAGCAGTAACGCCGGAGCAACCCGGCCCTGTGTACCATCCATTTGAAATCTCCTGCAGGCATAGAAAAGCGTCTCGTTAAGGGTAGGTGGTAGGTGACCTTGGAGGACTGTAGGAGCAGGAAGGAGAAAAGAGCTACTTAGCTGCCTTCTATTAGCTGCCCAGGAGGTGGGAGATAGCAGAAGGACAAAAAAACCCACAATTGCTGGCCAAATAATGGTTAGAGAGTCATTTTCCAGGCATGGCGTCCTGTACAAAGTCGCCTCTGTGCCTTCAGAAGGAGAAGGGAGAATAATTGCGTCTTGCTTCTACAAAGGAGATTCCAGGGGCATGACAGATGGCGCTTCTCAATTCGGTGGCTCAAATATTGCCCATTTTGGAAAGGAATAAATTGTCCCCCTCCGGTAGGGGACAGTAATAATAACCACAACAATAACAGCAGAAGAGAAAGAACTGGAGAAAATAACAAAAATACAAAGGGCTGCAAAGAGAAATAGAACGACTGTGGCAAAAGAAAAGCCACAAAGAAGAGGGAGTCAAGCTATTCTCCAAAGCACTTGAAGGCAGGACAAGAAGCAACGGTTGGAAACTCATCAAGGAGAGAAGCAACCTAGAATTAAGGAGAAATTTCCTGACAGTGACAACAATTAATCAGTGGAACAACTTGCCTCTAGAAGTTGTGAACGCTCCAACACTGGAAGTTTTTAAGGTGTTGGGATAACCATTTGTCTGAAATGGTATCAGGTTTCCTGTCTAGGCAGCGGGTTGGACTAGAAGACCTCCAAGGTTCCTGCCAACTCTATTGTTCTGTTATTCAAAGAAAGTCATAGGGGCAGCCCTGGGTTCAATCTCAAAAGAATTGCAGCACCATCGACATTGACAAAATCCCCAATAGTCAATTGCAAAAGGCAGCTTTACTCAGAACACCTGACGTCCTGTAAGGATATCTTTAGCCCCATGAAACCTCAAACCCCTATCATCTGCTAGCTCAGGTGCTTTGGAAGGAGTCAATAGGTGGATACAAATATCTAGTCTGATCATCTGACTGACGATGATGATATCCATTCTGTTGTGTCTGAGTCTGGTTGATTCTGTGGGCTAAGGGGTCTCCACATCTTCCTTTCTTGCAGTACTTCTTTGAGGTGTTCTATGCTTTGGCTGGCGTCAGCTTTGATGGTGTCCAGCAGAGGTGGTATTCAGCCAGTTCGGACTGGTTCGGGCAAACCGGTTGTCAGGCCTGCAGCCAGTTCCTTTTGGGCTGCCACACTAATATTCTATTCTACTATGCTGTTTCATTAGTGGGGAATTGGGAGGGGGAATAGTAAGGAGTTAGATGCTATGTAGCCATAACAACATTCTTGCTAGAAAGCCAAGGTCATCCTTTGTCTCTACACCTCTGCACCTGACCGGGACTGGATGGGTGGATCTGCCAGCATGGCAGTGGGAGATTGGACCATGTGATGGACTTCTGGGTGTGGGGAAAAGATCTTGAACTTTCAACTGGGTGGTGAAACTGGGGAAGCTTTCAGATTTGTTTTTTTCCCAGATATGCCAACATGGCTCTCTTAATAAATTGGAACTTTGAGCAATACTTTGCCTTGGACTCTGATTTAATTTTGGATGCTATTTGGAACCCTGACACCAGTAGTGGCGGCCTGACAGCTAACCCAAAGCAGAAGGGTGGGATTAGAAAGCAGTCATCCCCTCACCCAAGATGCTGTACAGGATGAAAGCCTTTAGCCACAATAGGAATGGCCCCACACCTTTCAGAACACAAGGCTCTCCCCTGCACAACAGTTCAAACTTCCAAGTCACAGAAAGCTACAAAGGTCCATCCACTCAACCAACCAGGTTATTCAGCTGACCCAGAACTGGTGTTGGTTCTGTTCATCATTAAACTTTCTTCCCAAACAGCCTCCGGCATCTTTCTCCCAGCTTGGAACTTCTTGTACTCTTCTCAATGGAATACAATAGCACAGTTGGAAGGGACCTTGGAGGTCTTCTAGTCCAACCCCCTGCCTAGGCAGGAAACCCTATACTGTTTCAGACAAATGGCTATCCAACATCTTCTTAGAAACTTCCAGTGTTGGGGCATTCACAACCTCTGGAGGCAACTTCTGTTCCACTGATTGATTGTTCTAACTGTCAGGAAGTTTCTCCTCAGTTCTAAGTTGCTTCTCTCCTTGATTAGTTTCCACCCATTGCTTCTTGTTCTGTCCTCAGGTGCCTTGGAGAATAGCTTGACTCCCTCTTCTTTGTGGCAACCCCTGAGATATCGGAAGACTGCTATCATGTCTCCCCTAGTCCTTCTTTCTCTTAAGCTAAACATACCCAGTTCCTGCAACCGTTCTTCATATGTTTTAGTCTCCAGTCCCCTAATCCTCTTTGTTGCTCTTCTCTGCACTCTCTCCAGAGTCTCCACATCTTTTCTACATCATGGCGACCAAAACTGAATGCAAATATTCCAAGTGTGGCCTTACCAAGGCATTATAAAGTAGTATTAACCCTTCATGTGATCTTGATTCTATTCTCTGTTTATGTAGCCTAGAACTGGCTTTTTTGGCAGCTGCTGCACACGGCTGGCTCCTATTTAAATGATTGTCCACTAGGACTCCAAGATCCCTCTCACAGCTACTACTATTGAGCAAGATACCACCTATACTGTACCTGTGCATTTTGTTCTTCTTGCCTAAATGTAGAACCTTACTCTTTTCTTTCTCTTTCTCGGATAGTGGATGTGGCAGTACCTGGAGACAACGGAATAGAAGAGAAAGAACTGGAGGAGATCACAAAATACAAAGACTTACAAATAGAAATTGAATGAGTGGGGCAAAAGAAAAAAGAAAAAGAAAAATAGTACCCATCGTGATAGGTGCCTTAGGAACAATCCCCCAAATCCGGATCCCACAATTCCATATGGTTGTAAGTTGAGGACTACCTGTGTTTTAATTGTCTTCCTGTTTTATCAGCCAAACGGCTTCTTGGTAGTGTTAGGTAGGGAGAAGCCCAAAAGGAGGTAGAAGTTCTTTTACAGATTAACAGAGTTGGAAGGGACCTTGTAGGTCATCTAGTCCAACCCCACGCCCAAGCAGGAGACCCTACACCATTTCTGACAGATGGCAGTCCAGTCTTTTCTTGAAAGCTTCCAGTGATGAAACTCCCACAACTTCCGAAGGCAACATCTGTTCCATTGGTTGATTCCTGCTTTATAGAGTGGTATTAGTACCTCATTGATCTTGATTGTATCCCTCCGTTAATGCAATTTAGGATTGTGTTGGCTTTTTTGTCTGCCACCGCACATTGTTGGCTCATATTTAACTGGTTATCCACTAAGACTCCAAGATCCATCTCACAGTTACTGCTATCAAGCCTGGTTTTACTCAGTCTATCTTTGTTCTTTCATTTGTCTTGATTCGTTCGAAAGATCTTTTAATGCCTGGGAGGGCTAAAAAGGGTTAATACCACTTTATAATCCCTTGGTAAGGCCACACTTGGAATACGGCATTCAGTTTTGGTCACCACGATGTAGAAAAGATGTGGAGACTCTGGAAAGAGTGCAGAGAAGAGCAACAAAGAGGATTAGGGGACCGGAGGCTAAAACATGAAGAACAGTTGCAGAAACTGGGTGTGTCTAGTTTAAGAGAAAGAAGGATCAGGGGAGACATGATAGCAGTCTTCCAATATCTCAGGGGTTGCCACAAAGAAGAGGGAGTCAAACTATTCTCCAAAGTACCTGAGGGTAGGACAAGAAGCAATGGGTGGAAACTAATCAAGGAGAGAAGCAACTTAGAACTGAGGAGAAACTTCCTGACATTGAGAACAATTAATCAGTGGAACAGAAGTTGCCTCCAGAAGTTGTGAATGTCCCAACACTGGAAGTCTTTAAGAAGATGTTGGAAAGCCATTTGTCTGAAACAGTATAGGGTTTCCTGCCTAGGCAGGGGGTTGGACTAGAAGACCTCCAAGGTCCCTTCCAACTCTGCTATTGTATTGTATTGTGTTGTATTAATTTCGGATGCTATTTGAAACCCTGACATCTCTATGACCACCACCACCCTTCCAAATGATCTCTTCAACTTGATGCTCTCTAGACGAGTTGGGAAAATCCCACCTAGTATTCTAATTACAATAGGGGTGTCCAACCTTGTTGGACACCGCTGACCTAAAATATAAGTAAGACCGGCATGAATTTCATTAACTTAACAATTAATCAGTGGAACAGAAGTTGCCTCCAGAAGTTGCAAATGCTCCAACACTGGACGTTTTAAAGAAGATGTTAGATAGCCATTTTTCTGAAGTAGTGTATGGTTTCCTGCCTAAGCAGGGGGTTGGACTAGATGACCTCCAAGGTCCCTTCCAACTCAGATTTGAGTAATCTGAGAGGGATATTTCCCCCCTTGAAAATTCTGGAAAAAATCTCATCCATTCAGGAGGGTGCTAGAGAGGTTCTGCTGGCCCAGAAACCAGGAGACTGTGAGTTTCTAGTCCTGCCCTTGACATGAAAATCAGCTGGATGACTTTGGACCCAATCACCAGGAGAAGGTGAGTTCTAAACCCACTTCAGGTGTAAAAACTGGCGGGCTTTGGGCCAATATCCAAGAGACGGTGACTTCCAGTCCTGCCTTAGCCATAAAAGCGGAATGGATGGCCTTGAGCCAGTCAGTCTGACTCAGCCCAGCCCACCTCTCAGAGTTATCATTGTGGGGAAAATAGAAGAAAAGAAGGAATATTATGTACAAACACTTTCAGTTACTTCTAAAGTAATAAAGGTGGGATAAAAATCTAATAAACAAATATTTGTTTTGGAATTTCTATCAAAGGATTAGGCAACTTGGCTACAGCCCCTGTGCCAGATATGTGCAATGAAGGTTTGTGTTGCTACAGAGAGTCTCTCCCCTTGTGGTCTTTTTGTGCGGGTCGGAGGGGGGCAGAAATTCTGACTTGGGGTCTACTTCAGCCTGGTGTGGAGCTTTGGGCAAAGGCTAGAAGGAAGTGACGCTGGTGACAAAGAGTCAGAGGGCCTCGTTCCAATGGGACTGCATCATGGCCTGGAACTGGCTGACCATCTCAGCCCACTGAGCCTCCAGGCACCAATACCTAACCTTGCACTCCTGCAGATCTTCCCTCGGTTTGGAAAGCCTATGCTCCTAGTCCTCAGTGAGGTGCTTCTGCTGAGCCTCCTTCTTGGTCAGATCCAATTTGAACTGAGCCAGCTATTTTGCCAACTCTTTTTCATGGCGTCTGCTTAGCTCCAACAACTGCTTCCTGTTGGGGCCCTAAGGAGCCCAGGCGGGTAGATGAGGAGAGGCTGGGAGGGGAGGGGCAAGTAGAGGCCCTTGAAGTGCCCCTTGACATGAGTGACATCAAGTTGGCCACGCCCACCCAGTTATATGACCACTTAGCCACTCCCATCCAGCCAGTCATTAGGGAGATCCCATTAGTGGTCCATGGGATTTAAAATTACGAATTTAGTGGCTCCTGAGGCCCGAAAGGTTGGTGACCCCTGCATTAAAATGTGTCCTGAGGTGTTGTTGCGCATAGTTAGTCATAGGCATTCAGGCTTTATGTGGGAATGAAAATCCTGACCTTTATGGAGGCCCAATTTCTCACAGAATTTGCAGCCTCCTGGTCTTTCCCAGATAGACATCAAATTCCTCCTATGCCACCCACCCCCAGGGCTAAGGGCTGGGAAGCCTGGAGAGCAAAGGATGTTTCAAATATTAGAAAGAAGGTGTAATAGAACATCCTCCTCGGTCAGCCAATTTTAAATGTCACCTGAAAAAATGACCAGAAAAAATATATGGAGAAATCCTCAATCTTTCCAAGAAGAAGATATAGATGTAGAAAAGATGTGGAGACTCTAGAAAGAGTACAGAGAAGAGCAACAAAGATGATTAGGGGACTGGAGACTAAAACATATGAAGAACGGTTGCAGGAACTGGGTATGTCTAATTTAATAGAAAGAAGGACTAGGGGAGACATGATAGCATTGTTCCAATATCTCAGGGGTTGCCACAAAGAAGAGGGAGTCAAGCTATTCTCCAAGGCACCTGAGGACAGAACAAGAAGCAATGGGTGGAAACTAATCAAGGAGAGAAGCAACTTAGAACTGAGGAGAAACTTCCTGACAGTGAGAATAGTGAGAATTAATCAGTGGAACAGAAGTTGCCTCCAGAAGTTGTGAATGCCCCAACACTGGAAGTCTTTAAGAAGATGTTGGATAGCCATCTGTCTGAAACGGTATAGGGTTTCCTGCCTAGGCAGGGGGTTGGACTAGAAGACCTCCAAGGTCCCTTCCAACTCTACTATTGTATTGTATTGTATTGTATTGTATTGTATAGAAGGAGAATGAGCTTCTTTTGTAACAAAAAATGTTTTAAAGATATTGTTAGGTAGATTTTAGTGCAGGATTGTTCTTAATTCTTCCAAGTAAAAATCTTGGGGAGGGAGGGATGATAGGTAGGTAGGTAGGTAGGTAGGTAGGTAGGTAGGTAGGTAGGTAGGTAGGTAGATAGATAGATAGATAGATAGATAGATAGATAGATAGATAGATAGATAGATAGATAGATAGATAGATAGATATCTGGTGATAGAGAGAGCGCTCCTGATGGATGGATGGATGGATGGATGGATGGATGGATGGATGGATGGATGGATGGATGGACAGATAGCTTGACCTCTGGTGATAGAAAGAGGGAGAGCTCCTGTGGATGGATGGATGGATGGATGGATGGATGGATGGATGGATGGACGGACAGACGGACGGATAGATATATTGATCTTTGGTGATAGAGAGAGACTGAAAGAGATCCTGTGGATGGAGGATGGATGGATGGATGGATGGATGGATGGATGGACGGACAGATAGCTTGACCTCTGGTGATAGAAAGAGGGAGAGCGCCTGTGGATGGAGGGATGGAGGGATAGACGGACAGATGGACAGATGGATATATTGATCTTTGGTGATAGTGAGAAAGACTGAAAGAGATCCTGTGGATGGAGGATGGATGGATGGATGGATGGATGGATGGATAGAAAGATAAATAGATCTCTGGTGTGTGTGTGTGTGTGTGTGTGTGTGAGAGAGAGAGAGAGAGAGAGAGGAGAGAGAGAAAGAGAGAGAGAGAATGAATGAGAATAGTTTGAAGGGCCAAACTTTACTACAAGACCAGTCACAGAAAACATATTAGCCCAAGCAAGCAGTTCCCAAAGTCTGCCAGAAAGCCGCCCTCTGCCTGCTGCTGATTCCCAAGGCTGCCTTCCTTTCCTTGTTCTCTTTCATTCAACAAAATCCTATTGTCTCCCACAATTGCCTTATGGAGATCCTGGAAACTGCCCAGTCCCTGATTGGTGGCTCAGCCTGATGGCCTTGATTTGCAAGGAACAGCTTGAGCGGTTTTTATTGGCTGCCCTGCCCTCCTCTTTGGGGGGGGGGGGACACTCTTCCATGCATAAGTTTTTGCTCCGTCTGGAACTTTTTCTCGCAATGAAGCCCTCTGTGTGACTTGATCTGTTGCACTTGATTTTCGTGATTATTGTACCTTAGGGGCAAAACTGAACAAAACATACAAACACACACACATACAGAGAGACTCACACACACAAAAAGCAAGCAAGAATGAAGCTGTGTGGAACATTCCTAGGTGCGTTATTTATTTGTTTGTTTGTTTGTTTGTGGGATTAGTTATGAATAACACTGTTAACTTGCTGTGATTTCACTGTGGTTCATTGGTTGTGCTGTTAGCATCACAACCGAATTTTGGCAGTATCACAACCAAATACAGACTAGCCTTTGACCCACTGGGCCTCTCTGTCTTTGTGGTTTGAAGTTGTTGGGGGCAGGGTGTGGGTGTAGATGTGTGGGTGTTCTTTTTGTGCTTATGGGTCAAAAAGTGGACAATTAGCCGAGGGAATTGAAATAAAATGAAAAGTCTATTTGTTTCTTTGCCTGGGGATGGGGCGTGGAGAAACATTGTGGGAATGGGTTCCCCAGGTGATTATTTTGAAGGCAGCCTAAAAGTACACATTGCATGAGTGCCTTTTATAGAGGGGGAATCATTCTTGGAAAGTAATGCTGTCTGCAAAAATTAGGATGCTTTGACTGTATAAAGCTAAAAGTTTGGGAAGAAAATAGCGGGAATGTGAATGTATTTTTCACCTGGATGAAATTACATTTGTTTTCACTTACTGTCTGTTTGTATTCATGTAATCAACAAAATTCATCCTTCCTTCCTTCCTTCCTTTTTCTCTCCTTCCTTTCTTTTCCTCTTCCTTTCTTTTCCTTATTTTTTCTTTCTTTCTTTCCTCCCTCCCATTCTTTTCTTTCTCCCTCCTTCTCTCCTTCCTTCCTTCTTCCCTCCTTCCCTTCTTTTCCCTTTCCTTCCCTCCCTTCCTTTTCCCTATTTCTTTCTTTCTTCTTTCCCTCCCGTTCTTTCCTTCCTCCCTCCTTCCCTCCCTCCTTCCTTCCTTTCTTCCTCTTTCCTCCCTCCCTTCTTTTCCCTGTCTTTCTTTCTTTCTCTTTTTTTCTTTCTTCCTTCTCTTTTCTTCCTTCCTTCTTCCCTCTTTCCCTTCTTTTCCACTTCCCTTCCTTTTCCCTATTTTTCTTTCTTTCTTCATTCCCTCTTCTTTCCTTCCTTTCCTCCTCCCTCCATCTCTCCCTTCCTTCCTTCTTTTCCTATTTTTCTTTCTTTCTCTTTCTTTCTTTCTTTTTCTTTCTTTCTTTCTTCTCTTTTCTTCTTCCTTCTTCCCTCTTTCCCTTCTTTTCCATTTCCCTTCCTTTTCCCTATTTTTCTTTCTTTCTTCACTCCCTCTTCTTTCCTTCCTTTCCTCCTCCCTCCCTTCCTTCCTTTTTTTCCCTATTTGTCTTTCTTTCTTTCTCTTTCTTTCTTTCTCTTTCTTTCTCTTTCTTTCTCTTTCTTTCTTTCTTTCTTCTCTTTTCTTCCTTCCTTCTTCCCCCCCCCCCTTGCTGCACCACAGCATAATTTTTTTCACACCTCCATTTACAACGATTGTTTTGACCAGGCCTTACGAAGACAAATGTAGATCGGATAAGAAGAGCTGGCCTATGACATCATAGGGACTAAGTAGTGATAGAAAAATAATTCGAACTCAGAAGTTGCCGGTTTTGAAGGGCGAGGGAGGGAGGGGGTATCGGGACTGATCAGACTTTAAACAAAAGATCGACTTCCAACTGTAAATTTCTTGCAGACAAAGAACTTTTTTATTCCTCAGGGAGGATTGTATAAATCTGGAAAGAGAAGGGGGTTATTAAATGGGCTTCCCCCCCCCCCCCCTCTCTCTCTCTCTTCCCTTTGCCTCTTGTTATTCCATCTGCTGTGAGGCTGAGTTGAGCAAAGAGTACACTAGACCTTCAGCTGTTCGATATACAATATTAATGCAGGGCTATTTTCCCCCACACACATCCCCTTCTTAATTGCCGTCTGAGGCATTAAGGCAGATCCCTCCATCTGCACAGTGAGGGGCTAGGGGTCCTTCCCCCCCCCTACAAAGAAATAAGGAAAATCTTCCCTTTCTCCATCTTGTCCCTTTCTGTTCCCTTCCCCCACCCCCCTTGTCTATTCTTCCAGCTGGCAAGCAGCGAAGTTGTACCCAATTTCAAATGCATTAAGTTTGAGGGCTATAAATGACAAAAGAGTTTTTAAGAAGTAGCAAAACAGCTTCGCAGTGGTATGTCTGGCTTGGCAGAGAGCCTTTGTTCATTTAATTACAGTGATCTTCGAGAAGTTGAAAACATTTATTTCATTTTTTTCCCCCTTTAAAGAGTCTTCTAGTCCTAAATTATTCTTTCAATACAGACGAGAGGATAAACTGCAAGGAATAATTTCTTCCAAAAGGTTCACCTTTTGTCTTTTTTATTTCACTTTGTGTCTATTTGCTTCCCTTGAATTTAAGGATATGTTTATACTTGTATATATCTATGCACCTATGTATGTCTGCTGAGTGCCTTTCTGTGGGTATATCACTAAATTTAAATCCAGCTCACCAGAACTTATCCCACAGTTAAAACTGAAATATAACGAAATTCAGAAAATAAAAAGTGAAGGGAGGGAGGGGGAGGGAGGGAGGGAAGGAGGAGGAGAATTGGGAGGAAGGAAGGAGAAAGAATAAGAAAGGATGGAAGGAAGGAGGAAGGAAGGAAGGAAAGGGGAAGGAAGGAAAGGGGAAGGAAGGAAAGATGAAGGAAGGAAGGAAAGGAGGGAGGGAGGAAAGGAAAGAGAAGAAGGAGAAAGAGAATTGGGAGGAAGGAAGAAAAGAAGGAGAAGAAAGAAGGAAGGAAGGAGAAGAAAGCAGGAAAGAAGGAAGGAAGGAAGGAAGGAAGGAAGGAAGGAAGGAAGGAAGGAAGGAAGGAAGGAAGGAAAGGATGAAGGAGGGAAAGGGGAAGGAAGGAAGGATGGAAGGAAGAAAGGAAGGAAGGAAGGAAGGAAGGAAGGAAGGAAGGAAGGAAGGAAGGAAGGAAAAGAAAAAAGAAGCGTTAGCAGCAATTTTTCATAGTGAACGTTTTCTTAAGTTTATTATATACAGTAGCTTTTTTAAATTCCTAAAAGACCTATATTAAGTATTTTAAAAGAAAATTAAGTTCTAAGAACACCTTTCACTTGTTTGAAATGAGTTGGCTGTTTTCTGCAAAGCTTAGCTCAGGGAGTCCAAGGAGCTGTCCACCTCTTAGTGCTGAATTGATGCTTCTTAAGGGAAGAACCTTTTCATTTTGTGTGTAGAGATTCCCAATGGAGATTACGTGACATCCTCGGGATCACAACTCAGTTGGCACCTCCAGACTAAGTTAAAAGAAATTTGGGTGTCATGTTTCTGAGGTTTCATTACTGTATTCGTTGAGACTTTCTTGGTTGCAGTCATGATGTCAAGAAAAGACAAATGGTCCTGGGGTTGGACACATTTCATGGCATTGTACATACTACATCTTTCTTTCTTTTTTCAGTGATTGATATAGAGTCAATTAATATGTTAATTGTCATCAAGTAGCAGTTTTTATTTTGGTCTTCATCATTTCTAGCTTCAGAAGTTTAAAGTCCATATAAAATGGGATGGGATGGGATGGGATGAGATGGAATAGGAATAGGAATAGGAATAGGAATAGGAATAGGAATAGGAATAGAAATAGAAATAGAAATAGAAATAGAAATAGAAATAGAAATAGAAATAGAAATAGAAGAATGGAATGGAATAGAGTAGAATAGAATAGAATAGAATAGAAAAATGGAATGGAATAGAATAGCATAGCATAGCATAGCATAGAATAGAATAGAATAGAATAGTAGAATAGAATAGAATAGAATGAGAAAGAAGGATAGGATAGAATAGAATAGAATAGGTCTAAGAACTATTGCTAATACCTTTTCTAGAGACAAGATGAAGAAGGTTTGAAAAGCTCAACCAAGTACCAATAGGATATAGTAAAAACTATTCCATTCACATATATATATACTTACGCATTTACATATACCAAATTTGGAGACTGTTCAGCTACTTGAAATATTTACCTTGATAGGTCCCTTTTTGGACAGCAAATGGTTGCTTAGCAATTTTAAGTTGCCTTTCTTCTCATTCGTCCAGGGATGCCATCGCATGTCTCCATGCAATTGGCGAGGTTGTGTTCCGATACTCTTCCATTGCATTATATATTGCCTGATGAGCCATAAATGGAATTAGGATGGGAAATAGAGCAATAGTCAGAGAGGAAATAGAATTAAATTTGCATTGGGGGGGGGGATGGGATGGCATTGTAAGGTAGTCCACAGCTTACAACCATTCATTTAGGGCAGGGGTGTCTTTAAGACTTGCGGACTTCAACTCCCAGAATTCCCCAGCTGGGGAATTCTGGGAGTTGAAGTCCACAAGTCTTAAAGTTCCCAAGTTTGGACACCCCTGATTTAGTGACTGTTCAAAGTTATAACAGCACTGGAAAAAGTGACGTACATCCATTTTTCACACTTGCAACCCTTGCAGCATCCTCTGTGATCACGTGATCAAAATTCAGAGGCTTGGCTCCACTGTGGTCATAAGTCGAGGATGTACTTGTATTGCAAAGGATAAACCTAGTGATGATTTGAATTTGCCCTAAACTGCAAAGCTTTAAACCAGCGAATCGATACAAGTGTTTATAATTTGTTTACGGTGTGGGGCTACATTATTGGAAAAAATGTTGTTTGGGATAATGGGTTATGAACAAGACATTTTTTTTTCTCACTCTGATGTTTTTCAGTAGAAAGGCAATCTCATGCTCATTTATTTGCAAGGAAGGCCATTACACTCAGAACTTACTTCTGATTAGACATGTGTGAAATTACACTCTTAAGGGCCATATTAATATACTGCTGCTTTCCAGTTAGAGTTGGCTTCTGCCTGGACTAGTCCTTGCAGCATTTTTCAGAAGTGATTTGTCCTTGCCGTCTTCTTCCTCGAGATAAGAGAGAAGGGTTGGCCCAAAGTCACCCACCTGGCTCTCATGCCTAAACTGGGACTAGAACCCACTGTCTCCTGGTGATTGGCCCAAAGTCACCCAGCCTGTTTTCATATCTAAGAAAGAACTAGAACTCACTGTCTCTTGCTGATTGGTCCAAAACCACTCAACTGGCTTTCATGCCTAAACTGGGACTAGAACTCACTGTCTCCTGATGATTGGTTCAAAGTCACCCAGCTGGCTTTCATGCCTAAGGGGAACTAGCTGTCTCCTAGTGATTGGCCCCAAGTCACCTAGCTGGCTTTCATGCCTAAACTGAGACTAGAACTCGCTGTCTCCTGATGATTGGTTCAAAGTCACCCAGCTGGCTTTCATACCTAAGGTGGGACTAGAACTCATTGTCTCTTGGTGATTGGCCAAAGTCACCTAGCTGGCTTTCATGCCTACAGCAGGACTAGAACTCACCGTCTCCTGGTGATTGGCTTGAAGTCATCCAGCTGGCTCTTAAGACTAAACTGGGACTAGAACTCACCATCTCCTGGTGATTGGCTTGAAGTCATCCAGCTGGCTCTTAAGACTAAACTGGGACTAGAACTCACCATCTCCTGGTGATTGGCTTGAAGTCACCCAGCTGGCTTTCATGTCTGAAGTAATCTCCTGGCTTCCAACCTAGTGCCATAACCATTAGACAAAACTGCCTCTCCATCATTCTATCACAGAGGGGAAGTAGTATCGCATGTACTATACATCCCCAAAGAATTGCACGATGCACACTGGATGTCACTGTAGCTGCTAAACAAACTAGAACTCACAGCCTCCTGATGATTGGTCCATAGTCACCCAGCCAGCATTCATACCTAAGGCAGGACTAGAATTCACCAGTTCCTGTGATTGGCCCAAGGTCACCCAGTGGACATTCATTCTTAGGGCAGAACTTGAATTCAGCGTCTCCTGATTTCTTGCCTGTTGCCTTCAGTACAAAAGCACATTGACTCGCTGGTGGGCTCAACTATGGCCATAAGTCGAGGATTACCTGAATTTACCTGTTCAATCAAGTCAGGTAAAGATATAACGATTTGATAACAGGCAGCCCTCGACTTACAGCAGTCCATTTAGCGACCATTCAAAGTTACAAGGGCACTTTAAAAA
>JAKRSK010005335.1:0-64627 GCA_029891615.1 Natrix natrix natrix | reverse complement strand
AATCATCATAACTACTGTGTTAGGCTATCCTAACTTGGTTTGTTTAGAGAAGAAAGACCCTTGACTCCCATTTGTAGTGAAAAGTAGAGTTTACTAAGCCAAATGGTTACAGTGTAGGAAAAGCCAGATCCGGAAGATTCCTATATAAAGCGTATAATCTTCCTTCCCTTGATCATCTTGCTGTTGTCCATAAAGTTCCAATTACAGTCATGGTTTCATAGAGTGACTGTAAGTTATATATTCCGTGTACCTATATACCATGTTGCTGCATTACATGTCACTTGATTGTGATGATACAAGAGAATAATGCAATAATAGCCAAATTGGAGAGAGAGGGGAAGGAAGGAAGGAAGGAAGGAAGGAAGGAAGGAAGAGAGAAAGAAAGAAAGAGAAAGAAAGAAAGAAAGATAAAAAGAAAGAAAGAAAGAAAGAATTATAAGAAAGGAGCCCTATGTTCTGAAAATTAAAATCTTTAAAAATTAAAGAAAGGAGCCCTATGTTCTGAAAATAACCAATATGCCTTTCTTCAAGGGTTCTGGCATAAATATCAGTTTCACTTCTTTTTTAGTTGCTCCTTTGTATTCAGATCAGGTCTCAGAATAATGATATAGCACTTGGGGGAAAAGATGCAGCCCAATAATCCAGCTGGCGGAAGCCAAAAAAGAGAAGATCTCAAACAGCAACCACATATTTCCCTTTGCACTCAGGTACGTGGGAACCAAAGGACACCCAGACACTGCAAAACACCAGCATGCTGAAGGTGATGAATTTGGCTTCATTAAAAAGCTGTCAGGTAAATTCCTTGCTGGGAAGGCTGCCATGAAGGTGACAGTAGTCAAGAACCCCATAACACCAAGCATGGTATAAAAACATTGTGGTTGAACCTTCATTACATTCCAAGACAATTTCTTCCAACCATGGAGTGCATGTCTGAATCTGGAAATGGGGGAGAAATTGCCAACCACACTGCACAAATGGTGAATTGAGCCATGAAGACAGATAGGACAAATGGTGTATGGTCAATCTTCTCCCCACCATTTCCTCATTTTGGAGCCCTGGCTTGGTGGTCATGAAAAGCAAGAACTACTAATGGTTGTTTTAACCCAAATACAAGAAGGGCTATAGAGAAAGCGATTGCCAAAAGTAGTTTGTCGCAAGAGACATTTCACTTGATCAGGTTGCCCCAATGAAGAGCAGAGTGCAAAGGAAGGAGAACAGGAGGGCAATGAGAAGAATGTAGGTGAGGTTCCTGTTGTTGGCTTTGACAATGGGAGTGTCCTGGTGTTTAATGAAGATTCTCAGTACTTGCAGATGAGATGACAGAAAAGGAGACTGCCAATGATTACCAAAGAAATACCCAACGGCTCTTGGAAAGTTAAGTAAGTTAACAGATTTTTGAAGGCATTTATCTTGACCCTGTGTTTGGATATTGATCCTCGTGACAAGGAGAGCAATCACCTAAGTCTGGGGAAAAAGAACAAATAAAAACTGTCGTAAAATGATGTAGAATCATCATTGTTTTTTTAAGCATGAAGAATTAATAAGAAATTGCGTCTACTAAGGTCCATTGAAATACCTGAGTAATTTTTTTCTTAAAATATTGTGCAATATATTATGTAATGCAAAGTTCAGTTTAAAGAACTCTTAATTTATACAGCTACATTAGCGCTCTATCTATCTATCTGTCTGTCTGTCTGTATGTATGTATGTCTGTCTGCCTGCCTGTCTGTCTGTCTGTCTGTCTGTCTATCATTATATAAAATACCTGTCAAACCGCATTAAATATCTCACTGAACTATAAATGAAGCTTTTCATTGCTAAACTATATAAACTAAAGGAAAGCTCAAGCTTTTCAGGCCAAAATAATACTCTACTAAAAATGTAGTCCCATTTTCTATTATTAAATCATTGATATAATTCAATGTACTCCATTTGCTTACCCATTCGGTCAGCAAATCTTGCCTTCTGGACAGCGTCTACAGTCATAGCAGCAGGATAATTTCCCCTTCCACTGTTATCCTTGCTTGATAGCCAGGAGGACATTTCTCATTACAGATGGAAAGGGGCATTGTCTGTACATAAATAAAATCAGAATTCTTTTCATATGAAGAATTTATGTTTTGGAGTCTCAGTCTATACATACCCAGAAGATACACATCCTATCTATTCAAGAGTCTCTATGTCCCACTTCCCTATTTCCTTTTGTTTGAAATTCATTAACTACAGTTTTACTCAAACCTCAGTGGTGAAGAAGTCTGAACTTCAACTGCCAGAATTCCCCAGTCAGCTTGTTGAAGCTGAGATGTTGTTTGTTTGTTTGTTTTTACTGGATTTATATGCTGCCATTCTCCCAAAGACTCAGAGGCAGCGTACAGCATTAAAAAAACACATACAAAACTTAAAAGAAAATTAGAAACAATCCAAGAAACACAACTGAATTAAATATAACTCTAACATTTAAAACTTAAATGAAAATTAACAGACCAGGCCGGCTTCCTGGAAAAACCCAACGTTTTAAGGGCACATATGGAAGGACCGGGAGGTCGGGGATTTATGTGAAGCTCCGGGGGCAGCTCATTCCAGAGTGAAGGCGCTCCCACAGAGAAGGCTCTCCCCCTGGAGGTCGCTAGCTGACACTGTCTGGCCGACTGACACCCTGAGAAGGACAACTCTGTGGGATCGCACTGGATGGTGGGAGGCTACTGGTGGCAGTAGGTGGTCTCGCAGGTACCCTGAGCCTAAGCCATGGAGCGCTTTAAAGGTCATAATTAGTACGTTGAATCCCACCCAGAGAACAACTGGCAACCAATGCAGGCCGCCTAAATTAGGTGAAACATGGGAGCACCAGGAACCCCCATGATAACCGGCGTGGCCGCATTCTGGAACAGCTGAAGCCTCCGGCTGCTCTTCAAGGGCAGCCCCATGTAGAGAGTGTTGCAGTAGTCCAGGCAAGAAATGATGATGGCATGAGTGACTGTGCATAGAGCATCCTGATCCAGGAAGGGACACAACTGACGTACCAGGCGAACCTGGTAAAAGGCCCCCTTGGTCACGGCCATCAGGTGTTCTTCTTAACTAAGCTGCGTATCCAGAAGGACTCTCAGATTGCGGCCCCTCTCTGAGGGGGCTAAAATTTCTCCCCCTATCATCAAAGATGGAACAAGATGCACAAATCGGGATGACGGAAACCACAGCCACTGAGTCTTGGAGGGATTGAGCTTGAGTCTGTTCGTCCCCATCCAGATCCGCACAGCCTCCCGGCATTGGAACATCATGTCGAGGGCATTGTTTGGGTGGTTTGGGGTAGAGATGAAAGGTTGGGTACCATCAGCATATTGATGATACCATACCCCAAAACCACGGATGATCTCGCCCAGCAGTTTCATTTATATGTTGAACAGGAGGGTTGAGAGAACCGACCCCTGGGACACGCCACAAGTAACGTGGCTCGGGGTCGATCCCTACCCTCCAGTCAACATGAACTGCAACTGATCCGACAGGTAGGAGGAGAACCACCGTAAAACAGTGCCCCCCACTCCTAACCCCCCGAGTCACTGCAGTAAGATACCATGGTCAATGTTATCGAAAGCCGCCAAGAGGTCTAATGGGACCAGGACAGAGGAGCAGCCCCTGTCCCCGGCCCACCAGAGATCATCGACCAACATGACCAATGCTGTCTCCGTGCTGTACCCGGGCCTGAAACCCGACTGAAATGGATCCAGATAGACAGCTTCATCCAGGTACTGGGGAAGCTGACGTGCTACCACACTCTCAACAACCTTTGCTACAAAGCAAAGGTTGGAGAACAGACGATAGTTGGCTAAAGAAGCTGGGTCCAGGGAAGGCTTCTTAAGGAGGGGCCTCACCACCGCCTCCTTCAAGGTGATGGGAAAGAACCCCTCTCTCAATGAAGCGTTGGTAATCGCCTGAAGCCAGCCTCGTGTCACCTCCCGGGATGCCGAAACTAACCAAGAGGGACATGGGTCCAGCACACAAGTGACAGCACTGAGTCTCCCCATAACCCTGTCCATGCCTTCAGGGGTCACAGGGTCAAAGCCATCCCAGATTGTTTCCTCAAGATTCATCCCCATTGGCTCGCATGAATCTACCCAGTCAGAGTCCAAGCCTGTCCGGATCTGAGTGATTTTATCCTGCAGATACTGAACAAATTCTTCAGCCCTACCCTGCAAGGGGTCTTTCCCAGTTCCTTGGTTAAGTAAGGAATGGGTCATCCTAAACAGGGCAGCTGGGCAGTTATCTGCGGATGCGATAAGAGCCGGAAAAAGTTGCCGTTTTGCTGCTTTTATCACCACTAAGTATGATTTACTATGAATTCTTACTAGTGCTCTATCATATTCGGACCAACTGGCCCTCCAACCATTCTCTAGGCTTCTTTTCCGGCGTCTCATCTCCTGGAGCTCCTCGGTAAACCAGGGAGCCACCCGGGATCGACACTGGGTCAGAGGCTGCAAAGGCACAATGCAATCCAAGGCCCTAGTGGCCGCCCTATCCCAGGCTTCCACTAGGGCTTTGGTTGAGTTGTGAACATGGGATTCAGGAAAAGTCCCAAGTTCCATCAGGAACCTTTGGGGGTCCATCAGATGCCTGGGGCGGAACCATCTAGTTAGTTCTGCCTCCCTGCAGTTAATCCCAAGCACCTGGGGTGTGAGAAGGGCGATGAGGGTCAGAATGCGCAATCGCTCTTAAACAGTGAACCCACATTCCCTGAACACAATTTGACCCTCGGCCCCCACCATATCTGCCTCTCCCACAAACAGTAGAGATGGTAAACCCCCCAATGGAATGGCTTAATGTCTCCCCCGGAAACCCAACCCTTCCCAGCACTCATGACCCACACCCATTAGTTAGCTCAGGCCTGTGCCCTGGCAGACTCCCTCCAAAGCCTTTCTGAGCTATCCGAATCAACCCACCCTGCCCCCCCCCCTTAAAATTTGATTTAAAAACCCCTCTAAAAAGCCCCAAAGAAATCTCTTCTTCGCATGCCACCTCTTGGGATCCCAAGATCCATAATTAAGGAAGTGTCTTGATAGGCAAGAAGGCCATCCCCGGGAAAGGGGGAGTTCCTGGAGGGAGTAAAGTTCTGTCACAGTATAACATAGAGGAGAGTGTGGCATCAACCAAACCACATTTCTTCAACAAATATTAACTGCTCATATTTTCTCTTGTGTTCAATTGCATCTGAATGTTGGAGAACACCTGGAAATGTTCTTGCATTTTGTTGTAAGGTTTTTCATATGTGATTTGCCTCTGCCTGCTTCTAAAGAGAGAGGGTGACTAGCCCAAAATCACTCAGCTGTCTTTGGACTTAAGATAGAATAGAACTCATAGCCTCCCAATTTTTAGCCTGATGCCTTAACCCAGGGGTATCAAACTCGTATCATCATGGCAGCATCACATGATGTATCAAGACTTTTTTCCCCTTCAGTAAACTTGGTGGGCGTGGGGCCAGCATGTCACACATCTGGCCTGTGGGCCGCAAGTTTGACACCTCTGCCTTAACCTCTACAACAAACTGATTCACTGACTGTTCCTTTTCTCACACCTATTACATTAATGGTATGATTGTCAAACATAATATTCAAAAAATATATTCCAAGGAAACCAGTACCAGAATCTGGTGTGGGGGAGTTTTTAATTCTAGGGCTTGTGGAACACACTTTCTTTTCATGGGTTGTTGAGTGGATTCCTACTCATTCCAAGAGCTCTTTCCATGCTTGGTACAATGTAGTGAAATACATATAGAATGAATATTCTACACATGTCATCAATAAGGTTAAATCATCTTGCCTTTATTGTCTTTTCTCATATAAAGTGATTATTTGAACTAGTGCTGCAGAAGTTATATATACTATGTGTACATGATACTCAAGGCCATATTTTATTTTAACTTTTATGAATGTTTCATGGCAGCAGTCTGATTTTCCAAAGTAAACTATTTATAGTCTGGCTGCAACAAGGCGAATAATTAATTTTTCTTTGGTTTTGTTCGTTTCTTTGAACCTTGCAACTGACTGGAAAGAAATAAAATTGAACCTTTTCTTTAATGATTTGTAGAAAATATTGATCTGCAATTTGAAGTCTCTCACTCACCTGTTTCCAAAAGATGCTGATTAACATAACTCTATCCGTAACCCTTTTTGTCCAGAATTTAATAACTTGGGGAATATATGCTATAAATTTATTAAGCTGAACTGTCTATAAAGCTATTTGTAAATCCATTTTCCTCTTGGAAGTTTGTAGCCATTTTAGAAAGCAGTTTTCTGTTTTCCTTGTTGATTGGTATATGTTTTTTTAAAGTATCTGCCTTTCCTTCAACAATTTTTATTTATTTTATATTATTTATCAAATTGTATGTCTCCTCTCTTGCTATGGCAACTCTGGTAACATTTATGCTTAGTATGCAATCATATCCCTTCACTTGGAATAGCATAACTAGTTAAAAAAATATTTTCATTCTGTTAGAATAAATGGTTTATTTCCATTAAGCTATGTCTGTCTATGGAGATTCTCAGTCATCCAGGTATTGGTTGTCCCAAAGGTTCATTTACAAGAGGCAAGTGGACCTTCTATTTTTTTTCTTTAAAGACATTTCACTTATCATCCAAGAAGCATTTTCAGCTCAGAGCTTAGAGCTGAAGAAGCTTCTTGGATGACAATTGAAACATCTTCAAAGAAAAACCAGAAAGTCCAGTTGCCTCTTAAAAAAGCATCTTTGGAATTACACTATGTACTTTTCCAAAGTGTCACTGTTTTATTACTGTAGTTAAAAACATTCTCCCTACTTCAAATTCAGTTGTCCATTACGATGTTCAGGAAGGGCTCTGTACTTTTAAATATTAGAAAATGTGGGCCGTGAAAATATTTACAGACCCCTTGCATCCTGGACATGAATTGCTTCAACTCCTACCCTCAAAACAATGCAGTAGAGCACTGCATACCAAGGCAACTAGACACAAGAACAGTTTTTTCCTGAATGCCATCACTCTGCTAAACAAATAATTCTCTCACTACTGTCAAACTATTCACTAAGGCTGCATTACTATTACTATTAGTCTTCTCATGGTTCCTATCATCCATCTCTTCCCACTTATGACTGCAGGACTGTAACTTTGTTACTTGTATCCTTACAATTTATATTGAAATTGTTTCCTGATTGCTTATTTTTACCACATGACTATCATTAAGTGGTGTACCTTATGATTCGTAATGAATGTATCTTGTCTCTTTATGTATAATAAGAGCATCTGCACCGAAGACAAATTCCTTGTGTGCCCAATCACAGTTGGCCAATAAAGAATTCTATTCTACTTTAAAAAAAAAACCATATAATTGGATTCAAACAAAATTACCTTATTTTTTTCAGTGCCCAAATATTCAGAGCTCTCTTTTCAGAGGTCTTATAGAAGATATTGATGCTGAATGCAAAGGTAATGGTTTTGATCTCTTGGATTCATTTTTAGATCTTTGAATTCTATTTTACTTCATGCCATTTTATCTTATTTTATCTGAGCTTCTCTCATTTCAATGTTTTTTTTTATTGTGCTTGATGCTCATGTTTTGATATGATCAACTGAATAATCAATAAAATCTATTATTGCAATTAATGGAACGATTTTGCATTGGAGATAAATAAAGGTTATGTGTATTTAAATGTTAAGACCCATTTATATTTTAGCAGTTTATGTTCCTATCACAAATAAAATAATTGAGGCTGATAAATCGAAGGGTTGTTGTGATGACAATCATTTTATCATTTACTTCTGTGGACCAATAAATACATAATTTCCTAAAAAGTGAGAAATGAGACACACCTGGTTAAACATGGGGGGCCAAACAGCATCCTTGGCAGAAATGGTGAGGAGCTTGTCTGAGGGAGCCATGGGATTGATCTTTCCAATCTGGAGTCTTAGAAAGGACTTGTTTGGGAATGTGACCCAATTGAAAATATCAAATCCAGTTTCAAATTCCCCATTGAGACCAAAGGAAATCTGTTCTCCAGCACTGTTGTTAAATGTGACTTGCTGCAAAAAATGGTGGAGCTGAATGAAGAAACAAAGAAATATAAATATTAACTGGATTCTTTGAATCATATGGAGAAATTTCAGCTTTTGAGTTTGGCTTATGCTCAGTAGAGATTTTCCCCTCTTCAATCTACTATGTTTGTAATTGAAAAGGATATGTTGATCATGTAGATTTTTATTCAATTGATTAATCTTCTCACCTGAAAAATTGACAATGAGAATTAGAGTGCGAAATCGAGAAAAAGAAATGGATTTTTACTTTTTTCCCTTTCCTTTACCAATGACAATATCAGCGATATTCACATCTATACTAAACAATATTTCATTTATAAGTGCTAAAACAAACAGAAAACACCTACAGTCCAGTATTTTTAAGATGATCAGATGATCTTCCTAAATTTGGATTTGTGAACATTACCTGCCATGATGATTGAAACGTCCATCTTCTCTCATCTATTTTTTGACCTACTTTGAGTTTGGAGGCATGCAAGTCCCTCAGAGCATGTGCCACAGCATAGACTGCATTGTAGATGCTGTAACTATGTCCACCCAGAGTGGTCTCAAAGACAGAATTAGGAAGAGTCTCCAGCTTCTCTTCTCCAGTACAGATCCTTTCAACATTTCCATCTGTAACATCACTGGAGAATGAACATTCAAATGCATCTTTCCAGAAATCCCTAATAAACCCATTGTCTTTTTCAAAATCTGAGTTTATCTTCTTGATAAATTGTTGGAAATCCTGTTAGCTCTTTTGAGTGAAGTGCAAAGGAAATTGCACCATGGAGAAAATCAATGGGCAATGGTCTTTGATTCAAAATAGAGGTGAATTCCGTTTGGGCTGTCATGATCCAGACCTTGACTTCCTTTGGAACATCAACAAAATCGAATCCATAGATGATTACTCTCAAGATCACCATACTTGTAGTTTCTGCATTGAAGATGACTGCAATGACTGTACTCCCCATGATCACTTTATATATTTTTTCTGCCTCTTCCACCATTTCAGCAGCTGCACTACCATACATCATTTGGGGTAGACATTCTACGAAGTCAAAGCAGATTCCTCTCTCTGAAAACATGGACAGACTCTTTTGAATGAACCTCTCCTCATCTTCCTCATACAGAGAAATCATCCCAACCCATGTCCATCCAAAGTGCAATAGTAAGTGTAGCACTCCTTTCAGTTGGTGGATCTCATCAGGGAACATCCATTTAACATAAAGGGCTGCTTCATCATTATTCATCAAAGGAACTGATCCATATGTGATCTAAGTGGGGGGAAGCAGAGGAACAAAGGAAAAAAATGGAGTTTTGTAGGAAAGGAACAATGCATTTGTGGTTTTACAGAAAGAGAGTTTTTGAAATCTACTTTATTACATCACATCTGCAAATTGAGCACTGCTCATCAAGCAAAAGGGACAGTATTTGATAATATTCTTCATAGCTCATAAAATTTCTCAATCATCATATGACAAATATTTCTTGGTACTCTACGAAGTTAACCTCTCAGAATTATGACAAGGAATCAAACTATGAAAATAATAAATAGGTCATGAATTATCTTGCATTAGAGCTCACTGTAGCAGCATTGCCAAAAGGTATTAAGAGTTATTAACCTAATCTTGTGAAGCTTCTTATCTGGTAATATTGTATTTGTCAGTCTCTATATCACTTTCTTGCTATCGCTGCCATAGTAATGCACGGGGGGAGGGTTCTGTATTTGGAAGGGAAAACATGCTGGAGGAGATGTCTCAAGATGAAGAGGGGGGTCTGTTTTCAACCATCTTCTGTGCATGCTGAAAGGAATAGTTTAGGTCTGGTCAAAGTCAACCATCTCTGCATACGAGATGGATGAAGCCACCTTAAGATGCACCCACATGACACCCTAAGGCGCTGGAGATTTCATGTTCAGCTTCGGGTTGTTGGGGGGAGGAATTTGGGTAAACTTTTGATATGTACAATTTCATGCCTTTAGCCTCAGATCTTGCTTTACTTTCATTGCTATCAGTTCACATACAATAAAAGTACCTTTTCTCTAAAACAAAAGAGTTGGGGGTTTCCTTTCTTGGATTTTGAAAGGATGCATGTCTGAAAGTATTGCAAACTAGGGCGTATAAAATCTTTGCTAGACCAATTCTTGAATACAGCACATCTGTTTGGAACCCTCACTGCATATCAGACATTTATACAATTGAGAGAGTCCAGAGATATTTCACAAGAGTCCTTCACTCCTCTTCTTACAACAGAATATCTTATACTATCAGGCTTGAAATTTTAGGCTTAGACTACTTAGAACTACACCGCCTTCAATCTGATCTGAGTATAGTACCCAAATTAACTACAATGATGTCCTACCTGTCAATGACTACTTCAGCTTCAACCACAACAACAGACGAGCCTACAATAGATACAAACATAAGATAAACTGCTACAAACTCAATTGCAGAAAACATGACTTTAGCAATAGAGTGGTCAAAACCTGGAACGCACTACCTGACCATGTGGTTTCATCCCCAAACACCCATAACTTTAACCTTAGACTGTCTATTGTTGTCCTCAGCCCATTCCTAAGAGGTCCGTAAGGAGCATCTATAAGTGCACCAATGTGCCTACTGTCCCTAGCCTAATGGCCCCACTCATTCACATTCATTCCCTGTATTCATAATCATGTTTATACTTATATCTGTTATCATATACATGCTTGACAAAATAAATAAATAAAAATAATAAATATTTCTTCTCACCTGGGGAAATTTGTAGTTGCACAGAGTGGTTGCCATGTTGAGACAGGTTTTCGTACGGGGTCCTCCAATGACAGCTACCGTATTGGTCTGGTCATTACATTTGTAATTGGGGATAAATTTATCTTTTGTAGATAGAAATTCCATTGCTAAAAGATAAGTTGTATATTCCTCAAGATAGTTGGTAGCGATGTGGAAACCGAGGCTCACATTAGGTAAAATGTCATATTGTTCATTAATCTCTTTTACAGCAAACGCCAGAGCCAAAGTGTGCTGGTAATTATGAGTGAGGAAGCTTCAGTCAGAGTTATAAACTGTGTCAATATATTTCTGCTTCAGATTTAGACAGTTGATATTGTAAAATTTTAAATATAATTATAAACACAGACTATGGATTCTGTTAGCAAATTATGGTCCTAGTTTGTATGGATTGGGAATCATTGATGAGAAGCTGGGAAATCATTTGTAGCCAGGTTTCTATTAAATTTAAGACTCTTCTCTTGGCAAACTGTTAAATTCAAGGCAAAATAATACCTTGGTTATTAATTTTTCAGTACTTTTCTAAAAGATTAAAAAACAGTTCCCCCTTTTTTTTTCAATCCTAGACTTGTAAAGTCATTTTTCCCCCTCAAATGCACTTGAGGGCTCCCTGATTCATTTCTGGCTAAATGAAATGGGAAACAGTTCAGGATTAGAGTAAGGACATCTTTAACTTATAAAATCAGCAGGCTCTTTACTTTCAAAGTAAAATTGATTCAAATTGTCTTAATTTAACATTCTGTGCTTTGGCAAGCTATTTTTTCTGAGTTGTGGAATTAAGAATGGCCAAATATGCCCACTGGAATTAGCATACTAACTAAACGGTACTTGATGTTTCAGCCGACAAATGGAAGAAAGATAATACAAGACAGGTGACAATAAGGGAAAGAAGAGGAGGAACAGGAGGAGGAAGAGAAGGACACTTACAGGTATTGATCAAGTACTTCACGATAAGGAAACCTTTCAAAAGTGATCTCATTTGAAAAAAAGACGACTTGATAAATAATTGCAGCAATGATTAAGTCTCCAGACTGATAGTACTTGTGAGGAATTGGAAGAGGACTACTGAGTTTGCAGTTGCAAATAGGAGAAATTAGCATCATGTTAGGGGAAATAAGTAAGATTAAGGTCCTGAATATAACCAACTCACTGTAATATAGTCATTTTTTACATTAAAGACTATCTCCTATGTGAACTGAGCAAGTCAATTGGCCACTCATTAACATTGTCAATACAATAAATATTATCTGGAATTCAGACAAGGACAAATCTTTGTTTTTCTCCCTTCATGCAGTTCTGTGTTTCAGAGAAGATGTTAAAGGAATGCAAGGTCTTCATCTGGATTCATAGATGTGTCAGTTTCTCCTGAAATCCCCTTGAGAGATGGGACAATGACTATACTTAATCAGTAATCAGCACTATTACTTACAATAGTACTGTGTTTGAAAAAAACGTCAGAAGGAAATATATTTATGGTGTCTCAGTAGATATTGCAACATTTATTTATTTTTATTTATTTGATTTGTCAATCATTTACAAGATAATAGGTGTAAGAATAAACATGAGTATGAGTGAAATGGGTACGAATAAATGGGGACAGTAGGAGAGGGATGGTAGGCACAATGGTGCATTTATGTATGCCCCTTACAGACTGCTTAGGAATGGGGTGAGGTCAATAATAATACAATAATACAAAAGCAGAGTTGGAAGGAACATTGGAGGTCTTCTAGTCCAACCCCCTGCCTAGGCAGGAAACCCTACACCATTTCAGACAAATGGCTATCCAACATCTTCTTAAAGACTTCCATTGTTGGGGCATTGACAACTTCTGGAGGCAAGCTGTTCCACTGATTAATTGGTCTAACTGTCAGGAAATTTCTCCTCAGTTCCAAGTTGCTTTTCTCCTTGATTAGTTTCCACCCATTGCATCTTGTTCTACCCTCAGATGCCTTGGAAAATAGTCTGACTCCCTCTTCTTTGTGGCAACCCCTGAGATATTGGAACACTGCTATCATGTCTCCCCTAGTCCTTGTTTCTATTAAACTAGACATACCCATTCCTGCAACCGTTCTTCATATGTTTTAGTCTCCAGTCTCCTCACCATCTTTGTTTCTCTTCTCTGCACTCTTTCTAGAGTCTCCACATGTTTTCTACATCGTGTTGACTAAAACTGAATGCAGTAATCCAAGTGTGGCCTTACCAAGGCATTATAAAGTGGTATTAACACTTCACATTATCTTGATTCTATCCCTCTGTTTATGCAGCCTAGAAGTGTTGGCTTTTTTGGCAGCTTCTGCACACTGCTGGCTCATATTTAAATGGTTGTCCACTAGGACTCCAAGATCTCTTTCACAGTTACTACCGTTGAGCAAGGTACTACCTATACTGTACCTGTGCATTTCGTTTTTGTTGCCTAAAAGTAGAAACTTACTCTTTTCACCATTGAATTTCATTTTATTAGATAGTGCCCAATGTTCAAGTTTGTCAAGATCCTTCTATATCTTTAGACTATCTTCTGGAGTGTTGGCTATTCCTGCCAGCTTGGTGTCATCTGCAAATTTGATTAGTTCCCCATTTATTTCCTCATCCAAATCATTGATGAAGATGTTGAAGAGTACTAGGCCCAAAACGGAGCCTTGGGGTACTCCACTGCATACTTCCCTCCATGAAGATGCAGTTCCGTTGAGGACTACACATTGAGTGCGGTTGGTCAGCCAGTTACGAATCCATCTGGTGGTGATGCTGTCTAACCCACATTCTTCTACTTTATCTAGTAGTAGGTTATGGTCTACCTTATCAAATGCCTTACTGAAGTCCAAGTAAACTATATCGACAGCATTCCTCTGGTCCACTAATTTTGTCACTTTGTCAAAGAATGCAGTAAGATTAGTCTGGCATGATCTGTTTTTGACAAACCCATGTTGTCTTTTGGCTATTACTTTGTTTGTTTCTAGGTGTTCGCTAATTCGTTGCTTGATTATCTTTTCCAGAATCTTTCCTGGTATTGAGGTCAGGCTGATAGGTCTGTAGTTTCCTGGATGTTTTTTTCCCATTTTTGAAGATTGGAACCACATCATCTCTTTTCCAGTCCTCTGGTAGTTCCCCGGTGTTCCAGGATCTCTGAAAGATATAATTCAGTGGTTCTGAGATCTCGTCTGCTAGTTCCTTCAGAACCCTGGGGTATAATCCATCTGGTCCTGGTGATTTGAACTTGTCTAGGGTAGACAGATGCTCACTTAACATTTTCTTCCCTATTCCAACTTGTGTTCCTAATCTGACAGTTAGTAGACAGTTAAAGGTTAAAGGTTTTCTGTTTAAAGCATTTTTTATTTTTGTTACTAATGTTTAAAACCTCTTTACAAACAAAGTGTTATCCAGATTTTTTCCTCCTTTTTACATTCCCTCTTATATATACGAAATTTTACATCACATTATCATTTCTTAATTCGGCCCCACATTTTCTTACCATATTTCCATCTTAAGTTTAAATTTTTCTTAAGAAATAAACAAAATCATTTGTCGCCCTTTCAGTAAATAGTATACTAACTTTATCATTTCATTTTCCATTTGTTATTTCTAGTTTTTATATGCAGCATATATCATCAAATTCATTTTAATATAACAAACATTTTACTTTATAGATTACCCACACTTTACAATATTATCATATTTAGCTATATTTATTTTTATTTATTTATTAATCATTTTTATATGCCGCACCCTCTCCACCAAGGGACTCGGGGTGGCGTACAATTTACTACATAATAAATAATGACAATGACAAGGAGGAGATATACAAAAAGCATTATACACACACAATAAATAAATAATCAATCAATTAAAACAGCAAAAAAGCAATTAAAAACAATTAAAACACCCAGAGTCAAACCTAATTTAAAATTGTATCCAGAGGGATTAGAATAGCTATAATTCAAGCCAGGCCGGCTAGTCAGTATAGGTGGGTCTTGAGTTTCATGCGGAAGGAGCGGAGATCGGTTGTTGTCCTGATGTCGGGGGGGAGGTCATTCCAGAGGGCTGGGCCCATCACAGAGAAGGCCCTGCCCCTCGGCGCCGCCCTCTGGCATTGCTTGGTGGACGGCACCCAGAGAAGTCCCTCCCTGTGAGAGCGAATTGGTCGCAGGGATGTATGGGGCAGGATACGATCCCGCAAATAGCTAGTGCCATGGAGCGCTTTAAAGATAGTAATTAAAACCTTGAAACGCACCCGAAAGACTACAGGGAGCCAGTGCAGCTCGTGCAGGAGTGGTGTCACATGGGAGTACCTCATACTCCCTATCACTGTCCGCGCGGCCGCGTTCTGGACCAACTGCAGTCCTCGGGTGCATCTCAAGAGAAGCCCCATGTAAAGAGCATTGCAGTAGTCCAGACGAGACGTCACCAGCACACGAGTGACTGTGCGAAGGGCATCCCGGTCCAATAGGGGGCGCAATTGGTGCACCAGGCGAACCTGGTGGAACGCCCCCCTTGCCACGGCTGCTACATGGTCATCCATAGACAGCCGGGCATCTAGGAGGATGCCCAAGTTGCGCGGGCCGTTCCACGGGGGCCAGTTAGTTGCCCCCAATGGCCAGCGATGGGGTCAGCTGGTTGAACCAAGGGGCCGGTAGCCACAGCCACTCTGTCTTGGAGGGATTGAGTTTAAGTCTGTTGTCTCCCATCCAGACCCGTACGGCTTCCAGACACCGGGACATCACGTCAATGGTCTCGTTGGGGTGGTTCGGGGTGGAAATGTACAGCTGAGTATCATCAGCGTACAGATGGTATCCCACCCCAAAACCACGGATGATCTCACCCAGCGGTTTCATATATGTGTTGAACAGGAGAGGCGAGAGGACTGACCCCTGTGGCACCCCACAGGTGAGTGGCCTCAGGGTCGACCGCTGCTCCCCTGCCAACACACATTGCGTCCGGTTGGAGAGGTAGGAGCAGAACCACTGTAAAACGGTGCCCCTTTCTCCCAGCCCCTCCAGCCGGCGCAATAGGATACCATGGTCGATGGTATCAAAAAGCCGCTGAGAGGTCTAACAGAACCAGGACAGAGGAACAACCCCTATCCTTGGCTCTCCAGAGATCATCAACCAACGCGACCAAGGACGTCTCCGTGCTGTGCCCGGGTCGGAAACCGGACTGGCTCACGTCTAGATAGTCATTTTCCTCCAGGTGGCCTGGGAACTGCGTAGCCACCACACTCTCTACAACCTTCGCTAAAAAGGGAAGGTTGGAGACCGGACGATAATTAGCTAGCTCAGTTGGGTCCAGCGAAGGCTTCTTGAGTAAGGGCCTCACAACCACCTCTTTCAAGGCGGATGGTAGGAACCCCTCACTCAACGAAGCGTTCACCATTCCCAAGAGCCAGCCCCGTGTGACCTCCCAGGATGCCAGTACAAGCCAGGAGGGACATGGGACATATATATCTTTAGCAGTATCAACACACTTCATTTTCTACCAATCTCTCTCTTTTTTTACATTCCTCCTCTCCTAACCATTTTCTCTTGCTGTCTGCTCCTGCTCTAAACTTATTCTGGATGTCCTGGCTTCAGAGCATTCATTGAAGATGGCCATCACCCCCGCTGTCGGTCTAGAGAGCTTGTTCCAAACCTGCCGAGAAACTTGCCTTGCTCCTTGCAGTCGCAAGAATGCCTCTCCTTCTTTGCCATCCCTTCAGGACAGTTTTGGCCCAAAAGGCCTCCTGATGATGGTTTGCAGGCTGGGGTTTTCACGAGGCTCAAAGGAGTTCACTATTTCCTCTGTTGTTCTTCCGTGACGCTTCTGGGTTCTCCTATTAAAGGTTAAAGTTATAGAAATTTGAAGATGTAACAACAGAATCAGGTAATTATGATCTTTTGGATTGAATACATTAAAAGAATGTGGGGGAATGGGAATTCATATACATAAAGAAGAAAAGAAAGCAATGGAAAGTATATGGAAATATATCTGTTGAGGAAATATTGCTCTCCCCTTTGCTTAATACAGGGTCTACCTTAAAAAGTAGTATTGTAACAATTTCAAACAATGTTTTGTATTATAATAATTGCTTCATTTCTAAAAAAGGGGTATCACTTGTGGCATCATGGTGATATCACTTAATTTATTGGGACTTTTCCCCCTTCACTATCCTGGATGTGGGCATGGCCAGTGCATGATGCATCTGCCCCATGGGCCATGAGTTTGACAGCCCTGTTCTAAAAGGAAATCATCCTGGAAGTACATCAAAGTAGAGTCAATAGGAAATAGAGCTCAGGCTATTATGGTGGACTTATGTTCCCCAAAACAGCATGTGAACATTTTCAGAGGGCTGCTTCTGTTCCCCTTTCTTCTTCAGACCCTGAAGCAATCAGGAGAACATTTGTTGGTAAATAAATGAAGTGTATGTTAGGCCTTTAATCACATTGATGGCAAAAGAAAATAGAATATAATGAATGGAAAGAATAGTTAGATCCAAAAATATGAGAAATGGAACAAAAACATAAATATGACCTACATAGATAACTTGAGGAAACAATTCCATGAAAGTTAGTTGCATTTACACTTATAAGAAGTCAGAGAATTTGAGAAGAAAGTTAAATTTGTTGATTTGGAATCATAAGTTTTGTTTTATGAGCTTTTGGACTTGTGCTTCTCTCTGGCAGCTAGAGAGAAGTTTCCGGAAGATGGGCTCCAGCACAAGTCTGAAAACTCAGAAGAGAAAACTTCTGGTCCCAGTGACCGACCCAGATTGGATCCTGCAACATTATCCTGGGACATGTATATTCTCCTTCCTTCCTTCCTTCCTTCCTTCCTTCCTTCCTTCCTTCCTTCCTTCCTTCCTTCCTTCCTTCCTTCCTTCCTTCCTTCCTTCCTTCCATTTCTATAGCCGCCTATCTCTGTATCCCTTATAATTCAAAAAAATATATTACAACTAGCGATAACTTGCCATTGCCAGTTATATTTATTTATAGGGGGGAAATGTCCGGACTAAATGAAATTTGTTTTATTAAAAATATTTTTATTGTTTTATATCATAGATTCCATTTCTACGTGTGCTCTAGATGTCCAAGGTGTTAACATACAAACATCATTGTCATTATAATCCTATATCTATATCTATCTATATCTATATCTATATCTATATCTATATCTATATCTATATCTATATCTATATCTATATCTATATCTATATCTATATCTATATCTATATCTATATCTATATCTATATCTATATCTATATCTATATATATATATATCTATATCTATATCTATATCTATATCTATATCTATATCTATATCTATATCTATCTATATCTATATCTATATCTATATCTATATCTATATCTATATCTATATCTATATCTATATCTATATCTATATCTATTTCTATATCTATATCTATATCTATATCTATCTATATATCTATCTATATCTATCTATATCTATATCTATATCTATATCTATATCTATATCTATATCTATATCTATATCTATATCTATATCTATATCTATATCTATATCTATATCTATATCTATCTAAACCAATATGTGATAATGTATAAACAAATATGCGATAATATCAATCATCTTTACAATGTATACTATCTTCCCTTATAGTGTTGATTATGCAACTATCAAAATATTTAGTCATCTGTTTTTCTTTCTCATGAGACAATATTACACCTAATTCCACTCCTCTAACCTCAATATCTGTCATTTAACCAATTGTAGAATAGTTCCCATGTTGTAAATAAATCAAAATCTTCTTTTTTAGGGTAAACCAAAGCACAGATCCCTAACAAGGATCTTAATTTTTGACAGAGTTTTTCAAACTTGCAATCCTAAAATGTCTGGATTTCCAGAATTGCCCAGATAGCATTCTGGAAGTTGAAGTCTAGACATCTTAAAAGTTGCCAAATTTGAAAAAAACACTGATCTAAAGAACATCTCACTTAGAGGTGTCCAACTTTGGCAACTTTAAGACTTTGTGGACTTCAAAACAGGCCAAAAAGGGGGTTGGGATGAGCCAGACAGTGGTGGGAATAGCCCGAACATGTTCGAACTGGCTGAATCCCACTCTGCCTTTGAGGCGAGTGGCCGAGTGGTGGGGTGTGATGAGTGATGTTGGTTGGCCACATCCACCCAATCACATGACCACTTGGCCACACCTGTGTGTGTGTATGCCTGTATGTATGCATGAATGTATGTATGTAAAGGTTCTCCTTACACATATGTGTTAGTCATTTTCAACTCTGGGGTGGTCCTCATTTCCATTTGAAAGCTGAAGAGCCAGCGCTGTCCAAAAACGTCTCCATAGTCATGTGGTTGCCATGACTAAATTCCAAAGGTATGTGAAACACTGTTACCCACCCACCAATGGTGATTCCTATTTTGCTACTTGCATTTTTACATGTTTTCGATCTGGTAGGTTGGCAGAAGCTGGGACAAGGAAAGGGAGCTCACTCTGTTTCATGGCACTAAGTATTCGAACTGCCAAATGCACACACACAGACATACACACACACACACACACACAAATGTATCTGTATATATAAATCATTTCAGTTTGCATCTATATCTTGCTACTTCTATATTTATAGGATCTGTCCCAGCAGGTCAGGTGGGGGAGATCTGTTGGTCCAATACCCTATAAACCTGGGCATTTTTTAAAGGCTGGAACATATCCTGGCCTCATACAGGGGGACATAATTTCCCCCAAGGTGAAGCTGACCACAGCTGACCAGAAAGTATGAGAAGAGTGAACATAATAATATTAAAACTGATTTTTAAATTTTTTAATGTTCTTGGTTAGCTATTACCATTTCTTCATATTGGAGCTCAGAATAATGATCTAATAGTTCAAAGAAAAGATGCAGGGAAACTCTCCAGGTTCTTAAGTGAACTTGGAAAAGATAATCACAGCTAATGCTTTGAAAATCACTTTCTTGGGTGACTCTACATCTCTACCTATCAACATCCTGAAAATTACAAAAGAGTTGTTATGGAGAGAAAAAATTATGTACGTTAAATGAGAGTTTGCACATGGGTTCTCTGTATGTTTATTTTCCGAGTACTGTCTAATTTCCAAGGTTGTCTTATTTTCACTAGAATCTTCATGCAGAACAAGAGTCACATGCTACATTATTGTCATAGTTTTGCAGAGTGAATGTAATAGGACTTATATGAGTGTCTCGATATGTCATGGTACTGCCTTGTATGTCAATTTGATGTGCTGATATGAGGGAATAATACAGAACCCCAAAGTACAAAATAACCCTTTATATTATATTGAAAATAATCAATTTGTATTTATTCAAGGGGTCTGGTTTAAACATCATTTTCATTTCTTTATCAGTTGCTCCTTCTTATTCAGATCAGGTCTCAGCATTATGATATAGCACTTGGGGGAAAAGATGCAGCCCAGTAATCGAGCCGCTGAAGCAAAAATGGAGAAGATCTCCACAGCAACCACATATTTTCCCTTTGTACTCAGGTAGGTGGGAACAAATGACACCCAGACACTGCAAAAGACCAACATGCTGAAGGTGATGAATTTGGCTTCATTGAAGCTGTCAGGTAAATTCCTAGCCAAGAAGGCCACCGTGAAGGTGACAGCAGTCAAGAACCCCATAAAGCCAAGCATGGTATAAAACATTGTGGTTGATCCTTCATTACATTCCAAAACAATTTCTTCAACCATGGAGTGCATGTCTGCATCTGGAAATGGGGGAGAAATTGCCAACCAAACTACACAAATGGTGAATTGAGCCATAAAGACAGATAGGACAATAGTGTTGGCCATCCTTCTCCCTACCCATTTCCTCATTTTGGAGCCTGGCTTGGTGGCCATGAAAGCAAGAACTACTATGGTTGTTTTACCCAAAATACAAGAGAGGGCTACAGAGAAAGCGATGCCAAAAGTAGTTTGTCGCAAGAGACATTTCACTTGATCCGGTTGCCCAATGAAGAGGAGAGTACAAAGGAAGGAGAACAGGAGAGCAATGAGAAGAATGTAGGTGAGGTTCCTGTTGTTGGCTTTGACAATGGGAGTGTCCTGGTGTTTAATGAAGATTCCCAACACAATAGCCGAGATGACCGAAAAGGAAACTGCAATGATTACGAAAGAAATACCCAAAGGCTCTTGGAAAGACAAAAATATTACAGTTTTTGGAAAACAATGATCTTGACCTTTGTTTGGATGTTGATCCTTTTGACATGGAAAACAATCATCTAAGTCTGGGGAAAAAGAACAATTAAAACTCTTTCACAGACCCATTATACGTTTTAAGCATGAAAAAGTAATAACATATTAGATTAAATAAGATTCTATGAGTTCGTATTATTTTACTCAAAATAATTTACAATGAAATTATATAATGAAGTGTTCAGTTGCAATATTCATCAAGTTATACAGCTATCTCAAAATGTTTATATGACACTTACTCTCTAGATTAAATAGGATGGAAAAAGAGTGAAATAGCAGGATAAAATGTTGTACAGATTAAATTTGATGGGAAATTACCTTACAGTCCAAAATCTATAATAAAAAAACCTTCTGGATTGTTTACCAACATGCACTAATTACCTGCCAAATGTCTACAACCCATAAATAAAAGAATTCAAATCTGAGAAATCTATTGATCCTTAAGAGAGATTATGCTATTTAATGTGAACTGGTGGATTCTTGCATTAAATAATTTCCCAAAATGCTGTTTCAAAAAGCAACTAGGTTTTCTTTATTTTTCCGTGAAGACATTTTGTTTATCATCCAAGAAACCTCTACAGTTCTCAGTGAAGCAAGTCAGAACTGAAGAATCTTCTTGGATGAGAAGTGAAACATCTTCAAGAAAAAAATGAACTTCACTTGTCTTTTGAAAAAGCTACCTTAGGACAAAAAGGACTTTGGATGATTCAGAATCTCCATAGACATTAAACGTCTCTTTGAATTATAAGCAAGTGGTTCACGTTTTTCATTACTCATCTATACAACCCCAAAATTCAACCCCAATTATATTTATTAAATTGTTGTTATTTTTAATATATTCCTTTGCTTACCCATTTGGTCAGCTATCATCCCTTTTGGACACTGTCTACAGTCATAGCAGCAGGGTAATTTTCCTTATATTTTTACCTTGCTGTAGCCAAAAGGACATTTCTCATTACAGATGGAAAGAGGCAAAGTCTGTTCATAAATAAAATTAGAACACTTTCACTTAAAGAACTTATAGATTTGGGTATATTCATTTCATCAGTTATATGCCCAAACTTTTCACATGCTCATCAAACCTTAGTGTTTTAAATTCACCTAAAAAAAAATGCTTTAATTCATTTCTTTCTCAGCCACAAAAATAGGTATGACCATCAACTCCCTGAATGCTGCAGCTGCCAAAAAAAGGCCAGTGTAGTCCTAGACTACATTAACAAAGGGATAGAATCAAGATTTTGATTCGTAACTGGCTAATCAATGACACTCAATGTGTAGTCCTCAATTGAACTGCATCTACATGGAGGTAAGTATGCATTGGAGTACCTCAACACTCTGTTTTATGCCCAGAACTTTTCAACATCTGCATCAATGATTTGGTTAAGGGGATAGATGGGGAAATCATGAAATTTGCAGATGACAATAAGCTGGCAGGGATAACCAACACTCTAGACAATAGGCTTAAGATACAGAAGGATCTTGACAGAGTGGAACATTGGGCGCTATCTAACAAAATGAACTTCAATGGTGAAAAAAGTAAGATTGTACATTTAGTCAAGAAAAACAAAAACAAAATGCACAGATACAGTATATGTGGTACTTTGCTCAATAGTAGTAACTGTGAGAGGGATCTTGGAGTCCTAGTGGACAACCATTTAAATAAAAGCCAGGAGTGTGCCACAGCTGCCAGAGGCTGGATAACCTTTTGTCTGAGATGGTGCAGGGTTTCCTGCCTAAGCAGGGGGGTGGACTAGAAGACCCCCAAGATCCCATCCACTCTCCTATTCTATTCTATTCTATTCTAAGATCATGTGAAGTGTTAATGCTACTTTATAATGTCTCAGTAAGACTACACCTGGAATATTGCATCCAGTTTTGTTTGTCACAATATAAAAAGATGTTGAGAATATAGAAAAAGTGCAGAGAAGAGCAACAAAGATGATTAGGGGACTGAAGGCTAAAACATATGAAGAACAGTTGCAGGGACTGGGTATGTCTAGTTTAATGAAAAGAAGGACTAGGGGTGACATCATAACAGTGTTCCAATATCTCAGGGGTCAACCTATTCCACAAAACACCTGAAGGCAGGAAAAGAAGCAATGGATGGAAACTAATCAAGGAGAGGACCAACCTAGAACTAAGAAGAAATTTCCTAAGAGTTGGAACAGCTTGCCTTCAGAAATTCTGAGTCTTCCAATACGGAAAGATTTTAAGGAAGAGATTGGACAACCATTTCTCTGAAAAAGTGTAGGGTTTCTTGAGAAGGGTGGGTTGGACTAGAAGACCCCCAATGGTAATCTGATATTACCCCAACTAGCATGCTGAGTTTGGGAGTTGAAATCCACACCTCATAAACTTCCTGGGTTGGAGAAGCAAATTTGGAGAAACACTTGCTTAACTGTTCCGTTTTTTCTAATGTAGTTAAAGACATCTGACTACTTCAGATGACTACTCAAAAAATATGAGATTGTTAAATCCAAGTTTGATTGTGACAGTCATTTAATCATTTATTTATATGGCTCAATGAATACATGATTTCCTAAAAAGCGAAAAATAAGACAAACCTGGTTAAATATGAAGGGCCAAACAGCATCCTTGGCAGAAATGGTAAGGAGCTTTTCTGGAGGAGCCATGGGGTCGAACTTTCCAATTTGGACTTTCAGAAAGGACATGTTTAGAAATGTGACCCAACTGAAAACATCAAACCCAGTTTCAAATTCTCCATTGGGACCAAAATAAATCTGTTCTCCAGCACTGTTGTTAAAGGAGACTTGCTGCAAAAAATGATGGAGCTAAACGGGGAAAAAACAAAGAAATATAAATATTAACTGGATTCCTTGAAAAGGAATCATAAAGATAATTTACATAGCATTTCATACATAAAATAAAGTTCATATGTTACTGGGTTTTTTTCAAACTTTTTCAATAGCTTAACCTTATTTTCAAATTGCATGCAATTTTGCATAATTGACCTTCATTATTTAGATTATTCAGATAATATTTGGAAAAAAAATACTTTTAGCATAAGAGAATGCTATGATCATTCAAGTCTATTTGTAAAGGAAGAGAGGGGGTAGGTGAACAGTTAAGAATTATTAAATATAAATAAATAATGACACTTTCAATAGGAAAGGAGGGGAAATAACTATAAACCTACGTTTATTTACATGATTTCACATGATTCCTGATTTGGATTAGTAAACACTACCTGCCATGGTGATTGAAGGAAATACTTCCAGCTCCTTTTATCACTTTTTCGACTCCACTTGAGTTTGGAGGCATGCAAGGCCCTCAGAGCATGTGCCACAGCATAGACTGCATTGTAGATGCTGTAACTATGTCCACCAATGGTGGTCTCAAAGACAGAGTTAGGAAGACTCTCCAGCTTCTCTTCTCCAGTGCAAATCTTTTCAGCATTCTCATCTGTAACATCACTGGAGAATGAACATTCAAATGCATCTTTCCAGAAATCCCTAATAAAACCGTCTTCTCTGTCAAAATTTGGGTTTTTCTTCTGCATAAAATGTTGGAATCCTCTTAACTCCTTTGAGTGAAGTGCAAAGGAAATTGCACCTTGGAGAAAATCAATGGGCAATGGTCTTTGCATCAGAATAGAGGTGAATTCCATTTGAGCTGTCATGATCCAAACTTTGGATTTTTTCTCCTTTGGAATATCATCTGAATCTAAAAGAGAGAGCATTATCCTCAATGTCACTATGATTGTAGTTTCTGCATTGAAGATGACTGCAATGACTGTACTCCCCATGATCACTCTATATATTTTATCTGCTTTCTCCACCATTTCAGCAGCCTCACTACCATACATCATTTGGGGTAGACATTCTATAAAGTCAAAGCAGATTCCTCTCTCTGAAAACATGGAAAGACTCTTTTGAACAAATCTCTCCATATCTTCTTCATGCAAAGAAATCATTCCAACCCAGGTCCATCCAAAATGTAACAGTAAGTGCAGTATTCCTTTCAGCTGGTGGATCTCATCAGGGAACATCCATTTTACAAAAAGTGCTGAGTTGTCATTATACATCAATGGTGGTGATCCAAATGTGATCTACGGTAAGTGGGGGAAAGACAGAAGAACCAAGTTACATGTGAGTTTTCTGGGGAAAAAATTAAAATCAAGGACTAATGCTTATATATCTATATATACTAAATAACTGGGCTTGAGTGGGTATGGAAGGCAAGTTCCTAAAAACTATTTCTTTACCAATTAATATATGCAAATTTAGTACTGCTCATCAATTAAAAAGGAGAGCCCTTTGTTGATAATATTCATATCTAATAACTTTCTCATTAAATGACAATATTTTTTTAAAATCTGTAATCCTTTTCATAAGAGTGATTATGAGGACTCAATATCTGAAAATAATAAACTAGTGAACTTTCAATCTTGCTGCACATTTAACTCACCTGGGGAAATTTGTAGTTGCACAGAGTGGTTGCTATGTTGAGACAGGTTTTAGTGTGGGGTCCTCCAATGACAGCTATCGTCTTCGTCTGGTCATTACATTTGTAGTTTGGAATAAATGTATCCTTTGTAGATAGAAATTCCATTGCTAAAAGGTAAGTTGTATATTCCTCAAGATAGTTGGTAGCAATATGGAAACCGAGGCTAACATTGGACAAAATCTTAGAATTTTCATTGATGTCCTTTACAGCAAATGCCACAGCCAAGGTGTGTTGGTAGTTATGACTGAGGAACCTTGAGTGAGTATTATAAACTGCATGAATATACTTCTGCTTCAGATACAGAAAGTAGATACTTTAAATGTTTGTGTACACACAGACAAATTTAAAATATCTACTGTCTGAAGACGAAGATATGTCTGCTGTCTAAAGAAATATCTACTGCCTGAAGATATCTACTGTCCGTCACACACACACACACACACACAATACATGCATATTTAGCGTGTGCATATATATGGTGTGTGTACATACATACATGCATACATATATACATACAGACAAAATCAAATGTCTGGCAAACCGTAACTTGATTATATGGATAGGGAATCATTGATAAGGTGGAGAATAAGCTAAAATTGAACCAAAAAATCATTTACAGCCTACTTTATTCTGTATTTTAGATTCTTCTTCTGTACTTAAAGATTTAAAATTCATGGTAACATATCTCTTCCAGGATTAATTTGGATGCTAAGGTAGTATTTTGTTTCAGTTTTGTCTATATTTTGTCTTTGTTTTTCTAAGAGTAGGAAGTCAGTTCCATTTTTCAACCATAGAATTATAAAAACTGGAAACGTTTCTCAAACACATTAAAGGGTTTATTGTTTTAATTTCTGGTTGAGATGAAATGCAATGAAGCTCAGGATTATACCGAGGGCATGTCTGACAAATTTTAAAATTATCCAGCTTTTTTGTGGCATAGAAAGTGGGACATAACATAAACTTAGAAGACTGGGAATACATTTGGAAGAAAAATTATACAATTATAAAATATGTGGCTTATAAGGAAAATCAATACAAGATGTTTTACCATTGGCACTTGGTGCCAGCGAGACTGGCCAAGATGTATCCAAATCTAAGTCCAAGTTGGAAATGCAAACAGGGTCAAAATACCTTCTTTCAATCATGGTGGTCATGCCCCGAAGTAAAAAGATATTGGCTGAATATATAGAATTGGCTGCAAGATCTAACTAAATATCAAATGGAATTCAAACCGGAAATGTTTATGGCAGAATAATTATGGCAGAATACAACAGAAAGTTAAAGTACTTGATGTTAATAACAGCGGCAAGGATTGATTTTGCACAATATTGGAAGAAAGATAGTATTCCACCAGAGGGACTAGTAATCCAAAAAATATTTGATTGTGCAGAAATAGACAAACTCACATTAGAGTTAAAGGGAAAAGATAATTTGGAATACTATGTGATATGGGAGAAATGATACGAATGGATAGACAATAGAAATGTAAATATAAATAGGGTTAGAATAGGAATGTATATAATGTATCGAATAATGATTCTAGTTGTATGAATAATGCCACAGACCTGTTAAATATGTGATAGAGAACTGTAAATCTCCAGTGATTGGGCAAGCTGATTTTCTCCCAGTTCTGGAATTAAAAATGGTGAACCATAGACATTGGAATTAGCATACTGACCAACTGGAGACTGAAACATTTCAGCAGAAAAATGAAAGATAGATAATACAGTACAAGTAGAAATAAGGAAAATAAAGGAAGAGCTGGAGAAATAGTAGTAGGAGGATACTTACATGTATTGATAAAGTACTTCATGAGCAGGAAGACTTTTAAAAGTGATCTCATTTGAAAGAAAGAAGACTTGATAAGTAATTGCAGCAATGATTAAGTCCCCAGACTGATAATACTTGTGAACTACTGGAAGAGGACTATTGAGCTTGCAATTGTAAATAGGAGAAATTATCATGGTAGGAAAAAAAAGATAAAACTAGAGTCCTGAATATAACCAAATCCCTGTAATATATATTTGTTAGAGACATTAAAGAGCAATGTCTATGTTACCATTCAAGTGAGGACCTGGGTTGGGCACTCCTTTGCATTATCTAAAGTTAATGCAATAAAGATTATCTGGAATTAAGACAAGGATCTATCACAAATCAAATGCAAATTATTCTTTTTATCCCTGCATGCAGATCAATATTTCTGAGAAGATGTCAATGCTGTGCAATATCTTAATCTAAAGTCATAGTTTTTCAATGTCTACTGAAATTCCCTTGAGAGATGGAGTAGAAGGGACAATGACTATATTTAAGTAGTAATCAGTACTATTATTTTTCCAAAAATAATGTCTTTGAAGATTATCAGGTGGAAACATGTTTACCATATCTCACTACTCATCACAACATTGCTATGAACCTTTGGAACTAATACACAAAGTAGAAAATGATGGAGGTTATATGCCCAGAAGAAGAAATCAAAATAGAATTAGGAAAAAGAAACTGTAACACAACTGTTGAGGTCATAATGTTTTCCTTTTGCTAAATACAGGATCTACCTTGTAAAGTGGTACTGTAACAATTACTTAAGCTCTAGATGGACTTACAGATCCCATATCCCATATTCCATAAACCTAGACATTTTGTTAGGTGGGGCCTAGCAGGAAAGCATGTTCTGCCCTGCCCTTATCTTAAGGATCATTCTTGATCTCAAGGTTTGGCTGCCCCCAATCATGTCATCCTTCTGGAAGGCCCTTAAAAGATTGAAATGTCAGAGGAGGAACTGATGTCGCAATGACACGACATGCAATTTTGGAGCTCCAAGATCACAGTCGATACTTTTGCTGCTGGACAGTCCTTTTGGACCTAAACCATCCCGAAGAGATGGTGGTAGAGAAGAGTACGTTCTGCTGATCTCAGGGACACCACAAAGTCCCTGATTGATCCAAGAGAATCTCTTTTTACTGGCAACAGAAGCGCAGCCATTGAAGCTGCTGAAGTTGGGACAGCTCCGGAATGGTAGGAAAACCAAAAGAGAAAGTGTGTCCATCTGGTGAGGAAATTTTATTATTATAAAAGAGACAACCCCCCCCCCAAAAAAAATAATAATAATGCTAGATTAAATTGGAAAACAATAGAGAACAAGTGGCAAAATTAAGCTACATTAGACAGTGTGTTATCCTTTTTTTAAATTTTCTTTTACAGATGGAACTTTTGCAAATGTTTCCTATTCTTTAAATTGAATTTATTACTTTTTTCTTGTACTACTTTTTATATTATTATTTTTATACTTATGGATTAAAATATTTTACCTTATTTTTATAATACTGATTTGTGTGGTTTTTTTTCTTTTGCTCCATTTAAGAATTTTGTGTTCTTTAAGCCTGGAATATAAAGAAGATATAAAAGGAATAGAAAGAGGACTGTAATAACAGAGGGAAAGGAAGTAGCACTGCCACTTGGAGACTGGAGGCTTGGAAAGCTTGGAAATAATGTCTATTCTTTTTTCTCTTTGATCATTTGATTTTGCATTTCAAGGTTCCTCAGCTTGTTTACAGAGATTGATAGTGAGAAGAGCACGGGTTGTTTATACAGGTGCTTCTTGGGAGCTTAATTAGCATCTGGAATGGAGTGAAAACAAAGGCTTGTCTTGAACGATTATAAATGAACTTGTTTTAAATTTAATAAAAAGTTTTGAATGCCATAGTGGCAGTATTTACAAGTTGGAAGAATGGCACAACATGAAAAAAAAAACTTTAACATTGCAAAAGATTATGTTTAAAATTCAAAAATTATTTGAAGTAACAGAGATAATTGAGAAGAGATTGGAAAACATAGAATTTATATTAGCAAAATTTGATGGAAAAACTGAGGATGTTCATCAAATGAAGAAAGTGGAGGTCAGAGTTCTAATAACTGAAGGAAAAAATAAACAAAGAGGCAAGAAAATTGTTGATATTGACACTGAACTGAGCAATGGAAAGGGGAGATAGATGGACTGGAGCTCTACCCCAGATCTCAAAGTATAGAAGAAGAAATGAGAGAAGAATTGATGCAATTGATGGAACTAAGGAGAGAAATTTTGTCAGAAGCACTAGTGATAACCAAAGATTAGCTGATCTAAGAAGCAGATGGAGGGTTTCAAGCTTATACAAGATATGCAATAAGCAATAAGTTGTGAAGAGAAGTCCATGCTAAACTTGCAAAGGAAATAACCAGAATACTAATGCCACAAATGGCAAGAGACATAAGACTGCATTATTCCTGGAAAGACACAGATTGTTGTCATGAAAGCTTATAATAAAAAATTAAGTCAATTTAGTTAAATTTAGAACATTATGTATAAAATGAAGTGAAGAGAAAATGAAACATTTATAGTCAAATGAAGGTTGAGGTATGATGATACTAATATATATATAAATATACTTGATTTAAAATATATGATTTGATATGAATTGTAGGTGATGACTGTGGAAGGGATGCACGGAAGTTTTTGTAATCCCTCGACACACTTTCTACAATTTGTAATGGAAGATGGTTTTGTGGGGTTTGTGTGTGTGTGTGTGTGTGTGTGTGTGTGTGTTGTCTATTTGGGTTTATTCAAACATTAAAAAAATATTTATAAAAAAAAGATTGAAATGTCAAATGTCCTGGGGATCATATCTTAGAGCGGAGCTTGCTACATCATATGACATGACACAACATGATAGTGAATTGAAATGCACTGTCTGTTATCCTATTTTGTCATTTTGTTTCTATCTTTGTAATTTCATTTGGTTTCATTTTATTGTATTTTTTTAAAAAAATATGGGCTGTTCTATTACGTACATTGCCCAGGGTGCTACATGAAGTGCTGAGTTATAAAAAATTAATAAATAAACCAACAAATGGAGGTTATAATCAAATACTGATATACTTTTACAAGCTACTGCTTTCATTTCATTCTTTCCTTTTCTTTTTTGTTCTTTTTTCTTTATTTTTCTTCTGCCATTTATAAGCAGCAATAAATAATAATCTAATTTCAGTATTAAGTATTAAACTCAAGGTTTATTACACCACATGAAAACCATCCATTTTGCTGTTGTCTATCAAGAATTTTAAATGTACAATTTAAACAAGACTTTGGACATTAATTTTTCAGAAACAATTGTTAGAATTGAAATCAATATTTTTCCTCATCTCAACAGGCAGAGTAAGATGTCATTCAAGGCTTATGAATAAGAGCGACATCAGATTTAAATAAGATGGTAAAAATCTGTTCTTAAATAAAATCAGAATTATTTCACATGAAAAACTTATAGGTTGGGAGTGTATGTATATAGACCCAAACTTTTCACTTCTTCATCAAACCAAATTCACCAAAACAATCCTTTAATTCATTTCTTTCTCAAACCTCAGCAACTTTAACTTTAACTTTTAACTTTTATTTAATTTCTAGACCGCCCCTCTCCCAGAAGGGACTCGGGGCGGTGTATAGTCATATTAAAAATAGTAAATTTACATAATATAAATATAAAATAAATATAGATGTGGCTGGAGGAGGTAGCAATAGTTTACTGTACAATAGTTAAAGTTAGATTTAAAATTTTAAAAATTTAAATTTAAAAATACATTAGAACTGAAAGAGGCATGAACATCAACTCCCTGAATGCTGCAACTGCCAAAAAAGCCAACACAGTTCTAGGCTGCATAAACAGAGGGATAGAATCAAGATCATGTGAAGTGTTAATGCCATTTTATAATGTCTCAGTAAGGCCACACTTGGAATATTGCATCCAGTTTTGGTTGCTACCATATAAAAAGAAGTGGAGAGTATAGAAAGAGTGCAGAGAAGAGCAGCAAAGATGATTTAGGGATTGGAGGTTAAAACATATGAAGAACAGTTGCAGAAATTGGATGTGTCTAGTTCAATTAAAAGAAGAATTAGGGGTGACATGATAGCAGTCTTCTACTATCTTAGGGTCTGCCATAAAGAAGAAGGGGTCAACCTATTATCCAAAGCACCTGAAGGCACAATAATGCTTTCATTAATGAAGTCAAGATAATGCCTTCATTAATGAAGGCATTGGATGAAAACTAATTAAGGAGATTAGAGAGAGAACTAAGGAGAAATTTCCTGACAGTTATTACAATTAATTGGTGGAACAGCTTGCCTCCAGTAATTATGAGTCCTCCAATGCAGGGAGCTTTTTAAGAAGAGATTAGACAACCATTTGTCTGAAATGGTGTAGGGTTTCCTGAGTAGGGTGTGGTTGGACTAGAATACCTCCAAAGTTATTCCGTTATTTCCCCAACCAGCATGCTGAAGTTGGGTGTTGAAATCTACACCTCATAAACTTGCTCTAAGCTGTTTACAAAATCTGCACATTATCCCCAACAATCTGGGTCCTGATTTTACCCACCTCAGAAGGATGGAAGGCTGAGTCAACCTTGAGCATAGTGATAATTAAACTGCCAAATTGCTGTCAGCCGGCAGTCAGCAGAAGTAGCGTGCAGTACTGTACTCTAACCACTATGCCACCATAGCTCAATATACCCAATATACCCCCATTGTTCAAGGTAGATCCTACATTAAGCAGAAGATGGACAAAATGGCTGCATCAAATAAACTTTCATTCTTTTTAAACTATGGTTTAAATCAACAATGGTTAGAACACAAGGAACTGTCTCATTCCAAGGGACTGGCCTGCGGCAGAGAATGGATGCTATGGACTCCATCAGTCAAGGGAATCTGGGTGGTAGATCTAGGAAAAGGCTGGTGGGCCTTCTCTGCCATGGCTCCTGTCCTTTGGAATATCTTGTCATTGTTCCCCTTCCCCTAGATGAGATCTGCTCCCACACTCCTGGGCTTCTGTAAGAACCTGAAGACGAGTGGTGGGTTGCAGACAGTACGCCCTAGTACAGGCATACCGGAGCCTGCCCGGAGCACCGGGTACCACGCTGGTATGGTGCTCCGGAGGGCCCACCCACCCATCTGCGCTCCTTACCTGTCTTTAAAGTCTTCAGTGCTTCTGTGCAGGTGCACGGCATGTACATTGCCTGTCCAATGCTCCACTGAGCAGTTGGAGCATCGTGGAGGCTTGCGGAGGCATCGCTGGATGGCAAGATGTACACACTACTGTGTGCATGTGCCCACTGTTAGGGTGTAACCAACAAGTTGGGTAGACAATATATTGCACAAGGCATGTTATGTATCTTTACGAGAGGAGATCTGCTAATTAGTAGATTACAGCATTTAAATTGCAGCTGATGTTCTCTCTCTCTCTCTCTCTCTTGATTGATGTATGATAACTGCTGTCTAACTGTTACTACTGTTGCTACTACTTACTGTGTGTAAGTTATTTGCTACTTGTATCCAAGTTATCTTGTTAGTATTGGACTGTTTTTTTTTCTTTGTATGACTTTTTGGCTGTGTTTGTGGATTTTGCTATATTCTTTAAAAAGTAAAGTTTATTTTGTTACTTTACTATCCATTATTCAGTGTGGTTGCTTTATCTATCGCACGCTGCGTATACTTTACAGGGTTGCTCTGTTATAACCTCGACCTGGGGTTCATTGCTAGTGCTTAATCACACTAGTACCACTAACATTGGTTATGGGCCCAGTTGCCCTGCCTTAACCATAATTTTTTTATTTTTATGCACCACTTTTTGGATAGTTTATTTTTGTGAATATGGCACAAGAACAGTCTGCTGCACTCTCCATGATTACCCGGTTTGATGGAACCAACTATGTTTCCTGGTCCTTGAAGTGTTCCCTACTTCTGCGTAGAGAAGGACTGTGGTCTGTGGTTCAGAACCCACCAGATGTTACAGGTTGGGATCCTGCTGATAATGAGGATGCGAAGAAGATTGCGCAGTTTAACAGGGACAATGAGAGAGCTCTCTGCATTATTGGACTAACACTGAATGACCAGCAACTGGTCCATATTCGTGGCGAAGAGTCTGCTGCTAGGTGTTGGAACACATTGCGGAGAATTTATGTTCGGGACAGTGTGGGTGCTCATATTCATCTCACACGGAAACTGTTTAGAGCCCGTTTGCAAAAAGGTGGTGATATGTTGGCTCATTTAGACTTCATGAAGAAAACTTTGCAGGATTTGCAAGAAAAAGAGTTATTTTTTTCTGAGCTTCAACAGGTGTATATTATTCTATCATCGCTTGATGAAAGCTACGACTCTTTTGTTTCCTCATTGGAAGTTTTTTCACGTGATGAACTGACATTATCTGAGGTTACCGGGAGATTGCTTGAAGAGTCCAGACGAAGAGAGGATAGAGTTCAGTTCAGAGACAATCAATCACAAGAAGAAACACAGTTTTCAACTGCAAATTTTGTTAAGAAATGTTATTCTTGTGGTGGTAAGGGGCATATTGCTAAGAACTGTAAAAATAGCAAGAAAAGGAATGTTGCTAATAGTAAAAGAAAAAGCAACAATGTTACTGTAACTGTAGCTAAGGTTGATAAGGCTGTAAACCATAGTTTCTGGGTGGTTGACAGTGGCGCATCCCATTCTATAACTAAGGTTAAAGAAAGGTTTGTTACTATGAAGGCTAGCAAACAGCATATTTCCTTAGCAAATGGTTGGAAAATCAAGGCTTCAGGTGAAGGTACAGCTTATTGTCCATGTATTAATGAAAAATTGGAAATGTTATATGTACCTAAAATGAAATTTAACCTATTATCTGTAAAAGACCTTGTGAAATGTGGGTTTACAGTAACATTTAAGAATGATAGATGCATTATTGAAAAGGAAGGTAATAGTGTTATTGCCAATTTGGAGAATAATTTATTTATTCTACATGAGAACTCTTTAAATATTGCGAGTTCTAAACCTGATTATAAGAATAAACAGCCCCATGATAACTGTATACATCTACTTCATAGATGTTTAGGCCATGTAAATTATAAAATGGTACGTCAAACTGTTATTCTATCTAATGGAATCAATTTGAAACCTTGTTCAAAATATCTTAACTGTAATGCCTGTAACCAGGCTAAAAGTAAGGTTACTCCTGCAAACCGGTTTCAAGGATTCAAGACATCTAAACCACTGGATGTAGTGTTTGCAGACCTAATTGGCCCTAAGAAACCTAGCTTAGGAGGTGCCTGCTATATACTCAGCATTATGGACCATTATTCTAGGTATGGTTTCTGTTATGTAATGAAATCAAAGGCAGAAACTTTCCAACATTTTACTAAATGGTTAAAGTTTGTTGAACGTAAGATGGATAAAAAAGTACTTTGCCTAGTCACTGATAATGGGTCTGAATTCACTAATCATAGGTTTACATCAATGTTGGAGAATGCTGGTATAGAACATAGGCGTTCTGCCCCCTACAGGCCAGAACATAATTCAATTATTGAAAGACGTGGTCAATCATTGCAGGCAATGACCAGAACTATGCTAGTTGATTCTGGTTTGTCAGAAAAGCTTTGGGGTGAGGCTATAATGTGTGCAAACCATATTCTGAACATAGTAGTTAATTCAACTACTGGTAAGATTCCTTATACTCTTTGGCATGGTAGGAAGCCTGATTTGAGTTATTTACACACATTTGGTGTCCCTGCTTGGGTGCATATTCCCTCACAGATTAGACGGAAGGATCAAAGCAGAGCTAGGAAGATGGTTTTTGTTGGGTACAATTCCAATCATAGATCGTTTAGGTTCTGGGAACCTGGAACTCCGAGAATTATGCACAGTGCTAGTGCTAAATTTTCAGAACATGTTGGTTGGGAGAAGCTAGAACAAGAGTTTCATAAGGTTTGTGATGATATAGATGTTGATCGTTTGGTTAATCATGATACACCAAATGAGCAGTTAGAGAATCAGGATGGTCCATCTATTACTCTGAAAGGGGAGGAAGATGTAGATGTAGAATCTACTCGTGAGGTGGAACAGGATGATCTTGTAAGTCCTGTATTGCCTAGGAGGTCTACTAGGGACAGGCATCCACCCGACAGATACCAAGCCAGTGTAGTATTGCAAGTTAGCATAGAACCTTCTAGTTTTGCAGAGTTAAGGCTGTATCCTGAAAAGGAAAAGAAATTGTGGAAGACAGCTATGGAGAAGGAGTTGAAATCCTTACAGGAATTGAAAGTTTATGAAGAAGCTAGGCTCCCTTCAGGGGAGAGTGCAATTGGCTGTAGATGGGTGATTAAAATTAAAAACGATGCTGCTGGCAATGCTATTTATAAGGCTCGTTTAGTTGCTCAAGGGTTTTCCCAAACTGAGAGGGATTACGATGAGGTTTTTGCTCCGAGCTTGAAAGCCTCTACGTTGAGGGCATCATTGGTGTGGGCTGCTAAGTATCGGTGTAATGTTACCCATATTGATGTTGAAACAGCATATCTGCATGCTCCATTGCAGCATACCATTTATATGAAGATGCCACCAGGTGTGGATTCTAATGGCCAGACTGGTTGTTGGAGACTAAAAAAAAAGCCTTTATGGTTTAAAACAGTCCGGTTTTGAGTGGAACAGATGCATAGTAAATGAATTAAAAGCTATGGGATTTATTCCAGGTTTGGCTGATCCTTGTTTGTTTAGACGGGTGAAAAATGGTTTGATCTCGTTGTTGCTTTTGTTCACGGACGATATAGCTATTATTACTAGGTCTGAACAGGAAGCTATTGACATTGTTTCACAATTAGAGAGTAAATTTAAAATCCGGAATTTGGGTGAAATCAAGCATTATCTGGGCTTAGACGTGGTTAGAACCAGTAAAGGTTTTAAGCTGTCACAGGCTGGTAAAATTAATCATTTGCTTAAGAAATATAGCATGGAGCTATGTAAGACTGCAAAGACACCAATGGCATTGGAGTTTAAACCTGAGGTAACTGAGGGTACTGGTTTTGATAAGGGAATCTATCAATCTTTGATAGGTAGCCTAATGTACCTAAGTAATTGGTCTAGACCAGATATATCATTTAGTGTGAACCAACTGGCTAGATTCAATGATAGTCCTTCAGAGAGGCATTGGCAAGCAGCAAAGCGTGTGCTGCGTTATTTGAAGAAAACTATCCACTATGCATTGTATTTAGAACCGAATAGGGATTTAGTTTTGACTGTTTATGCTGATGCGAATTTTGCAGCTGCTATAGATAATAGGAAGTCAACTTCCGGCATAGCCTTTATGCTAGGTGGTGTACTGATTGGATGGAGGTCGATACGACAGAAACACATAAGCTTATCCACAATGGAAGCTGAGTTTTCATGTTTGTCGTTGACATGTACTGAGCTGATATATTATAAGCAGTTGCTTATAGATATGGGATTAAGTATCAATGAACCTTTTACTGTTTATGAAGATAATCAGGCAGCAATAAAAATGGCGACTAGTTTAGCTATTAAGACGAGATCGAAGTATACTGATTTGAGGTATCTTAATGTTCGACAAAGTATTAAGGATGGCCTGATAAAGTTGGAATATTGTTCAACTGAAGACAATTTAGCAGACAACTTCACTAAGGCACAAAGTTCAGTGAAACATACCTCAGCATGTGAAGGTTATCATCTTACATTGTGAGTGGATATATTGATCTACCCAAAGGGGAGAATGTTAGGGTGTAACCAACAAGTTGGGTAGACAATATATTAATAAATAATAATAATAAATTTTATTTGATTAGCCGCAACCCTCTCCCGAAGGACTCGGGGCGGCGTACAATCAAAAGGATAAAATACACATAAGACACACATACATACGAAAAAACAAGGACAATTACATTTGTGCATGAAGGAGAGTAGACTTGTAAGTGAAGGACAATAAACACAGCTAAAGACACAAATAAAACACAGTTTAAAATCCCCTTAAATTAAAATTGCTAAATTAAAAACCCCTCAGGAGCGTAACGAAGTTATGATTGAGCCAGGCCAGATATTTGAAAAAGGTGGGTCTTGAGCTTAACACGGAAGGAGCGGAGGTCTGTAGTGGTCCTAATATCTGGGGGGAGGTCATTCCACAGGGCTGGGCCCGCCACAGAGAAGGCTCTGCTCCTAGGCGCCGCCCCATGGCATTGTCTAGTGGACGGCACCTGGAGAAGTCCCCCTCTGTGCGAGCGAATAGGTCGAAGGGATGTGTGGGGCAGAATACGGTCCCGCAGGTAACTAGGTCCTGAGCCATTGCACAAGGCATGTTATGTATCTTTAAGAGAGGAGATCTGCTAATTAGTAGATTACAGCATTTAAATTGCAGCTGATGTTCTCTCTCTCTCTCTCTCTTGATTGATGTATGATAACTGCTGTCTAACTGTTACTACTGTTGCTACTACTTACTGTGTGTAAGTTATTTGCTACTTGTATCCAAGTTATCTTGTTAGTATTGGACTGTTTTTTTTTCTGTGTATGACTTTTTGGCTGTGTTTGTGGATTTTGCTATATTCTTTAAAAAGTAAAGTTTATTTTGTTACTTTACTATCCATTATTCAGTGTGGTTGCTTTATCTATCGCACGCTGCGTATACTTTACAGGGTTGCTCTGTTATAACCTCGACCTGGGGTTCATTGCTAGTGCTTAATCGCACTAGTACCACTAACAGTAAGGCCACACTTGGAATATTGCATCCAGTTTTGGTTGCTACCATATAAAAAGAAGTGGAGAGTATAGAAAGAGTGCAGAGAAGAGCAGCAAAGATGATTTAGGGATTGGAGGTTAAAACATATGAAGAACAGTTGCAGAAATTGGATGTGTCTAGTTCAATTAAAAGAAGAATTAGGGGTGACATGATAGCAGTCTTCTACTATCTTAGGGTCTGCCATAAAGAAGAAGGGGTCAACCTATTATCCAAAGCACCTGAAGGCACAATAATGCTTTCATTAATGAAGTCAAGATAATGCCTTCATTAATGAAGGCATTGGATGAAAACTAATTAAGGAGATTAGAGAGAGAACTAAGGAGAAATTTCCTGACAGTTATTACAATTAATTGGTGGAACAGCTTGCCTCCAGTAATTATGAGTCCTCCAATGCAGGGAGCTTTTTAAGAAGAGATTAGACAACCATTTGTCTGAAATGGTGTAGGGTTTCCTGAGTAGGGTGTGGTTGGACTAGAATACCTCCAAAGTTATTCCGTTATTTCCCCAACCAGCGTGCTGAAGTTGGGAGTTGAGATCTACACCTCATGAACTTGCTCTAAGCTGTTTACAAAATCTGCACATTATCCCCAACAATCTGGGTCCTGATTTTACCCACCTCAGAAGGATGGAAGGCTGAGTCAACCTTGAGCATAGTGATAATTAAACTGCCAAATTGCTGTCAGCCGGCAGTCAGCAGAAGTAGCGTGCAGTACTGTACTCTAACCACTGTGCCACCATAGCTCAATATACCCAATATACCCCCATTGTTCAAGGTAGATCCTACATTAAGCAGAAGATGGACCAAATGGCTGCATCAAATAAACTTTCATTCTTTTTAAACTATGGTTTAAATCAACAATGGTTAGAACACAAGGAACTGTCTCATTCCAAGGGACTGGCCTGCGGCAGAGAATGGATGCTATGGACTCCAGCAGTCAAGGGAATCTGGGTGGTAGGTCTAGGAAAAGGCTGGTGGGCCTTCTCTGCCATGGCTCCTGTTCTTTGGAATATCTTGTCATTGTTCCCCTTCCCCTAGATGAGATCTGCTCCCACACTCCTGGGCTTCTGTAAGAACCTGAAGACTAGTGGTGGGTTGCAGACAGTATGCCCTAGTACAGGCATACCGGAGCCTGCCCGGAGCACCGGGTACCACGCTGGTATGGTGCTCCGGAGGGCCCACCCACCCATCTGCGCTCCTTACCTGTCTTTAAAGTCTTCAGTGCGTCTGTGCAGGTGTACGGCACGTACAGTGCCTGTCCGATGCTCCACCAAGCAGTTCGAGCATCGTGGAGGCTTGCGGAGGCATCGCTGGATGGCAAGATGTACACACTGCTGTGTGCATGTGCCCACATCCATATGGACACTGCTGGGCCATTCCAACCGTATCAGTTGGAAAGGGATCCAGAACTCACCGGTTGCTTCTACTACGCATGCCCAAGATGGTGTCCTGTCACGTTTGAGGAGAGCTTCGGGGAGATGGTTGTCCTTCTTGGGGCTTGCAGGGGAACCCTATTCCACTGTTGGTTCCAGGTCCAGTTATGAGAACTTCCTTGGACCTCGGGGATACCCTTGAGCTGCGATGTCCTGCCTTATAGCCGGAAGTGAGTGAAATGGGGCGGTTAGCGGTGAAAGGAGAATGGAGAGCATCGGAAGCTGCCGGCGTGAGTGTGGTCAGCAGCTGCGGTGGGTCGCCAGACCTGGAGTCTCTGCAGGTGGCGTGGGTATGGTCGGCGGTGGGGTGGGATGCCCGGTCTGGGGTCTCTACAGCTACTGCTCCCCATGCCGTGGTGTTATCCTGGTTGCTCCCCCCTCCTCCCTTCTAATGAACATGATAAATTAGATCAGCGGGGAGGGGCTAAGGCAGCTGGCATGGATACTAATGGAAGATGGCTTCGGGAGTTGGCATGCGCACGGTTGGAGTGGGGGGGCTTCGTTGTGCCCTCCCCCGGTATTACCACTGTTGCCTGGGCCACAGTACTGTGCCATTTAGCTATTTGGCCCCCCCTCTCCTGTGATATTATGGACTGGGTCAACGGAGTGCGGCCCTGGCAATGGATGTGAGTGTGGCTGGCATGGGCAGAGCTTAGCTGTTGGAGTCGGAGCTGTAGCAGCTGCCGATGCCACCGCTATCCTCATTGCCGCCATCACTGGCCACTTCACCACCTCGCAAGCTAGCATCTGCTGTGATTTTGGACAGCTGTCCGTTACCCTTACATATTGTCCCCAACACCGACTATTTTTATGATGGACATAAGCTTCCTGCTACCCCCTTGAACACTGCCAGTTGGGATTCCGGGGGAGACATTAAGCCATTCCATTGGGGGGTTCACCATCTCTACTGTTTGTCGGAGAGGCAGATATGGTGGAGGCCGAGGGCCAATTGATGTTCGTTTGACACGGGTTTGCTGTTTAAGAGCGATCATGTGTTCCGACCCTTATCGCCCCTCTCACACCCCCAGGTGCTCAGGATTACAGGACCCTGGTCTCCAGCTGGTGTCGCTTAACGACAGGTCCATAGTACATAAGGCTCCCTCATTTACGACCTCATACAAGAGGGTAGAGCGGACCTGGCGTGCATTACGGAGACCTGATTGGGCCATGAGGGGTGTGTGCCCCATAGCGAACTATGCCCACCAGGCTTCCGGGTGTTTCACCAGCCCAGAGCCCAGAGCAGGGGTGGGGGGTGGCGGTGGTTATTAGGGAAAGTCTCAGACCTCAGGAGGTCACTGTGCCTCAGATAGGCGGAGTCCCTCTTTGTGAAGTGGGGCCTTGGAGCTCAGGTGGGCCTTTTTGTTACGTACCTGTCTCCCTGCTACGTTTCCCCAGCCCTGCCGGAGCTGCTGGATGTGTTAGCTGGATTGGTGGTTGATTTCCCCAAGCTCATGGTCCTGGGGGATTTCAATTTGCCTTCCATTGGCGAGACATCTGAGTCAGCCATCCAGCCACTCTCTAGGCATCTTTTCTGGCATTTCATCTCCCGGAGCTCCCCGGTAAACCAGGGAGCCATCTGGGATTGACACCAGGTCAGAGGTTGCAAAGGCACAACACGATCCAATGATCAGACCACGACAAAGGTTGAATAGAAATATCCCCTAAATCTAGATCATTCATCCACTGCCCAGAGACAAAAATCAGGTCGAGCGTGTGTCCCCAATTATGGGTGGTGTCTTGAATTAACTGAGTTAGGTCCATAGCTGTCATGGAAGCCACGAACTCCCGAGCTGACTCGGATGTCTCGCCAATGGAAGGCAGATTGAAATCCCCCAGGACCATAAGCCTGGGGAAATCAACCGCCAATCCAGCTAACCCATCCAGCAGCTCCGGCAGGGCCGATGAAACGTAGCAGGGAGACAGATACGTAACAAAAAGGCCCACCTGAGCTCCAAGGCCCCACTTCACAAAGAGCGACACCAGACGGAGACCAGGGTCCTGTAATCCCGAGCACCTGGGTGTGCGAGAACGGCGATGAGGGTCGGAATGCGCGATCGCTCTTAAACAGCAAACCCACATCCTCCGAACATCATTCGGCCCTCAGCCCCCACCATATCTGCCTCTCCCACAAACAGTAGAAATGAACCCCCCAATAGAATGGCTTAATGTCTCCCCCGGAATCCCAACCCTTCCTAGCCCTCCCAACCCGTGCCCATTAGTTAGCTCTGGCCTGTGCCCTGGCAGACTCCCCCCCAAGCCTGTCTGAGCTTCCAAATCAACCCCCTCCCTCCCTTAAAATTTGGTTTAAAAACCCCTGTAAAAAACCCTTAAGAAGTCTCTTCTTCGCATGCCACCTTTCGGGATCCCAAGATCCATCATTAAGGAAACGTCTTGATAGGTCAGAAGGCCATCCCCAGGAAAGGGGGAGTTCCCAGAGGGAATAAAGTTCTGTCGCAGTATAGCATAGAGGAGAGTGTGGCATCAACGATACGGGATGATATCATGGGGAGATGAAGCAAGGAGATGACATGTCCACGGGGGGGGGGGGGGCATCTGGCAGTGTGGTCCTTTAGGTGGCCCTAAAAGAAGCGACATTAGTTCAGGTCGCCCAAGGTCTCTTGGTAGATGGGTCCCAGGTCAATGTCTCTGGGATTCCACCTGTCCATGGGACTGATCTGTGTCAAGTCGGCTTTTGGAACAAGGAGGAGATGCCTCTGTTTGGATCCTATAGCGCGCTTCCTCAATTGGAAAAAGCCCAAATCATAAAGCGTCTGGATGTAGTTAAGTTCAAGCTTTGGAGTCTATCACTCTCTGACAAGGATTCCTTTGAACCTCATGAATTTTATACTGCTTTACCAGTAAAAGCTCCATTGGCATTTTCTCCAAAATGTTTAATTCATAAATCTGGAGACACAGGGCTAACTCAAACCCCACTTGATGACACTGCCAAATACCTTCCAGCTAAGCAACCAGTCAATGCCACAAACATGAACTGGAATGCGCTTAGAGTCTTACAGCCCCATGACCAAGGTTCGTCTCCCCTCTCTTTTCCCCTGCTTTTGCCTCCCAAGAGGATGACCCTGCCATCTAATAATGAATGCATTTTTCTGTATCCGAAAGGTGCTCTGGATAAAATTAACCACACAGAATGACCAGTCAACCTCGTTAACACCCCCCCCCCCCCCGCATACTCAAGTGCCTTTCGTGGAACATTGCAGGCTGGGGACAAAACTGTGGTACTGCAGAATTTGCTAACTCCATCCATTCATTCGATGTGATCCTGCTTCAGGAGACCTGGTCTTGTGATAAGATAACCTTTTCAGGGTTTATGACCATTTCGTTGGCCGCTATTAGACAATCTATGGCAAGGAGGCCTAAGGGTGGTCTAGCTTGTTTGGTCTTTAGTTCTTTGAAAGTGGAGACAGTGGAATAACCCCCCTGTGGCTCTTTAGCTATGGTGCTTTTAATTAAGAAAGGACACAGCAAACTGTTAGTGTTCAATGTTTATCTTCCCCCGACAAGGAGGAAAGCCGATATCAAGGCTCAGTGGGGCATACTGGAGAACTATATTACTTGTATGGAAACTAAATTTCCAGCATTGTACATCTTTATAGGAGGTGTACAACCCCCAGTGATAGAGGCACTCTACCCCCAAGGAACCCTCCAGGCCATAGGTCATCTGACTTCAGCCAGACATTCTAAGGATGAATTAACAAATTTTGCTGGCATCCAGTTAGCCCTTCTAGCAGCCCAACACAACAAGATAATTCTTAATGGGAGTACCCTAGGTGATCTGGCTGGCAAATTTACTTTTAGTTCCTTACGTGGGAGTAGCATTATTGATTTTGTGCTGGTATCTCGACTTTTAAGAGAGGCAGTCCATGCTTTTTGTGTGGACTGCCTTACGGAGAGCGACCACTACCCCCTGGTTACAATCATTGAGCTTTTTTCAAATATACATCTTGCGAGGGGCCCTCAGATATTAGATCCCTATGTGGCCTCGTACACAAGGAGGATCAAATGGTCTCCCAATACTGAAAGAAAGTTTCACTCCTTTTTATCATCTTCGGAGTGTCTCAACTTATATAATCAGGTACTAGCAAGTAGTGGCTCGGAGATAGTCTTGGCCTTTGAATCACTAATTAACAGTGTCCAAAGGGAGCTTGGAGCCATCTGTGGGCTGAGTGGTCTATATCAATCATAAAGTAATACTTGGTTTGACAAAGATTGCTTGAGGCTTAGGGACCAGATAAAATGAGTTTACCTGCTCTACCGCAACCGAGAGGACAAACGCCCACCAGAGGACTATTTACTGCCTGAAGCTGGAGTACAGAGGACTAATATCTAAGAAAAAGAAAGCTAAAGAGAGAGAAAAGTGGGATTTACTTCTCCTGTCCATCCAGCAGAAGGATGCCTGATTATTTTGGCAAATTGCTGCCATATCTTTGCTGGGCCATCAGGAACTCCCTTTCTCTAACAGAGACTGGGAAAACCATTTCTTGGCAATTTACCAGGCGTCAGCAAGTTCAACCATGCCTGACCCACAGCTGTCTCCTGTAGCCCCTGACTGGCAACCTGTGACCCATTCTGAGATCACCGAGTTTATCTCCAAACTCAAGTCAGGCAAAGCTCCTGGCCCTGATGCTATTCCCCCTGATCTGCTAAAATCCAACCCTGAATGGTGGATTCCTCTTTTGGCAAGACTCTTTGCGTACATTAATTCCTCCGGCAGCGTACCTTCCTCCTGGAGCTTAGCAATTATTGTGCCAGTTTTTAAATGAGGAAATAGAAACAACGCAGCTGACTATCGTCCCATTAGCCTGTTTTCCATTATTGGGAAATTGTATGCTAAATATCTATGCTAAATGTATTAGTTACTTTAAATGTCACAGAAACGTAATTGGTTTGTTACCTCAAGCAGCTATAAGAGGGAGCCAGAATGACATATATCTCTCTGTTTGTTAGAAGCTGGTTGGTGTATTGTGAGGTACTGTGGTTTGCTACTGTTAGCTGTTTTGTTTGCTAGACTGACTATTTGATAACTGAATGACTGAACCGTGTATGACTTGGACTGTTAAATGGACTCTGAATACCTCTATATTTCCACATAGTAAACTACTATTATTTATACTATTCAGTGTCCCTGCATGCTGGTGTGTGTGTTCTTCCATACCACTCTCATTACGCTTCTCTGCACACTCGCTCTCCTAATGGGGAGCTTACTTACTTGACAGCCCCCTATGACCATAGGGCCCGGGGGTTCCTGGGGTAGTGGTCTCAGAGTGGATCCAATCACGGGTTTTAAGAGGCTGCTATGGAATGCTGGGTGTATCTTCCCCAACAATTGAGGCATTTCAATTGCACTGTGACTGGGTTGATGATCTTTACTATAGGGAATGGTCCTATAAACTTTGGCCCCAGTTTCTTGCTAGGCAGTTTTAATCTCAAATATTTTGTGGAGAGATAAACCTTCTCTCCCACACAGAATGGCAGTTGTGGAGCCCAGAGTTTGTCTGTCTGTTTCCTATAGTTTCTACCGCTTTAGCCAGTGCCTTTTTGACATTTTCCCAGGGCGCTTTCAGCATCGACATCCATTTCTTCATTGAGCATATCTTTCATTTCCTCTGGAATCTTTGGCAGATCTGAATTTTCCAGATATTGTAGTATTCCTTCCTTTGTGTAGTCTTGGTTTTCTCTATATAATTGTTCATAAAACTCTTGGGTAATCATTTTCTTTTTTTCTAGTTGACAGCAGATCTCGCCTTTTTCATCTTGTAGTTTATTGATCCAGTTCTCTTGCTTCTGCTTCCCCAGCCTATAGGATAGCCACCACCCCGGATTATTTGCATTCTCAAAAAAAATTGTTTTGCTTTTTTTATAGACTGCACCAATTTTGCTTTTTCAAATATAACCAATTCATGTTTAATCAGTTCCATATTTCCTTTTATACTTCTATTTTGTGGTTTCTTTTGAAGTTCACTCTCTAGGTTTCTTTACCTTTCTTACAACTCTCTTATTTTTTGATTCTCCTTCCTTCCTTCCATTCTTCTTCCTTCTTCCCTCTCCCTCTCCTCCCTCTCCCTCTCCTTTTCCCTCTTCCTCTACTCAATAATAAATTTTAAGGGGTATTAATAGCAGTGACGTGCAGTGACGTGAGGCAAGTGAAGCGCAGCTTCACTGCTCTCATCATGAAAAGAAAAGAAATGTAAAAGGAGAAAGCTGAGCTAGTTGCTGCCTCACCGTGGATGACTCTGCTTAACTGTTAAAAAAAGCCTCTAAAAAGCGCCCTCTACTATGAGGCAGGAGAACTGCATGCCTCATCTAGTCGGACTTTAGGTGTTTTATGATCACTTGAGCAGAGTTAAGCAAGGGTTAAAAGCCTAAAAATTCCTGACGTAGGTGAGGCATGCAGTTCTCCTGCCTCATAGTAGAGGGCGCTTTTTAGATGCTTTTTTTAACAGTTGAGCAGACTCATCCACGGAAGCCAGGCAAAGAGCCATGCTGTAGCACACACACTTTCCCCCAGCCTCTTTCTTTTGGAAGGCTCGGATCGGCTCCCCTCTGACTTCTCTGACTCTCCTCTCACCCCAGCCTGCCAGCATGAGGTGAGTGGGTGGGCTTTATTGCATCCCAGGCATTTGCCACCCAGACAGCAGGCTGTATCTGCAATGGTGGAGGTGTTTGGGGAAGGCAGCAAGGTAATGGGGGGGATGGCAGAGGAGCTGCTTTCAAGCCACTGGAAAAGGTATCCAATCCAACTTTTGTGTGTATGTGTTTGTTTGTTTGAGAGTGAGTGAGTAAGAGAGGGAAGGGGGTAGGAGAGATAGACCAATCCAACTTCTGTGTGTGTGCATGTGTATGTGTGTGTGTTTTTGAGGAGAGGGGGAGGAAGGGAGAGAGGGAGGAAGGAAGGGAAGGGAGAAGAAAAAGTAAATGAAAAAAAAACTTATTTCGCAAAGGAGAAAAACAAATGCTGTCATTTTAAATCAGAACTGAGCATGCCTGGCTGTGGAATTCTGGGAGTTGAAGTCCACAAGTCTAAAAATATTTGAAACCCACCACTGTGTCAATGCCTCACCAGCCATAAATCTCACCACGCGTCACTGATTAATAGGTAGTATGATCTATATATCAATAGATTCAAATATTATATGAAAACAGCTATCATAAGATAGAAAGAGAATGAGAGAGACTTGTCAGTTTATTTATATATATATATATAGATAGTGTGTGTGTGTGTGTGTGTGTGTCTGTCTGTCTGTCTGTCTGTCTGTCTGTCTGTCTCTCTGTGTGTGTGTGTTTGTGTGTTTGTTTGTTGTATTTGTTCTGATAAATAAATATAGGGAGACTAGTATAGATGTATTTCAAGCCATTTAGCTCTCATCAGCTAGCCATACTCTTACTGGGAATATTTGTGTAATATGCAATAAACCCCTGGTTCGATTCCAAGTAAGGGTATGGCTAGCTGATGAGAGCTAAATGGCTTGAAATAGATCTATACTAGTCTCCCTTTATTTATTTATCAGCACAAATACAACACAAATATAAAAAAGCAACATTAAAAATATGGTCTTCTGCCTGGATGGTCCTCAGTAATGAACCGAAGGACAGAAAGGGGGAGTAGTGAGCTCCCTCCCATATTTTGGCATACCAGGGGTTGTAACACAAATACATACCTATTCCCCTGGCCTAGCTGATAAGGAAGAGAGCCTCCTGAAGGTCCCTGAAGCCTTTGGAGGGCTTCCATGGGGGCGGGGTGGCTGTTTTTTGCCCTCCCCATGCTCCTATAAAGCCTCTGGCCTGGGGAGGGCAAAAAAAGCATGAGAAAATGGGTGGGGGGTCATGCCTGTAGTGCACACTGGGGGGTCGCACATTGCATTATGGGTGTGGCACGCCTGCACACGATCCCCGTATGCTCCCCCCACTTATGGCATGCGAACCAAAAAAGATTCGCCATTGCTGGTCTAGTATTTGCATCTTAAACAATATCTTTAAGATGTGAAAAAAAGTTGCACTCATCAATTTCAAACAAAAGAAACAAAAGAAAAATGCTTTATGAAACAATCTCAATAAGCCAAATGAAATATCATTCAAGGCTTATGAATAAGGAGAGAAGCAACCTAGAACTAAGTAGAAAGTTCCTGACATTTATAACAATTAATCAGTGGAACAACTTGCCTCCAGAAGTTGTGAATGGAAGGAAAACACTGGACGTTTTTAAAGAGATTGGCCAAGCTTTTATCTGAAATGGTATAGGGTTGGGGTTACTGTTAGCATTACTCTCTGTTCTATTCTATTCTATTCTATTCTATTCTATTCTATTCTATTCTATTCTATTCTATTCCATTCCATTCTATTCTATTCACATAAATTAAACAGGCTAACAAAGATTAGACACCTCATCATGAATAAAGTGAATTATATAAGGAAAGCTAAGAAAATTTTTTCCAACACCATTGTTAAATAATTGAGCTCCCCGTTAGAAGAGCAAGTATGCAGAGAAGCATAATGAGAGTGATATGGAATAACAGGCACAAACCAGCATACAGAGACACTGAATAGTATAAAAATATAGTAGCTTACTATGTAGAAATATAGAGATATTCAGAGACCGGTTTACAGTCCAAGTAATACACGCTTCAGTCAGTCAGTTATCAATATTCTCAGTTTAACACACAAAATATAGCTAAATAGTAGCAAACCACAATACCTCACTTTACACCGACCAGCTTCTAACAAATACAGAGAGAGAGCTAACAACCATTCTTGCTCCCTCTAATGGCTGCTTGAGGTAACAAACCAATTACATTTCTCTAACATTTAAAGTAACAGTAACATAATCATAGCTTAATATACATTGCCAAGCCTAGGATTACATCCCTAACAACCATGCTTTTCAATGAGGATTACAATTGATGGTTTCTCAGTTTCTGGCCCAGTATTTTATCTGCTACACCAAAGTCATTTTCAAACATTCAGATTTGGGACAGTGGATATTAGTTCAAATTTTCCTCTACATATTTTTCAATGGTTTGTGAAGAATATTGGGAGGCTTCACTGTTTTCTTTTTCTTTGGTAGGGGAATTATAAAGTCTTATGGTTGCAGGACATGAAACCAACAATTTGAAGAATTCACATTAGAATATTAAAAACAGTTTTGAGACAAAACTATCTTCTTAATTAGCTATTCCCATTTATTCTGATTGGGGCTCAAAATAATTATCATTTTTTTTTAAAAAAGTGGAAGGAAGGTTTCTAGGTTCTGAAGTGAACTTGGAAGAAATCATCATAACTACTGTGTTTAAGGCTATCCTAACTTGTTTGTTTAGGAAAGAAAGACCCTTGACTCCATTTGTAGTGAAAAGTAGAGTTTTACTAAAGCCAAATGGTTACAGTATAGGAAAAGCCAGATCTGAAGATTCCTATATAAAGCGTATAATCTTCCCTTCCCCTTGATCATCTTGCTATTGTCCAATAAAGTTCTTAATTACAGTCATGGTTTCATAGAGTGACTGTAAGTTATAATATCTGTGTACCTATATACCATGTTGCTGCATTACATATCACTTGATGTGATGATACAAGAGAATAATGCAAAATAGCCAAATTGGAGAAAGAGCGGGAAGGAAGGAAGGAAGGAAGGAAGGAAGGAAGGGAAGGAAGGAAGGAAGGAAGAGAAGAAGGAAGGAAGAAAGAAAGAAAGAAAGAAAGAAAAGAAAGAAAGAAAAGAAAGAAGAAAGAAAGAAAAGAATTAAAGAAAGGAGCCCTATGTTCTGAAAATAACCAATATGCCTTTATTCAAGGGTTCTGGCATAAATATCAGTTTCACTTCTTTTTTAGTTGCTCCTTTGTATTCAGATCAGGTCTCAGAATAATGATATAGCACTTGGGGGAAAAGAATGCAGCCCAATAATCCAGCTGCGGAAGCCAAAATAGAGAAGATCTCAACAGCAAACCACATATTTCCCCTTGCACTCAGGTACGTGGGAACAAAGGACACCCAGACACTGCAAAACACCAGCATGCTGAAGGTGATGAATTTGGCTTCATTAAAGCTGTCAGGTAAATTCCTTGCTGGGAAGGCTGCCATGAAGGTGACAGCAGTCAAGAACCCCATAAAGCCAAGCATGGTATAAAACATTGTGGTTGAACCTTCATTACATTCCAAGACAATTTCTTCAACCATGGAGTGTTTGTCTGAATCTGGAAATGGGGGAGAAATTGCCATCCACACTGCACAAATGGTTGAATTGAGCCATGAAGACAGATAGGACAATGGTGTTGGTCAATCTTCTCCCCCACCCATTTCCTCATTTTGGAGCCTGGCTTGGTGGCCATGAAAGCAAGAACTACTATGGTTGTTTTACCAAAATAGAAGAAAGGGCTATAGAGAAAGCGATGCCAAAAGTAGTTTGTCGCAAGAGACATTTCACTTGATCAGGTTGCCCAATTGAAGAGCAGAGTGCAAAGGAAGGAGAACAGGAGGCAATGAGAAGAATGTAGGTGAGGTTCCTGTTGTTGGCTTTGACAATGGGAGTGTCCTGGTGTTTAATGAAGATTCTCAGTACTGCAGATGAGATTGACAGAAAAGGAGACTGCAATGTATTACCAAAGAAATACCCAACGGCTCTTGGAAAGTTAAGTAAGTTACAGATTTTTGAAGGCATTTATCTTGACCCTTGTTTGGATATTGATCCTCTTGACAAGGAGAGCAATCACACTAAGTCTGGGGGAAAAAGAACAAATAAAACTGTAGTAAAAAAATGATGTAGAATCATCATTGTTCTTAAGCATGAAGAATTAATATGAAATTGAGTCTACTAAGGTCCATTGAAATACCTGAGTCATTTTTTTCTTAAAATATTGTGCAATATATTATGTAATGCAAAGTTCAGTTTAAAGAACTCAATTTATACAGCTACATTAGCGCTCTATCTATCTGTCTGTCTGTATGTCTGCCCTGCCTGCCCTGTCTGTATGTCTGTCTGTCTATCATTATATAAAAATTACCTGTCAAACCGCATTAAATATCTCACTGAACTATAAAGGAAGATTTTCATTGCTTAAAACTATATAAACTAAAGGAAAGCTCAAGCTTTTCAGCCAAAATAATACTTACTAAAAATGTAGTCCCATTTCTATTTATTAAATCATTGATATATTCAATGTACTCCTTTGCTTACCCATTCGGTCAGCAATCTTGCCTTCTGGGCAGCGTCTACACGTCCATAGCAGCAGGATAATTTCCCTTCCACTGTTATCTTGCTGTAGCCAGGAGGGGACATTTCTCATTACAGATGGAAGAGGGGCATTGTCTGTTCATAAATAAAATCAGAATTATTTCATATGAAGAATTTATGTTTTGGGAGTTCTTCAGTCTATACATATCCAGAAGATACACATCCTAATTCAAGTTTCTATGTCCCACTTCCCTATTTCCTTTTGTTTGAAATTCATTAACTCAGTTTTACTCAACCAACTCAGTGGTGAAGAAGTCTGAACTTCAACTGCCAGAATTCCCCAGTCAGGCTTGTTGAAGCTGAGAGTTGTTTGTTTTGTTTTGTTTTACTGGATTTATATGCCGCCCTTCTCCCAAAGGACTCAGGGCAGCGTACAGCATTAAAAGAACACATATTACAAAACTTAAAAGAAAATTAGAAAACAATCCAAGAAACAAAACTGAATTAATATAACTCTAACATTTAAAACTTAAATGAAATTAACAGACCAGGCCGGCTTGCTGTGAAAACCCAACGTTTTAGGGCACATCGGAAGGACCGGAGGTCGGGGATTATGTGAAGCTCCGGGGGCAACTCATTCCAGAGGGAAGGCGCTCCCACAGAGAAAGGCTCTCCCCATGGGGGGTCGCTAGCTGACACTGTCTGACCAACTGCACCCTGAAAAGGAAAACTCTGTGGGGATCACACTGGACGGTGGGAGGCTACTGGTGGCAGTAGGTGGTCTCGCAGGTACCCTGAGCCTAAGCCATGGAGCGCTTTAAAAGGTCATAATTAGTACCTTGAATCCCACCCAGGAAAACAACCGGCAACCAATGCAGGCCGCCCAAATAGGGTGTAACATGGGAGCACTTAGGTACCCCCATGATAACCCGCGTGGCCGCATTCTGGACCAGCTGAAGCCTCTGGCTGCTCTTCAAGGGCAGCCCATGTAGGGAGTGTTGCAGTAGTCCAGGCAAGAAATGATGATGGCATGAGTGGACTGTGCATAGAGCATCCCGATCCAGGAAGGGACACAACTGACGTAGCAGACGAACCTGGTAAAAGGCCCGCTTGGTCACGGGCCATCAGGTGTTCTTCTAAACTAAGTCTGCGTATCCAGGAAGGACTCTCAGATTGCGGCCCCTCTCTGAGGGGGCTTAAAATTTCACCCCTATCATCAAAGATGGAACAAAGATACACAAATCGGGATGAGGGAAACCACAGCCACTGAGTCTTGGAGGGATTGAGCTTGAGTCCCCATCCAGGTCCGCACAGCCTCCAGTCATTGGAACATCATGTCGAGGGCATTGTTTGGGTGGTTTGGGGTAGAGATGAAAAGTTGGGGTACCATCAGCATATTGATGATACCATACCCCAAAAACCACGGATGATCTCGCCCAGCAGTTTCATTTATATGTTGAACAGGAGGGTTGAGAGAACCGACCCCTGGGACACCCACAAGTAACGTGCCTCGGGGTCGATCCCTGCCCTCCAGTCAACACAAATTGCAAATGATCCGACAGGTAGGAGGAGAACCACCGTTAAAACAGTGCCCCCCCACTCCTAAACCGCCCGAGTCACCGCAGTAGGATACCATGGTCAATGTTATCGAAAGCCGCCCAAGAGGTCTAATAGGACCAGGACAGAGGAGCAGCCCCTGTCCCCGGCCCGCCAGAGATCATCGACCAACATGACCAATGCTGTCTCCGTGCTGTTCCCGGGCCTGAAACCTGACTGAAATGGATCCAGATAGAACAGCTTCATCCAGGCACTGGGGAAGCTGATGTAGCATACCACACTCTCGACAACCTTTGCTACAAAGCAAAGGTTGGAGAACAGACGATAGTTGGCTAAACGAAGCTGGGTCCAGGGAAGGCTTCTTAAGGAGGGGCCTCACCAACGCCTCCTTCAAGGTGTGGGAAAGAACCCCTCTCTCAATGAAGCGTTGGTAATCGCCATGAAGCCAGCCTCGTGTCACCTTCTGGAATGCCAAAACTAAGAGGGACACGGGTCCAGCACACAAGTGACAGCACTGAGTCTCCCCATAATCCTGTCCGTGCATTCGGGGGTCACAGGGTCAAACCCATCCCAGATTGTTTCCTCAAGATTCATCCCCATTGGACTCGCCTGAATCTACCCAATCAGAGTCCAAAGTCTCTCCGGATCTGAGTGATTTTATCCTGCAGATACTGAAACAAATTCCTTCAGCCCTACCCCTGCAAGGGGTCTTTCACCAGTTCCTCTGGTTAAGTAAGGAATGGGTCATCCTAAACAGGGCAGCTGGGGCAGTTATCTGCAGAGAGCGATAAGAGCGGAAAAATGTTGCCCTTTTGCCGCTTTTATCGACACTAAGTAGTTGATTTAATGTGAATTCTTACTAGTGTTCTATCAGATTCGGACCGGCTGGCCCTCCAAACCAATTCTCTAGGCTCTGCTTTTCCGACGTCTCATCTCCTGGAGCTTCTCGGTAAACCAGGGAGCCACCCGGGATCGACACCGGGTCAGAGTCTGCAAAGGCACAACGCAATCCAAGGGCCCAGTGGGCCGCCCTATCCCAGGCTTCCACTAGGGTTTTGGTTGAGTTGTGATACAAGGGATTCAGGAAAAGTCCCAAGTTCCATCAGGAACCTTTTGGGGTCCATCAGGTGCCTGGGGCGGACCATCAAATTAGTTCCGCCGCCCTGCGGTTAGGGGTAGCAGTATGGAAGTCAAGCCTGATGAGGAAATGATCAAGACCATGACAAGGGTTGAATAGAAATATCTCCTAAATCTAGATCATTTCATTCCACTGCCCAGAGAAAAAAAAAATCAGGTCGAGCATGTGTCCCCTATTATGGGTGGGGTCTTGAATTAACTGAGTTTAAGTCCATAGCCATCATGGAAGCCATTTAACGCCTGAGCTGACTCGGATGTCTCGCCAATGGAAGGCAGATTGAAATCCCCCAGGACCATAAGCCTGGGGAAATCAACCATCAATCCAGCTAAGACATCCAGCAGCTCTGGCCAGGGCCGATGAAACGTAGCAGGGAGACAGGTTACATAACAAAAAGGCCCTCCTGAACTACAGGCTGCATTTCACAAAAAGGACTCTCACCCACCTATCTGAGGGACAGTGACTTCCTGGGTCTGAGACTTTCCTAATAACCACTGCCACCCCCCCCCCCACCCTTGCCCTGGGCTCTCAGCTGGTTGAAACACCCGGAAGCCTGATGGCGATAATTCACTAAGGGGAACACTCCCCCTCATGGCCCAATCAGGTCTCTGTAATGCACGCCTGGTCCGCTCTACCATCTTGTATGAGGTCGCAATGAGGAGAGCCTTTTGCACCATGGACCAGGCATTATGTGACACCAGCTGTAAACCAGGGTCCTGTAATCCAAAGCACCTGGGGTGTGAGAAGGGCGATGAGGGTCAGAATGCGCAAATCGCTCTTTAAAACAGTGAACCCACATCCCCACGAACATAATTTGACCCTTGGCCCGACACATATCTGACCTCTCACACAAACAGTAGAGATGGTAAACCCCCCCAATGGAATGGCTTATTGTGTCCCACCGGAAACTTAACCCTTCCAAGCACTCCTGACCCACGCCCCATTAGTTAGCTCAGGCCTGTGCCTGGCAGACTCCCTCCAAGCTGTCTGAGCTATCCGAATCACCCACCCTGCCCCCCCTTAAAATTTGATTTAAAACACCCTCTAAAAAGCCCCAAAGAACCTTATATCTCTTCTTTTTCGCATGCCACCTCTTTGGGTATCCCAAGATCCTCATTAAGGAAGTGTCTTGATAGGAAAGAAGCCATCCCCGGGAAAGGGGGAGTTCTTGGAGGGAGTAAAGTTCTGTTTCAGTATAAAACATAGAGGAGATTGCAAAGCATCAACCAAACCACACCTTCCTTCAACAAATATTAACTGCTCATATTTTTCTCTTGTGTTCAATTGCATCTGAATGTTGGAGAACACACTGGTAAATGTTCTTGCATTTTTGTTGTAAGGTTTCTTTCATATGTGATTTTGCTGCCTCTGCCTGCTTCTAAAGAGAGAGGGTAGGACTATCCCAAAATCACTCAGCTCTGTCTTTGGATCTTAAGATAGAATAGAACATCATAGCCTCCCCAATTTTTAGCCATGAGAGCCTTAACCCAAGGGGTATCAAACTCGCATCATCATGGCAAGCATCATATTGATGTATCAGCAGACTTTTTTCCCCTTCAGAGTTAAACTTGGTGGGGCAGTGGGTGCACAGCATGTCACACATCTGGCCTGTGGGGCGGCAAGTTTGACACCCTGCCTTAACCTCTACACAAACAGAACTGATTCACAGAGTGTTCCTTTTCTTTCTCACACCTATTACATTAATGGTAAATGATTGTCAAACAAAATATATTCCAAGTGAAACCAGTACCGAGAATCTGGTGTGGGAGAGTTTTTAATTCCTAATTGCTTGGAGGGAACACACTTTTTTTTCATTGGTTTGTTAGCTGTGGATTCCTACTCATGTTCCAAGAGCTCTTTCCATGCTTGGTACAATGCAGTGAAATACATATAGAATGAATATTCTACACATTGTCATCCAATAAGGTTAAAAATAGTGCCTTTATTGTCTTTTCTCACATATAAAGTGATTATTTGAACTAGTGCTAGCATGAAGTTTAATATGCTATATGTGTACATGATACTCAAGGCCATATTTATTTTAACTTTTATGTGATGTTTATCATGGCAGCAGTTCTGATTTTCAAAAGTAAACCATTTATAATCTGTGCTGCAACAAGGCGAGATAATTAAGTTTTCTTTGGTTTCAGTTGGTTTCTCTTGCATCCATTTGCCACTGACGTGGAAAGAAATTAAAAATTGAACCCTTTTTCATTAATGATTCTGCAGAAAAAATGATTGATCTGCAAATTTGATGTCTCTCACCATCACCCTGGTTCCAAAGATGCCTTGCTGGATTAAACATAACTCTATCCGTAACCCTTTTTGTCCAGAAATTTAATAACTTGGGGAATATGTGCTATACATTTATTATGCTGAAGAGTCTCATGACGCTATTTGTAAATCCATTAATCCCCTGGAAGTTTCTTTTGACCATTTTTAGAAAGCAGTTTTACTGTTTCATCCTTGTTGGATTGGTATAATGTTTTTCTTAAAGTATACTGCCTTCTGTCCTTCAACATTTTTTATGATATTTTATAATATTATTTATCAACTCTTTATGCTCTCCTCTCTTGCTATGGACAGCAACTCTGGTAAAACATTTATGCTTCTAGTATGCAAATCATTATCCCATTCACTTGGAACTAGCATAACTAGTTAGTTGGGTGTTAGACAAATAGATTGTGTTTTAACAAAAGGAACTTTCCTGCTCACTATTTAATCTCTTTCAAGGAGTGGCATATACAAATTTAAATCTAAAGAGATGGAAATTACAAAACTTCCTGTATGCCCATTTAAAAAAAATAGTTTTCATTCTGTTAGAGATTAAAGAAATGGTTTATTTCCCAAATTAAAGCAATGTCCTGTCTAAAGGAGATTCTCAGCCATCCATGGTAATAGTTGTCCCAAAAGGTACATTTACAAGATGGCACCTGGACCTTTCTATATTCTTTTTTAAAGGACAAATCTTCACCTTCTCAATACCAAGAAGCATTTTCAGAGCCTCAGAGCTAAGAGAGCTGAAGAAAGCTTCTTGGCATGTCAAGTGAAACATCTTCAAAGAAAAACCAGAAAGGTCCAGTTGCCTCTTAAAAATGCATCTTTGGAATTACACATAAGGTTACTTATTCCAAAAGTGTCAATTGTTTTATATTACAGTAGTTTAAAAAAACATTCTACCTACTTCAAATTCCAGCGGTGTCCATTTATGGATGTTCAGGAAGGGCTCTGTTACTTTATAAATATTACAAAATGGAGCGTCTTCATCATGCTGTATCTATTCCATCCATGAGCACTTACCCACTTATGAACGGCAGGACTGTAAACTTTGTTGCTTGTAATCCATACAAATTCTAATACTGATATGGTTTTCCTGAGTAGCTTACTGATTCGAACCACATGACTATCATTAAGTGTTGTACCTTATGATTCTTAATGAATGTGCATCTATGCTCTTTAATATATGTATACTAAAGAGCATCTGCACCGAAGAACCAACAATTCCTTTGTGTGGCCATCCACACAGGACTTGGCCAATACAGGATTCTATTCTACTTCAAAAAAAAACCACATATTAATTGGACTTCAAAATAAACAAATAACCTATATTTTTTCAGCGCCCAAATAATTCAGAGCTTCTCTTCTCCATAAGTCTTATAAGAAGAGATTGATTGGGGGCTGGAATGCAAAGGCCAATGGGTTTTGATCTCATGGATTCATTTTTTAGATCTTTGAATTCTATTTTACTTTTCATTGGCCATTTATCTTCATCTTCTTTAATCTGAGCATTCTCATCATTATCAATGTTTTCTATTTTTTATTGTGCTTGAGTGCTCAGTTTTGATATGATCAACTGCGAATAATCAATAAAATCCTATTATTTGCAATTAATGGAACGATTTTTGCATTGGAGCAAAATAAAGCATTATGTGCATTTAAATGTTAACGATCCATTTATATATTAGCAGTTAATGTTCCTATCACAAATCAAAACAAATTGGAGGCTGAAAACAACCAAGGGTTGTTAACTGTGATGACCCTCATTTTTATCAATTACTACTGTGGACCAATAAAATACAAAACAACCTCCTAAAAAGTTTGAGAAATGAGACACACCTGTGTTAAACATGGGGCGTGCCCAACAACAGCATCCTTGGCAGAAATGGTGAGGGAAGCTTGTCCTGAGGGAGCCATGGGATATGGATTGTTTCCAATCTGGTAGTCTTATGACAGGACTTGTTTGGGATCGTGACACCAATTGAAAATATCAAATCCAGTTCTCAAAATCCCCATTCAGACTCAAAGGAAATCTGTTCCTCATCCCAGCACTGTTGTAAAATGTGACCTCTGCTGCAAAAAAATGGTGGAGCTGAATGGAGAAAACAAAGAAATATAAAAAATTGCAACTGGAATCTTTGAGAATCACTATGGAGAAATTTCAGTTTTTGAGTGTTTGGCTAACGCTCAGTAAGAGAGTTTTCCCTTTTTCAATCTACTATGCGGTTGTACATTGAAAAGGAGTATGTTGATCACAATAGATTTTTATTCAATTGGATTAATCTTCTCACCTGAAAACATGTTCAATGAGAATTTCCAGTGCGAAAACGTATGAAAAGGAAAAGGATTTTTACTTTTTTTCGCCTATTCCCTTTCCTAATGACAATATCAGTCATATTCACATCTATACTAAACAATATATCATTTATAAGTGCTAAAACAAACAGGAAAACAACTTACAGTCCAGTAATTTTTACGAAGAACAGATGATCTTCCTAAATATGGATTTGTTGGAACATTACCCTGCCATGCGGATGATTGGAAACGTCCATCTTATCTCATCATATTCATTTGCGACCTACTTCTGGAGGTTTGGAGGCATGCAAGTCCCTCAGAGCATTGTGCGCCACAGCCATAAAACTGCATTGTAGATGCTGCGTAACTATGTCCCCCCAGAGTGGGCTCACACAGTACAGAAATCGGCGAAGAGTCTCCACGCTCCTCTCTCTCCAGTTACAGATCCCTTTCCAACATTTCCATCTGTAACATCACAGGAGAATGCAACATTCCAAATGTCATCGATTCCAGATAATCCCTTAAATAAAACCCATTGATTTTTTCCAAAATATGAGTTTCACTCATTCTTGATAAATGTGTAGGAAACCTGTTAGACTCTTCGAGTGAGAGTGCAAGGAAATTGCACCATGGAGAAAATCAATGGCGCAATGAGTCCTTTGTATCAGAATAGAGGTAAATTCTCCGTATGGGCTCGTCATGAACATCCAGACCCTTGACCTTCCCTTTGGAACATTAACAAAAATCGAATCCAAAGATGATTATTCTCAAGACACTCACCATGACTTGTAGTTTCTGCATTCGAATGCATGACTGCTCAACTGGACTGTAACTCCCTCATGATCACCTTATATATCGTTTTTCTGCCTCTTCCACCATTAAAAGCAGCCTCTGCAACTACCATAACATCATTTGGGGCGTAGACAGTTCTACGAAAGTCAACGCAGAGTCCTCCTCTCTCGAAAACATGGACAGACTCTTTGGACATGGAACCTCCTCTCAGGCTTCCTCATCACAGAGAAATACATCGCACAACCCATGTCAATCCCAAAGTGCAAACAGTGACAGCGTAGCACTCCTTTCAGTTGGTGAGATCTCATCGAGGCGGAACATCCATCATTTAACATAAAGGGCGCTGCATTCCATCACTATTCATCCAAAGGAAACTCGATCCATATGTGAATACTAAGTGGGGGAAGCCAGAGGAACAAAGGAAAAATAAAAAATGGGACTTTCTTGTAGGAAAGGAACAATGCAATTTGTGGATATACAGAAAGAGAGTATTTTGAGAAATCCTTAGACTTTATTACATCATCACATCTGCAAATTGAACACTGCTGCATCAAGCAGAAAGTGGACGCATTTTGATAATATTCAATTCATAGCTCATAAAATTTCTCAATCAATCATATGACAAATATTATCTTGGTAACCTCTAAGAAGTTTAACCTCGGTCTCACGAGTCTTATGACAAGGAATTCAAACTATGGGAAAAATAATAAATCTAGCGATCATGAATTAATCTAGCATTAGAGCTCACTGGTAGCAGCATTGCCAAAAGGTATCATAAGAGTTCCTTAACCCTAATCTTTGAGTGAAGCTTCTTATCTGGTAATATTCGTCATTTGTCAGATTTACTATATCACTTTCTAGCTATCAAGCTGCCATAGTAATGCAGCAGATGGAGGGGGGGTTCTGTATTTGGGAGGGAAATGAGGAAAGTATGCTGGAGGTAGATGTCATTCAAAGATGAAAGAGGGAGGGTCTGTTTTGCACCATCTTCTCTGCTGCATGCTGAAAGAATAGTTTAGGTCTGCGGTCAAAGTCAACCATCTCTGTATACGAGATGTTGATGATAGCCCCCGCTTAGAGAAGCACCCACATGACACCCTTAAGCAGCGCTGGAGATTGCCATGTTCAGCTTCGGGTTGTTCGGGGGGAGGTAATTTGGGTAAAAACTCTTTGATAATGTACAATGTATCATGCCTTTAGCCATCAGATTCGTGCATTACTTTTCCATTGCGACTAACAGTTCACGCATACAATAAAAGTATCTTTTCCTCTAAAACAAAGGTAGTTTGGGGGGTTTCCTTTCTTGGCATTGAAAAGAGGGCATCATGTCTGAAAAGTATATTGCAAACTAGGGCGTATAAAACCTGTGCTAGACGCAATTCTATGAATACAGCTTCAATCCTGTTTAGGAAACCCTACACTACCAGATCAGGCATTTAATGAGCAATTGAGTAAGTCCAGAGATATTTCACAAGAGGTCCCCTTCACTCCTCTGCTTAGAACAGAATACCATTATACTACCAGGGCTTGGAAATATAAGGCTTCTAGGACTACTTAGAAGCTACAACCGCCTTCAGTCTGAATCTGAGGTATTAGTAAACCCAATTAACTACAAGGTATGTCCTACCCTGTCATGTATGACTACTTCAGCTTTCAACCACAACAGGACGAGCCCACATACTAGATTACAAACATAATGATAAAACATGCTAACACAAACTATGATGGCAGAAAACATGACACTTAGCAATAGAGTTGGATCAAAACCTGGAATGGCACTACCTGAATCATGTGGTTTCATCCCAAACACATAACGGACCCATCAACATCTTAACCTTATGAACTGTCTTTCGTTGTACCTCAGCCCCAATCCAAAGTAGGTCCGCAAGGAGCATGCATAAGTGGCAACCAATGAGTTCCTACTGTCCCTAGCCTACTGGTCCCCACTCCATTCGCATTCATTTCCTGTATTACCTAAGCATGTTATTACTTAGAATCTGCACTTTAACCAATATACATGCATTGATCAAAATAAATTAAATAAAAATAAATAAAATATTTCTTCTCACCTGGGGAGAAACTAGTAGTTGGCACAGGAGTGAGTTAGGCCTATGTTGAGACAGGGTTTTTCGTTACGCGGTGCGTCCCTCCAATGGACAGCTACCCGTATTGTGCACTCTGTGTCCATTTACATTTGTCATTGGGGAAAAATTTATCTTTACTGTATATAGAATTCCATTGCTAAAAGATAAAGTTGTATATTCCCCACAAGATGGAGTTGAGCGAGGATGTGGAAACCGAGGCTCACAATAGGTAAAATGTCATATTGTTCATTAATCTCTTTTACACAGCAAACGCCAGAGCCACAATGTGCTCGGTAATTAGGAGTAGAGGAAACCTTCAATGACGACAGATTATAAACTATTCAACTATAATTTTCAGCTTCCAGATTTACGATCAGTTGATATTGGTAAAATTTTTAAAATAAATTATAAACACAGAACTATGGATTCTGTTGAGCAAATTATGGTCCTCAAGTTAGTAAAGGAAAGGGAATCATTGACGAGAATGCTGGAAATCATTTGTAGCCAGATTCTATTAATTTAAGAATTCTTCACTGCAAACTGTTAAACTTCCAAGGTAAAATACTACTTGGTTTATTAATTTTATCAATACCCTTTTTTATTTATTTTTTTTCTAAGAGGATTTAAAAACAGTTCTCCCTATTTTTTCAATCCTAGACTTGTAAATGTCATTTTTTTTTCCCCTCCTAAAGTGCAGCTTGAGGGCGCCCTCTGATTCAGTGTTCTGGGATGAAATGAATACATGCTGGAAACTCAGTTTCAGGATTAGGAGTGAGGACAACTTTAACTGTCTAAAACCAGTCTCAAGCCTCTTGTACTTTCAGAGTAAAATAGATTCACATAATAGTCTTTATACTTTACAACATTTGCTGTGCGCTGCTCTGGCAAGGTCATATTTTTCTGAGTTGTCCCCCGCCTGGCAGACTAGAGAATGGCCAAATGATGCGCCACCCCTGCCCCCGCAATTAGCATACGTAACCTAAACGGGTACTGTGAGTGTGTGTCAGCCGCGACAAATGCGTATAAGAAGAAGGATGAAGATAATACACAAGAACTAAGGGTGACAATAAGGGAAAGAAGAGGGCGGAAACAGGAGGAGGAAGAGAAGCGACACACTTAACAGGTGTGAATTTGATCAAGTAAGTTTCACGCTAAGGAAACACTGGTTTTCAAAAAAGTGGGAGTCTCATCATTGAAAAATATAAAGGAAGCAGCGGACTTGAACTAAATAATTTGCAGCAATGAATATAGTCTCCAGACTGTGATAGGCTAACTGGATGAGGAAATTGGACGAGGAGCTTCATGAGTTTTGACTAAAATGCAAATAGGAGTTAAAAGTTAAGCATCAAGCGTTAGAGGGGAAATAAGTAAGGGTTAAGCTCTGCAGAACTATAAACCAGGCACTCACTTGTACATATATGTCCCAGCTGTTTTGACATTATAAAGGACCTAATCTCCTAAGCTGAACCTAGAGCATAAGGTTGCAATGTTGGCCCCATTCATTCATCGATTATGACTTCCACTCCAATACAATGATAATGTTATCTCGGAAGTTCAGACCAAGGGACAAATCTATTGTCTGTGCTTGTTCTCCCTGTCGCTGCAGTTTCTGGGTGTTTCCAGGGAGAAGAATCAACGTAAAGGAATGCAAGGGTCTTGAGTTTGGGATTCATACGAATTGTGTCAGTAGTTTCTCCTGGAAATCCCCTGAGTAGAAAGGTACGAATGACTGATAGCTTACTTCAGTTCAAGTACTCAGCAGCCATTAGCTTCTACAACAGTACTGCGAGTGTTGAAAGAAAACTGAACCAGGAAGCGAAATATATTTTTATGGTTGTTGGGGCCATTGTTGTGTGTGCAAGTATGTGCTCAGTAGATATTGCAACGACTTTAATTTTATTTTTAATGGTAGTTTGATTGTGTACCACATCATTTACAAAGATAATAGGTTGTAAGAATAAACTATGAGATATGGAGGTGAATATGGGTAGCGAATGAAGATGGGGACAGTAGGAGAGGGATGGTTACGAACGCCCCCACCGGGCCAATGGTGCGATTTAGGACATGTCCTCTTGCTTACAGACTTCTTAGGGAAATTGAGTGTCGAGGGCTACAATGAATATATACAATAATACAATAGCAGCAGGTTGGGTAATGGCACCTTGAAGGAGGTCGTACTAGAGTCCGAACCCCGCCTGCCTAGGCAGGGAAACCCGTGCCAGCCAGTTTCAGGACAAGATGCGCGCTATCACAATATCTTCTTCAAGACCTCTACAGTGTGTGGAGGCATGGACGCAAGTACTTCTGGGGACGCCCCCCCCGCCGCCCCACCCCCACCCCCCCCCCAACCCCGCCGTGTACCGACTGATTAATCTGGATGTCTACACTGTCCAGGAGAATTTTCGGCTCCTCGAATTGGCCGCAAGTTGCTTTTCCTACCATTGATATAGTTTTCCACCCGCATTGCTCATGTTGTTTTTACCCTGCAGACAGCCGTTGGTATACACTAGTTTGACTCCATGCTTCTATGTGGCAGACCCCTGAGATATTGGGATGAGATCACGTGCTAGCATGTCTCCCTAAGTCCTTGTTTCTATTAAACTAGACTATACCCAGTTCCTGCAACCGTTCTTCATATGTTGTTAGTCTCCAGTCTCCTACACATCTTTGTTGCTCTTCTCTGCACTCTTTCTAGAGTCTCCACATGCTTTTATCTACTATCGTGGCGACCAGAACTGAATGCAGTAATTCCAAGTGTGGCCTTACCAAGGCATTATAAAGTGGTATTAAACACTTCACGTGATCTTGATTCTATCCCTCTGTTGATGCAGCCTAGAACTGTGTTGGCTTTTTTGGCAGCTGCTGCACACTGCTGGCTCATATTTAAATGGTTGTCCACAGGACTCCAAGATCCTTTCACAGTTACTACCACTTGAGCAAGGTACTACCTATACTGTACCTGTGCATTTTGTTTTGTTGCCTAAATGTAGAACCCTACTCTTTTCACCATTGAATTTCCATTTTATTAGATAGTGCCCCAATGTTCAAGTTTGGTCAAAGATCCTTCTGTATCTTAGCCTATCTTCTGGAGTGTTGGCTATTCCCTGCCAGCTTGGTGATCATCTGCAAATTTGATGAGTTCCCCATTTATTCCCTCATCCAAATCATTGATGAAGATGTTGAAGAGTACTGGGCCCAAAACAGAGCCTTGGGGTACTCCACACTGCATACTTCCCTCCATGTAGATGCAGTTCCATTGAGGACTACACGATTGAGTGCGGTTGGTCAGACCAGTTACGAATCCATCTGGTGGTGAGCACTGTCTCAAACCCACCATTCATCATACTTTATCTAGTAGTAGGTTATGGTCTACCTTATCACAATGCCTTTACTGAAGTCCAAGTAAACTATATCGAACAGCATTCCTCTGGTCCGCAAATTTTGTCACTTGTCAAAGAATGCTAATAAGATTTAGTCTGGCATGATCTGTTTTTGACCAAAACCATTGTTGGCTTTTGGGCTATTACTTTGTTTGCTTTCTAGGTGTTTCGCTCATTCGTATGCTTGAATTATCTTTTCCAGAATCTTTCCTGGTTTTGAGGTCAGGCTGATAGGTCTTGTAGTTTCCTGGATTGTTTTTTTACCCTTTTTGAGAGATGGAGAACCCATCATCATCTTTTCCAGTTCCTCTGGTAGTTCCTCTGTGCTCCAGCATCTCTGCAAGATATAGTTCAGTGGTTCTCAGCACTTGTCTGCCAGTTCCTTCAGAACCTGGGGTTAAAATCCATCCGGTCCTGGTGATTTGAACTTGTCTAGGGTAGACAGATGC
>JAKRSK010005334.1:0-28422 GCA_029891615.1 Natrix natrix natrix | reverse complement strand
TCAGCTCTTTTCCAGTCCTCTGGTAGCTCTCTGGTACTCCAGGATCTTCGAAAGATATAGATATAGTTCAATGGTTCTGAGATCACGTCTGTCAGTTCCTTCAGAACCTTGGGGTATAACCCATTTGGTCCTGGTGATTTGAACTCATCTAGGGTGGACAGGTGCTTACTTACCATTGTCTTGCCTATTTTAACTTAATTATTTAGCAGGTGTATTGTTCTGTTCTACCTTCTGCTGAAATTCATGGGGCAGAACATGTGACAGACCTTCTTAGTGGTGGTCCATAATTTACCCAGTTTCTTACCCCCATCTCCCAAATACAGATGCCCCAACTTTCCTTGTTTTCAGAATGCAATTATAAAATGGTACTATTCCAACAAGCATTTGGTGCATAATAGTTTGGCAATTATAAAAAATTGCTTTTTAAAACATTACATTTTATTCATACTTCCCTTAGTTACTCAAATCCTTAGTCTCTTAAAATAAAATACGATGTAACATGATTTTAGAAAATGTAAAGTCAGTCAGAATAAACACTGCACAAGAAGGCAAATAGTCTGATTCAATGCAAGACATTTTCCTATAATTTAGAAGCTATTTTGAGACATCTTCCCACCTCTTCCACAAATGCTAATAAATTAGTGAGATGTAGTAAGTACAGGGGATAAGTAGCATTTAAGAAAGTAAACATGATATAGCAAATTTGGTATTAACAGTTTTTCACTGAATTGTCAGTTTCTTCAAGATCCAATTTAGTAATACCTATATAATGCAATTAGATTATATTTCAAACTTTTAAAACATGTGTATTTCTATTCTCTTGGTAATTAAACAGAAATCTCTAATGCCTATGAGGGGACTTTGGGAGATGAGTTTTTAAATCACTCAACCATTTTCTACATTTGAATATATTATTTCTTTCCAGATTAATCCCCAGATCAGGAACACCCCTTGAAAGTTCTCTTAAAGTAGTCTTCATTCCGATTTAATATACAAGTGGTATAAGAACGTGCTGCAAAGATAAAGTGTTTTCTGCATCTCCAAAGTTCCATTAAAATCAGTTAGAAAGGCTATTTTAGCCACTGAGTCTAATACATCATTAAGTGCAGAAATCTTAATTCAAGGATATCTAACAAATGGCCATCCAGATTTCAACTGAACTCAGCTATTGAAGGGGAAACCACCAGTTCTCTATATACAGGTAGCGCTCAATTTACCATCATTCAATCAGAGATCGTTCAAAGATATAATTCTGAAAAAAGTGGCTATTGACCAGTTTTCATACATACAACTATTGCAGTATGTCTGTGGTCATGAGGTCAAAACTGATCCCATGTTGACAGCTGGCATGTATTTATGAAAGTTACACTATCCTAGGGGGGGTCATGTGATCATTATGTAACCTTCCCAGCCAGCTTCCGATAAGCAAAGCCAATGGGGAAAGCCACATTCACTTAACAACTGCAGTGATTTGCTTAACAACTGAAGCAAAAAAAGGTCATAAAATGGAGTACTTCACTTAACAACAGTCTTGCTTAGCAATGGAAATTTTGGGGTCGACTGTGGTTATAAGTCAAGGACTACATGTAATTGGTTCTACTGTGAAAGTGCTCTTAGTGTTAGGATTACGTGGTGGCACAGTGGTTAGAATGAAGTATTGCAGGCTAACTCTGCATCACCACAACCAGGAGTTCGATCCTGACTGACTCAAGATTGCTTCAGCCTTCCATCTTTCCGAGGTGAGTAAAATGGAGACCCAGATTTTTTGGGATAATATGCCGAGTCTGTAAACCACTTAGAGAGGGATGTACCAAGCACCATGAACCATTATATGTCTAATAGCTATTGCTATTACAATTATGTTACACTTATTGTCTTGGTTTCCTTTCAAATAAAATGGGATCAATGTGTAAACTTCCCAGGACTGACAGAATCTCCTTCTGAGGTTAAAGAAATACTTTTCCTATGCCCCTCATGTTGACTTAGGAAAAAAATGATTTTCTTGTTTCAGGAAAAATCAGATAACCCAACAGAGGCATACTTGCATGAGAACTACCCTAAGGGTGTGCTAGGATTTTCACTAACCAGCAGTTCTAAATTGTTAGTCTCAAGAAAGCTATTGGTAATGATCCTATAATGAGGATTTATTTGTTAGTTGCAAAGTAATTCTGTAGAGGTAAATAATTTAATTTTCATTCATTACTTCTACTATATTCTAATACAACTGAACTGTTTTATTTCAATTTTTGCTACTTTTCACCATTATGCTATACAGCAGGGGAGTCAAACTCAAGGCCCTTGGGGTGCTTAGATCTGGCCCGCAGGGCTGCCCTGGAAACAGTGAAGGAACAGTGCATGATGCCTCTACACAGTCCTCTCGAGCTCCATTTTTGCTGGCAGAGGGCTGCAGGAGGCCATCACAGCCGAAAATGGAACTCAGGAGCCCGATTTCACTGACAGAGTAACATTGAGCTAGCCACGCCCAACCCAGCCTCCGAGATCAAACACAACCTGAGGTGGCCCTCAATGAAATCGAGTTTGACACCCCTGATATACAGTATAGAACAGCGATGGCAACCTTTTTTGGCTCGTGTGCCATAAGTGGGGGAAGCACAGGAGGGTCGTGTGCGGGCATGCCACACCCATAATGCAATGTGTGACACCCCCCCAGTGCACATGCGCACACTACAGGCGTGACCCCCCATTTTTTGCATGCTTTTTTCGCCCTCCCCAGGCTCCAGAGGCTTTATAGAAGCCTGGGGAGGGCGAAAACAGCCTCCCGCCCCCCCGGAAGCCCTCCGGAGGCTTCCCTTCATTTTGAGCGCTCCGAAGCCTTCAAGGACCTTCAGGATGTTTCTCTGAAGCTTCCGGAGCAGTCAAAATGAACCTCCGAGCAAACCAGAAGTCACTTCTGGTTTGCTCGGAGGGTTGTTTTGAGAGCTCCGAAGGCTTCAGGGACCTTCAGGACCCTTCCCTGAAGCCTCCGGAGCAGTCAAAACGAACCTCCGAACAAACCGGAAGTCCGTTCCCGAACTTCCGGTTTGCCCGTAGGGCTGGTTTTTTGTGCTCCGGAGGCTTCAGGGAAGCTCATGAAGCCTCCAGAGGGCCTCCGGGGGGGGGCTCTTTTCGCCCTCCCCAGGCTCCTATAAAGCCTCTGGAGCCTGGGGAGGGTGAAAAATGGCTTTAAAAAAGGGTGAACTCAGCTGGCCAGCGCTCGCATGCGCGCTGGCCAGCTAACACAGCAGCGCCTCCGTGCCCTGACAAATGGCTCTGCGTGCCACCTGTGGCACACATGCCATAGGTTCACCATCACTGATATAGAACAAGTAAAATTAGATGAGAGAAACTGCGTTGAGAAACTATTTTACAGAGCTAAGTAAGGAGTTTGCTTTAAAGTCTCAATTGCTAATTCATTAAATATTAATATGCCATTCCCACCTCCACCTCTTAGGTATAGTCACTAAAAACAAAACTTATAAATTTTAAATCTATATTTGACATGAGAATGAGCTGTGCTCCTCGTCAGAACAAATCCTGAATCCTGAGACAGATCAAGTTAATTCAGGACAACTTGTCAATTATTTGGGATTAAGTAAATAGCTCTTAATGATTCAAACTCCTGCCCTGGAGTTTCAATATGATGCAAATGCTGGCACTAAGTACACTACGGTAGTTGTCTAAAAGCCCACAGCATACAGTGCAAAGATAAGTAAGATTTGACTAAGTGTGGCCTGTTCTCAACTCTTTTTTTTTACATTTTATTTCTTTTTTTCTTACTTTTATTTTCTTTCTATTTTTTTTTAATTGAAAAAGTTTTATACAGACAAAATTTTCCCCCTTTTAACCCCCCCATACAGTGTAAATCACATACAAATACTATGCCCCCTCCCCTCCCCCCCGCAAAAATTCTCATTCAAATATTATACCAAATACTTTACCCCCTCCCCTCCCCCCGTCTTAAAGTAAATTACTTGTTCACATATTGTACCCCCTCTCCTCCCAACAATCACAATATAAGTTTCTCTTAAAGTAACAATAGCAGAGTTCCGGTTCCGGCGGCAGCGGCGACGGGCAGCTCTTTGCCCGCTCCGGCTCTCCGGTGGGCTTCCCCACTCCTTGGGGGGCACAGGACACCCCTCAGAGGGGTCCTGCCGGAGGGGCGGCATCGCGGGGAGCTCCTGCAGCGGCGGCGGCCGGCGGGAGGTCTTTCGCGCGCCCAAGGCACCGGGGAGCTAGATCGGAGGGCGCCTCGCGTTTCTGCGCTTCGCGCCTCGCTAAAGCCGTCGGGAGAATGAAGCAATTGAAGGAAGCAGCTGCGGTGCGGTGAGGTTGCTTCGCTCTTCATGCCCTATTTTGCACAAAGAATTAGTTAGCTTTCTTTAAATAACTTTCGGAGTATTCTGGAGGCGCGGCTGGAGGGAGGGGGGTTTCCCCCCCCCCTTGGACAAGCGGCGAGGAATAATTTTGCTCTCAGCCCCTGGGGAAGGAGGAGGGGGGAGAGCCAACGAATGAAGCCTCACCCAGGTTGGATGATTTTCTTTGCAATTTAATTTCACTATCTACTGTGATTTGAGGACTTTTGGAACTTTTTAAAACTTTGATATGCCTCTGTGCCCAAAACTGGCAGGGCAAGATGGCACACTTCCGTTGTCTTTATGAACTCTGAAACCTGACTCCACCTTTAAAATTCAGGCTTCCGGTCTTTGTCTCCGTGTCTCCCAGAGGAATCTCTTGTGGATTGGTCTTTTTGAACTTTCTAGGGGAAACCTTTCATCTATTGCCAGACTTATTAGAGAGATTCTCTTCTGCCTGGTACTTCTGCTCCCGGACCTCACCTGGCTACCCTTCTTTTCTAACTGTTTATCTTATATATGGACTGAACTTCTAATGTTATAAAGGATGGCATCCAAAAGACCACCTCCTGGGAAATCTGGCTTTGCCACGTCTGCTCCAACATCTGTAACATCCAGTCCAGCCACACAGTCCAAGATAACAGAACTGATGCAACCTAAGACTATAGAGATGGACTTTCAACAAATGCTTCAACAAATTTTACAGGGCCAGGAGGAAATCAAGAAACAGCTAAGGGAAATGAAAGATGAAATTAAAGAAAATCAAGCCCAAATTTATAAGAATTCACAGAGACTGGATCTTGTGGAAGGGGGGGTGGAGGAGGTGAGGGGGGGGGTGGAAGCTGTGCAGAAAGGGAACAAAGATCTTGACATCCAACAGATGAAATTAGAATTTGAGAGAATGTCCTATTATCTTAGATTTCAAAATGTTATAGAAGAAGATGGGGAAAATATAAGGGACATCATGACAAACATTCTGGCTGACTACACACACAAAGAAAAACAACAGATGGGGTGGGATATAGACCTGGTTTATAGAGTGAATTCAGCTTACGCTAGAACACACAATGTACCCAGGGAGGTTCACATTAAATTCCTTAGAAAAAGCACAAGAGATGAAATTTTGGGTGTACAAAGGGGGCAAGCATTGACATATCATGATATGGAGATAACCATTCTGAAGCAGATCCCTAAGAAGATTAGAGAAAAAAGAAAAAATTATTCGCAATTAGCGAATAAATTATACCAGAAAGGGGTGTGGTTTAGATGGTTGATGCCTGAAGGTATGCTGATATTCTGGGAGGAGACAAGAATTAGAATTAATTCACCCATAGAGGCGCAGGCCTTTATGGAAAAAAATAAAACACTCCTAGAGAAACCACCAGACACCACAACGGACACGCAGGACACGGGAGGGGCCAGAGCTCTGCCAGTGGAGGGAGATGGGGCAATAGCAAGAAGACTCAGATCACAAAAATAAACAAGAAAATCATATTATTATAAACTGACCGAAAGTGAAAATGGAATTATATTTGGATTTTATACTGTAATGTTTAATTTGATTGAATTTAATAATAGAACTAATATGCTGACTGTAATCAATTATATACTAATGCATTATATTAAATGTATACTATGGGTATGGAGGGAGGGGGGCCTCACACACTTTGCAACTGCCAAAATTTGTATACCTGTCCATTTACCCTTTTCCCTATAAATCTTGAAAAACCAATAAAATTTTATTATAAAAAAAAAAAAAAAAACAAAAAAACAATAGCACATTAATCCCATCTTCTAAGCTAATTTAACATATATAACTCATAATATAAATTAAAATAACAATATTTCATTAATCCCATCTTCTAGTTTATTTATACATATATATTGCCCCGCCCTCCACCCTAACCCTCCCCCACCTCCCACTCAAACCCACCCCCCTGACTTCCGCTATACACCACTCTAACAATTCCAAGCATCCCATATATTATTTACTCTGATCATCTATCAGTCTAAACATTCTTACCTAAAGGCTACATAGTACTTCCTAGTCTGGTATTTATTCTGTATGTAATCAATCCATTTTACCCATTCCTGTGTATAATTCTCCTGCTTCTGACCTTTTAAGAAAGCTGAAATTTTTGCCATTTCGGCGAACCCCGCCACCTTCTGAGTCCATTGACCAATTGTCGGTAAAAAATCTTTCTTCCAATGTTGCGCAATCAACAACCTAGCTGCTGTGACCATATACAAAACCAATTTTGTTTCCCCTTTAGTAAAATCCTTAGTTATACCCAATAAAAACATTTGCAGAGTAAATTGTATTCTTTTCTTCAATACATTTTGCATAACCCACCATATTTTTATCCAAAAAGCTTTAACCTTGTTGCACGTCCACCATACATGAAAAAAGGTAGCATCTAGGCACCATCAACTCAACTCAAAGTTACCCTTGCAATCAGATCAAACTTAAGCCGTAAAATCATAGGGACAGGTCTTGTGGCTACTGGTTAGGGAACACAGTAGCAGAAGGACAAATCAAGAAGGAGACAGAGGCAACTTTAAATCAACTATGAGTTCAAAAGGGTATGGAGAATGTTACAGAAACAATATGAACAGCTAGCATCTGGAAATATAAACGACAGACATAGTTAATAACAGGTATTTATAATGAGTTGTATCAGCCTTACTTGGTCATGATCATTGTCTCCAGAAAGTATGGCCAAAGATGGCATTTAGGGAAAAAAATAACAACCACCTCCAGTTTTTCTACATCGAGAAACAATCTCTTCCCATTCTTAGGTAAGTTGGGGAAATAGGGCTTAATACAAATCTGTAGTCCTTTCAGATATGTTATATTTGGGGGACCTAAGGGGAATACAGGTTAAAACATGGCAAATGGATGTGGCTGGCTTTCAATTACATTCATTTAAAAAACAATAGCAAGACAAAAATGCAACCTGTGAAGAAAAAGATGGCCTTTCCACACTTGCATCTAAGCATTGTGTGAACATGTCTGCAACCATTTTTGCTGTGCTTCTTGTGCTTCATAATGCTGGCTTCATCTTGTCCTCAGCTGAGATAGCTCAGACAGGCTTAAGTAACCCAGTTGCAATTTAAAGTAGTGAGTTTTTCCCCTATTAAGGCAATAGCAGTTTAAATGTGAAGACAATCGGTATCAGTAGGTGGACAATCTGGTGGTTTGCAGGCAAAATTACCATTCCTATATTAACCCATTGATTGCTGTGGACTAGTGTGTATATGCCCTGCCTCCACTGTGTTATTTATATGATAAATTATTCCTGGCACTCATCCATTGAAAAGAAAAGAGTGATAATTATTCTTAAAAAGAGTACTAAGACTACAGGAGAGGACCACAGCTATTAGAATAAACAGGTATACAGCAAAAAATCAGGGTACACCTACTACCAATGGATTTTGAATGCAACCCAGAGTTCACTGGAGTTGGGTGGCTAATAAATTCAAATAAATAAACTTGGAGGAAGACACTGAAAACTTCTGCCAGAAATTGTAAGAGACACTAAATGCACATTAAGAAAGAACTTAATACTTTTAATGTGTGATTTGAATGTAAACTTGAGAATCTGAAATTACAGGAAAATTTGGACCGAGTAAACACAATAATGCAGAATATAAAATTTTAATTAAAAATGGGAAAAGTGTACTTTCTTCATTGCCAATACCTGCTTCCAGCAACATAAAAAAGAGTCTCTACATTTGTATAGCATCAGAGACTGTGACAGAATTAGAACCAAATAAACGTCCTCAGAGGGAATAGACTAGTGTAATCCAGTCAGCCAGGATACTTTCAGGTGCAGATTATGAAAAAGACCATGAAATACTGGTGTCAAGCATAGGTTAAAATTAGAAAATTAAGCAGAGTAAATGTGTCAGCAAAACTTGACCTGAAAGAGATACAGTCAGAATATAAGATCAATTGAAAGAACAGATTCAGTACATTTCATTTATGCAAAATAGACCTTGAGAAGCTACAGAAAGAGAAAAGCGGCATTATGAAACTAAAACAGAACAAAAAATCACTAAATTTCAAAGAGGTAAAAATCAAAGTGCCTTTCACAAAAAGCTATCATGATAGGAAAGATAAAGGATGAAAGTCTTGGGCAACGAAAAGGACATATGATAACTGAATGTAGACTTCAAATATCAAAAGGAAAGGATAAGAAAAGAAGTCTCAATCAAGAATGTTCATAAATGTAGAAAAATAAAAGATCTTTTAAAGAAGATCACTAGAATCTAAGATAATGTATTGCTAAGTCTGGAAAATTCAAGAATAATCTCAGCGGTAATCAGAGGCACATGAAGTTAAAATATGGAAGTCTGCCATAATATGGGATTATAGAATAACTAAGTTATTTGTAAAAACAGAATATATATAAGAACCAACTTCATTAAAAAGTGAAGAAGCAGACCAACTGTCAAATAGGAAAACAGCAGGTACAGATGAAATATTCACTTTACTATTTAAAGCTGCAAGAGAAGAGAAAGTTAAAGTACTAGCAGCTCTATGTCAGTCAATATGGATCAAGAGAATAGAATGTGCCAATTAGCAAACCTCTGTACTAGGCCTGCAAACTTTTGCTTCTATTCTTACAAAGAACAATACAGCAATGCATGGGGAGAAAAATGACAAATGAACAGCCAGGTTTCAGAAAAAGCAGAATGACATAAAATCAGATAACTAACACAAGATGGATAATGGAAAGAGAACAGAAGATAGAAGTTTACCTTCACTTTCCTAACTACTGCAAGGCCAGATGTGGAACATATCAAGACTAATGGGCATGCCAGAATACTTGATTATCCTTCTGAGGAAACCTTACAATGAACAAAAGTCTATTAAAATAAATGAAGAAGCAGAATGTCCAGAATAAGGGAATAAGATGAGGGTGCATATTGTCCCCATCTTTATTTATCTTATAGAACAAATGTAAGAATGGCAGGATTCAAACAGATAAGAACTAGAATCAAACCTGTAGATTAAAACAGTTACAATTTGCAATATTGAGGAAGATTATGGTACTTGCATTAGCTCAAAGTAAAGATTTAGAGCTCATTATGAAAGTAAAAATGGAATGTGAAAAATACAGTTTAAAATTAAATATGAACAAGACAAAAATATGCAACCTATAAAGTTAGTGAATTTACAGTTCAGAAGTGGACATGGCCTTTTTTTTTCTTGGGTTGAAAAATAAAGTTATCTTTTCTGCAGTACTGAATGGCTATGAAAACCAGGCAGTATAAAAGACTGAGGAAAACAAAAGAAAAAAACTATAGAATTGAAATCAGAGTATCATGGATTGAGAGAAGAACCTATCAACCGTCTAGATTAAAAAGTGGTCTGTTTCTTTGTTAACACAACTATCAGCTTGCAGAAAACCACATACTTTAAACAAAGTTTGTTAATGGACAGCATATTAGAAAATGGATTAGGTTTGATAAATTTGTGGGAAACAAAAGGGAAAGCATTTTTGTCATATAATTATTTATACTGTAACAAATTAAAATTACAGATTAGCAAAATTAAAAATAATAGCTATAAGATAAAAAAAATAAAGTAATGGCAAGTATACAAAGTTTCAAAATTATTATAGTGGAAAAAAAAGAAAGATGTACTTTCATATGAGCCTACCCTAGTTAGAAGTACCCACGATGGACAAACTTCTCTCAGCATTTCACTACAGATCTAATAAAACTAGCTAAGATTTTGTAATGATCAGGCAAATGGATTTCTTTTTCTGGGGTACTGTGGAAATAAAACAATTGGCCAAAATAGCAAACGACATCCTAAATCACATTGGTTCCACACAAAGGCAAAAGGAATGTAGTGGAGATCTTTTGAAATCTCTAATCAACTATTGCTGATGACATCAGCAGCATTCATAACTGAGTTAAAAGCACTTCTCAAAGGCAAATTTAACACTGTCAGATCGGTTTTCAGTGCAATAGAAATTCTTGATGGCAGGAAAAATATGGTGACACTTTGTTGTCTACCAAGGCAGTTAGCAGCTTGAATTGTGCAATCAATGAAATCTTTATTATTTACTTTGTAGCTATAGGAAGAAGATGGGTAAGTGCCTCAATAGAGAGCCCGTAAGTTTTATACGTGCTGATAGGCAGCACTAGACAATGTACTAAATGAAAAACCAAACTGGATTTGTTCCAGAAATATTTTTAGTTATCCTAGAAGAGGGCATACCTTATAACAGAAATCAGTAATTTAATATTGTAAACGAATTACTGCTTTTACAAAAGATATTCCAGTTTCCATCCTAAGAAACAAAGATCTTTCACACTTTTGGCCTAATACCATATAAAGGAAAATAAACTTTGGTTTGAATAAACTAAATACATGCTGTACCTGAAAACCAACCCTTTGACCCCCAAATTTTCAAAACCTTTGCTTATGTTATTCTGTTCTTAAATCTCAAGGATTTACTGTGAGGCAAGCTCCATTATAGGAAAATAAAAGTAGCATAAAGTTTGCATTTATTCTGTTTCTATTAAGACAAACAGTTGGTGTATTGTGGAAAAACCAAATTTACAAATATGCTCATTCCTCTGCTATGGTGTTATTACCATAGCCAAATCCTTTACTACAGGGGTGTGAAATTCAAGGCCCAGGGGCCAGATCTGGCCCACGGGGTACTTAGATCTGGCCCAGGGGACCACCCTGGAAATAACGAAGGACCGGCCCGCAGTGCCTCTGCCAGTGAAAATGGAGCTCATAAGAGCCCTCCTGAGCTCCATTTTTGCTGGCAGAGGGGTTGCAGGAGGCTGTCCCAGCTGAAAATGGAGCTCAGGAGCCCATTTTTGCTGGCAGAGCGCTCGAGCTGCCATTGGCGCCGTCTCTGACAGAAATGATGTCACGCTGGCCATGCCCCCTGGCCACAAACCCTTGCCCTACCAAGGTCAAACACAACCCTGATGTGTCCCTCAATGAAATCAAGTTTGACACCTCTGCCCTAATATGAACAAAAAATATTTGATACCTGTGATGGTAAAACCATATGAAAATACTTTGTTCAAATTAAAAGATGAATAGTTCTATAAAGGGAGGATAGTTTAGACCCCTTTTATAAAATAATAACTCTAATATTCCAGCCTTCTGGAAGACAACCATAGGTGTTAATTTAACTGAAGAGAGCAGTTAGAACGGCAAGGTAACATCTTTTAATGCATCTGAAATAAGTTAGGATGGCATACATTTGTCCATTTAGCCAGAAGTGAAGCTTGACCTTGATTGCACCCAACTAACCATCTTTAGAGTGATTGAGGTCTGATTGGACCATTTCTAGTTCCCCAGGTTTGGTTCTGAAAATCTGGAATCAATGTGTTGAATACAAATTCTGGTAATTATTTCTTATTAGTGAGCTAAGCTAAATATTATCAGAATGACCAGAAGTAGCGTTCTCTACTTTTATTCTTCTGTCTTAGCTGTTCTCCTGAATTGATTCATCAGTCCTACTGAATTGGAACAGAAGTATATATAAACAACAAGTAGAAGAATCCAAATGAGAGCATTTCAGTAGTTCAGGCATGAGTAACCCCATGCACAAATATTCCCAATCCAGAAATGTTCCTTAATAATTTCTTTAATAAGCAATGGTGCAAAGGCTGTTGCAAAGGCTCTCTTGGACACAGACTCCACTTTCTCATGCCTTCTCTGCAAAAAACAACACTAGACCTATCCATGTTGGATATAAAACCAACCAAGCAATCATCAGCTTTCTCCCGTGCTCTTCTTGGCAGTAATCTTGTCTATCTTTCCATTCCAAATTCCTATTGTTCAATTTATGTGCCCAAAACTCTATATCCTTATGTCTTCTACCTCTGCTAAGAAAGAGAACAGAAACTCTTCTTTATTCCCTAATTCTTTCTCTAAATTTTATGTTTGAATTATAATCTCTCCCTAAGCAAATGTTTTTGTTTTGGTGCCTTCGAGTCCGTTTGCATTCCTGGCAACTGCCAGGTCAAGTCCTTGCTATTAGCTTAGCAAGGTTTTACAGAAGTGGTTTGCCATTGTCTTCTTCCTAGGGGCTAAGAAAGAATGACTGGCTTCAAATCATCCAGTCTGCTTCATGCCAAAGGCAGGACTAGATTTCACAGTCTCCTGACTTCTATTCTGATGCCTTAACCATTGCACCAAACTTACTCTCCTCCCTATGCAGTGTTACCTTTAAAAAATAATACTTCTAATACTTTTTAAAATAGAAACTGTTTGATGTCTCGCCTCTGAGAATGCCAAGAAAACTGCAGGGACTTATTCAGGTAATCACCAGGAGTAAACACTGACTTGAAAGTGTGTGCCCAAACCCACACTATTAATTATTAAAGAGAACTGAAAATCACATCTTCCAATTAAAAGTTATTCTTCACATCTTCAATGCAAAATAATGTATCTTGCTTTCTCTTAAAGTATAGAGTGTGGATATCGACAAGGAAGCAAAGCAGCAGTCCTATCTATCTTGAAGTTCTCCAGATCAGATATTTTGAAGAATTCAGCATATTTGCTGATTTCTAATGATTATTCTCTTTAAGTGGAACATCAGTGCTTCATTGGGAAAATAATTATTACTCCTCTTCCCACTAAATATCTCTCTGAATATGTAGATTGGGATATTGTATTTCCAAAGTACGTTATGTCCAACTTAAAAGCAGCACCAAGAAAACAATATTGTGCTTGTTTTTAAAAATGCATTCATCTATTTAAATTATGCTGTTAATTTTATTACATAGTTTTGAGATTTCTACAAAAAATAATTCTGAAGGATGGTGCCACCCCCCCATCCCCCCACTCCCAATAGGCTACAAAAGTTTGAACTCACTTTTAAAATCTTAGATACATTTGTTAATCTGCACATACACTGATAGAGAGCAGAAAAAATATAAAAAATACTATAGATAGCTCATTCTTTTCTTGGCACTGGTAATTGAAGAGAGATGGCATACAAGATTTGAATTTACCGTAGATTTTGGAGGAATAACTTTCTTTCTCCCTACAGATCCTCCATTTGTGAAAAGAGCAGGAAGAATAATATTCAGCATTTCTAGCCCAACTGTTCAATATACTGCTGCCCAAATCTTTTCATTTTACCAATCAACCAAGTGTGAATGAAATAATTTATGAAGTCTTTAAAAGGAAGTCCAGAAACTTTCCACTATTAACCTTCTGATCTCAACTTTTGGATAAGAGAAATGCCACATCAGCCACATGGCTGCTTCCCAGGGTACAACTCCAAGGGATTTAATACCTGCATTCCTTTGGAGGAGCCTTTATCTCATATATAAATGTGAAGCAAAATAATATAATCAGCATTCTAATACATTGTTTCCTGAAGTTCAGGACATTATTTTATTACAGATAGTACATTACAACCGTAATGGAGCCTGCCCATTAAGGACACAAGTGGTGATGGTCACCAGTAGACAGCAAGACAGTCACATTTAATGTCACCCCCCCCCTTCTATCCCTGATACAGTTGTTAAACAAATGTGGGGGTTGTTAAGTGGAGCACAGGGTGCCTTGGGGTGGGGATGCCCTGGGAAGCCTAGTGCCTACAGCCCTGGCATCCCAAGGCCTTCTCTAACTCTGAGGCTGGAATGGGAAAACTCACCACAGCCAACTCGCCACAGGTCAACCCGCCATGACCAACTCGCTGTGGGACAATTTGCTGTGGGGCAATTTAACAATTCAATTTAATTATTCATTTAAAATAAATTTTAAAAATATTTTAAATTTTGTCATTCACATTACATTTGTAATCCCTTCTTTAAGGATTCTATTCTATTCTGTTCCACCGTTTCTTTGATATCAGTGTAACTCTTATCCCGCGGTGAGTTGTCCTGTGGAGAGTTGGCCAGAGTGAGTTGTGAGTTGCAGTGACTTGGCTATCGCAGGTTGGCCATGGCAAGTTGGATGTGGCTACTTGGCCCTGAGGAGCTGGCCGTGGCAAATTGTCATAGACTCCTCTGAGGCTCTGTGCTCCACTCCCTGCCACCCAGGATTCCTGCAGGCCTTAGCTTGCTCCCAACCTAGCCCTTCAGTCACACCCAAGGGAGCCTAATGCCAGACAGCACAACTACAGGCACAAGGATGGCAGTTACAGCTTGTAGGCCTCCGCATAGGCCTTCCCATCCAGCCATCCAAGGGACCTACAGGACTGCTCCTCACCCAGTTTCAGGGTCCGGCAGCATCGATCTTGCTTTTCCGTTTTTTTGCAGTGATGCCTAGCCAAATCAACATGAGGCTCAGCTTTCTTAGAGAGGCTACCTGCCTCATGGCAACTTCATGCTATTATGCAAGCAGGTACTATTTTCATGAACCTGTAGGGGACTCCATTTGATTGTGGAGTTTTGGGACCTCACGTCACATTGACTGGAAAGAAAAAGAAAATTATCTGAAGAAATTACTTCTGATCTTCTTTGTAGCCAATACAAACATGTTCATGACCATTTCCGCCCTCCTAACTATATGATGCCTTCTTCTTATAAACGGTCATTTTTAATAAATAAGTCTGAAATCATCAATTTATTTTTGCTCCTTTTTAGAAAAACACCTATAAATGGTTTCCAGTCTTTTTAAAAATTAGTTATTATTTCTGTCTAATTATGCAAGTAAATTAATCCATATCAGGATTCCTTCACTGTACATTCTTCCATTGTGGGTATTTCACTATTATTTCAGTTTTGTGCATTTTAAAGTTATCTCACCACAGTTACCATATGTAAAACTAATTGTCCATGAGTCTTATCTAGTCAATTATCCATAAGTCCTAATAAAAAGCTGTGGTTTAACCTGAAAATTAAGTTTTAAAATTCTACGCATCATCATATATATTTGTATTCAACAATTTTCCATAAGTCTACCATTCATGGTGAAATGTCCTTTTGTGCTTTTCATATTTCCAGTAGCAGCTAGAAGTACCTTTATGTATCTTTCAGAATCTCTCTGGTTCCTTATACTAATCTTACATCCTTTTATAGAGATTTTCTCTGAAATCATAAGACAATATGAATTTTAGTCCTTTTAAGCACATTGTTTCCATTGATTCAGCTGTGTATTATAACCAAGATTCTTAGTCCATTTTATCATACCCTCTTTTAACTTGTTCTTCCATTTCAAATCAAGTGCAACTGTTCTATACTTTTTAACTTTCTATCTATGTAAAATCTCCCCCTTAAATGCACTTATGAAAACCACTGACTAGTACATTCTTCTTCAATTAATTATTTTCTTGGTTTTCATCTTAAATTACCTGTTTTCCCGTACTAACAAATCTTCATATGTTAATCAATTTATTTTCTGTAAAATACATGAGCTGAGGCAAATATAAGTATTTTCAGCCATGGTCTGAGTGTGTATGTATTCAATAATAATAATAATAATAATAATAATAATAATAATAATAATAATAATAATAATAATAATAATAATAATTTAATTTATAGACCGCACCCTTTCCTAAACAGGACTCGGGGCGGTGTACAGTCATATTAAAAACAATGTGAATACAAAAATATAGATATACATAGATACATAGATAGACGGAGGAGGTAGGATATGCACTGTACAATAATAAATTAAAATTCGAATAAAAATTAAAAATTACCCTTAAAAACTACCCAAAATAAGATGTTTGCCAGGAGGTTGAAAGTGGGACTATAAATCAGCTAAGCCAGCTAATTGGAACAGGTGGGTCTTAAGTTTCTGTCAGAAGGAGCGGAGGTCGGTAGTAGTTCTAATATCGGAGGGGGAGGTCATTCCAGAGGGTTGGGCCCATCACAGAGAAGGCTCTACTCCTGGGCACCGCCCGTTGACACTGCTTAGTGGACGGTACCCGGAGGAGTCCCTCCCTGTGGGAGCGGATTGGTCGCAGGGATGTATGAGGTGAGATGCGATCCCGCAGGTAACTAGGTCCCGTGCCATGGAGAGCTTTGAAGATAGTAACCAACACCTTGAAACGCACCCGAAAAACCACAGGCAGCCAGTGCAGCTCGCGCAGGAGTGGTGTTATATGGGAGTATCTGGTCCTCCCCATGATAGCCCGCGCGGCCGCATTCTGAACTAGCTGTAGTCTTCGGGTGCATCTCAAGGGGAGCCCCATGTAGAGCGTTGCAGTAGTCCAGGCGAGACGTCACCAGCGCATGAGTGACTGTGCGTAAGGCGTCCCGGTCCAATAGGGGGCGCAATTGGTGCGCCAGGCGAACCTGGTGGAACGCCCCCCTCGCCACGGCTGCCACATGGTCATCCATCGACAGTTGGGCATCAAGGAGGACGCCCAAATTGCACACCCGTTCCACGGGGGGCAGTTGTTCACCCCCTATGGCCAGCGATGGAGTCCACTGGTTGAACCGGGGTGCCGGTAGCCACAGCCACTCCATCTTGGACGGGTTGAGTCTGAGTCTGTTGTCCCCCATCCAGACCCGAATGGCTTCCAAGCACCGGGACATCATTTCGACGGCCTCGTTGGGGTGGTTTGGGGTGGAGATGTACAGCTGTGTGTCATCAGCGTACAGATGGTATCCAACCCCAAAACCACGGATGATCTCACCTAGCGGCTTCACATATGTGTTGAACAGGAGGGGCGAGAGGACCGACCCCTGTGGCACTCCACAAGTGAGCGGCCTCAGGGTCGACCTCTGCTCCCCTGCCAACACACATTGCGTCCGGTCGGAGAGGTAGGAGCAGAACCACCACAAAACGGTGCCCCCTACTCCCACCCCCTCCAGCCGGTGCAATAAGATACCATGGTCGATGGTATCGAAGGCCGCTGATAGGTCTAATAGGACCAGGATAGAGGAACAGCCCCTATCTCTGGCCCTCCAGAGATCATCCACCAACGCGACCAAGGCCGTCTCCGTGCTGTGACCGGGCCGGAAGCCGGACTGGCGTGGGTCTAGATAGTCGGTTTCCTCCAGGTGACGTGGGAGCTGTTGTGCCACCACACTCTCTACAACCTTCGCTAAAAAGGGAAGGTTGGAGACGGGACGATAATTAGCTAGCTCCGCCGGGTCCAGGGAAGGCTTCTTGAGTAGGGGCCTCACCACCGCCTCTTCAAGGCGGCCGGTAAGGACCCCCCCTCCAATGAAGCGTTCACAAGACCCAGGAGCAAGCCTCGTGTAACCTCCCAGGATGCCAGTACAAGCCAGGAAGGAAACGGGTCCAATAAACATGTAGTGGCTCGCAGTTGCCCACGCAACCTGCCAAACTCCTCTGCTCTACCCTGCAAAGAGGCTTCCCACGGCCTCTGTGATAGGAGGGAGCGGGTCACCCGAAACAGGGCGGCAGGGCGGTTATCTGCGGACGCAATAAGAGCAGCACAGTGTCTACGTTTGGCCGCTCTCAGTGCCACAAGGTAGGTCCGTAAATAGGCTCTTACCTGTGTTCGGTCAGATTCGGAGCGTGAGGACCTCCACCTGCTTTCTAGGCGTCTCTTGTGGCATTTCATCACCCTCAGCTCCTCGGTAAACCAAGAAGCCAGGGTGGTTCGTTGCCGCAGGAGAGGTCGCAAAGGCGCTACCCGGTCCAAGGCCCCAGCAGCCGCCCTATTCCAAGTGGCTACTAGGTCCTCCGTCCGGGAGCGGGTCAGGGCTACAGGAAGTGGCCCAAGCTCCGTCTGGAACCTATTCGGTTCCATCAGTCGCCTGGGGCGGAACCATCTGGGACAGTCTGGTTCCGCCTCCCCGCGGTGGGGGGTAGTGCCAGGGAACTCGAGCCGGAGAGATGAGTGATCTGACCATGACAGGGGTGTAATAACCAGATCCCCTATTCCCAGATCACTCGTTCACTGTCCAGAGACAAAAACAAGATCCAGTGTGTGCCCACCTTCGTGTGTGGGGCCCTGAATTAATTGGGTCAGGTCCATGGCTGTCATGGAAGCCATGAACTCCCGAGCCACCTCGGATGCTTCACCCGTCGACGGCAGGTTGAAATCCCCCATAACCACAAGTTTGGGGGTATCAACCGCCGTCTCCGCGATCAGCTCGAGGAGCTCAGGCAGGGCCGCTGATGCATAGCGAGGAGCCAAGTATACAATCAGCAAGCCCAACTGCCTCCCTGGGCCCCATTTCACACCAAGGGACTCACACCCGGATATCTGTGGCACAGTGAACTCCCTCGGTTCCAGACTCTCCCGTATAATGACCGCCACCCCACCACCCTTACCCAGGGCCCGCGGCTGATGAAATGCACGGTAGCCTGGCGGGCACATCTCCACGAGGGGTAAACCACCCTTGTGGCCCAACCAGGTCTCCGTTATCCCTGCAAGGTCCGGCTCCCCCTCTGAGATCAACTCATTGATGAGGGGGGCCTTGTTGACAGCGGACCTTGCATTGCAGAGCATCAGCCTCAGGCCCTGGCTCTGTAGGTCCTGGCCACCTAGGCTGCGGGGGTTGGTACAAGCGACCGGGCGTGTCCAGCAGCCACGGTCTCCCAACCGACGAGATTTTCTTCCATCCTCGCACCCATCCCTCCCCACGACCGTTGGAATAAAACAACCCTCTATAGGAATATCATTCTCCCTCCCCCCCCACTCCTCTCACTCCCCCCTTGACCTCACATGTTCGCCTGGCAAAAGTCCCCCTCCTGGCCTGATTATCCCTCCCACCCACCCTGGAACCCCCTAAAATGGATAAAAAACATTTAGTTAAAACCCCCGAGTCTTCTCGGGGTTAACGAACCCGTCATTAAGGTGGGCCCTTGAGAGGGCAAAGGGCCATACCTGCGAGAGGGGGGACTCCCGCAGTAGGAGCAAGTCTGACCTCGAATATATGCTGGGGAGAGCTGTAACAAGGGCCAGGGTGCTATGGATGTTAAATTGAGTCAGCAAGCCAGGTTCCACGTCAGATGATAAGTCAAATAATAAATAGATAAGTAGATGGTAAGTGGATGGTAAGTGGATGGTAAGTAGATAGTAAGTAGATGGTAAGTAGATGGAGGCCAGGAGGCAGTCTGTGGTGTGGGTAAAGGCAGACAGTCTAAGTAAATACTTGATGAAATTTGATGGTAAGCGGGGTGGGTAGATGAACAGTAGGATGGCAGGGGTGAGAGATGGTGGGGGGTAGTCACGCAGGCACGCGCAACAATCAGCTGGAAGCAGTTATAAATAGCCAAAATAACAGGTGGGCAGGTAGTTATAGATGGTTACTGATGGTCAACGAGGGGCACCTGGGCACAGCCATGGCAGGCAGATGGCAGGGGCTGATAAATCCTTTGCCTGCCTGGCGCTGAGCCTCCTGCCAGTCTCCAGGGCAAAAACCCGCCCTGCCCCTGGTGCCACAGGTCTCCCTCCTTCTGCCAGGCTCCAGCACAGATCTTTAGGAACTAGTCCCGTCGTAGCCTGCCTCCCCCTGCTTCGGCGACCTCCCCGCTGCTGGTCCTGGCCCGAGCGCTGCTCCGGCCGGCCTACGGCTGTCCCGCAGGCCTTCTGTTGGCCTCCAGCGTCTCGAGCCTCGTCCAGCCCCCAAACGGCCTTCCGACGGTCCTCACCCTCCAGTTCGGCCTTGTTAACATCGCCGGTGCCGTCCTCATGCCGCCCGGGTCGCTGGGACGCCACCGCCGCCACCCCCTTCGTCCTGCCTCTACCTCCGCAGCCGCTGTTGTCGCCGCACCGTCCAGCTAAAGCTCCAACACCGCCTCCGCCTCCAGCTCCCATTTCGGCTCCAGCCGGTGCTTTCTCCTTTCTCCTCTAGCTGTTCGACCACCCTGGAGGGCCAATTTAGGCCCTACGGAAAGCCAGGGTGGTCGCTGCTCTAATTCCCGATCCTCAAGATGGAAAGAGGGCCAGGGGCGCCCCCTCCCCCGTCAGAGAGCTCCATAAACATACGGAGCTCAGAAGTCAGCAGCCATTTCCCCGGAAGCTCCTCCTCCATTTCCTAATAATATGGGATTCCTAATATAATGATCTTTAAAGCCAATATTTACTTTATCATACCAAAAAAACCATGCCACCCAAATCTCACACTATCTACCTCTAATCATAACCATTTCTTATGTCTTAACAATAGCCATTCCTTCATCCAAACATTTTGCAACTGCCATTCTTTTTTTATGCATTTTTCTCATTCCTAGTCTAAAGAGACTAAGTCCTCAAGGTAGAATCTGTCCAATGCTATATTGGAAGGTACTTACAGTAGTTACCCCCAATGAGGTCAAATAGACATAGGCTCAAATATAATTCTTCTCTGTATCAGCCCCTCACCCTACTTTGAAACACACTGTCCTAGGAGATATGCCAAGCACCTAATTGGCCTTCTGCAAAGCATCAAAATTAGCTACATTCTAGCAGTATTCAGTGACTCATAACTGATATTGCTGTCTGTTTAGTTTTGGGTAATATTTTTATTACTTTCTCGTTGATGTTGTGTAATAGGGATTTGATTTATAATTCTGAAATATTTAGAATCTTGGGAATTGGAAATCTTGTTAAATAAACCAATAAAAAGCACCCAACCATCCATTATCCAATATTAAAATATTCTGCTCCATTCTGTATTAGTAAACAAAATGTAAATGTTTTCTCCTTTAATTGTAATCTTTAGTGGCTTCTGAATTCCTTAATGTCCAACCTTCAAAGTCTATTATGATTTTTAAGATAATTCAAAACAAAAGAATTTTCCCATTAAAAAGATTCTTATAATCAATTCCAAAATATTTCAAATCTATTGAGATTTTTAGTCCATTTGTAATTTTCTAGAATCAATGCTTAATCACTTTTGCTGTTTTCTTGTCCTTAAACTTGTATTTAAAACAGCTTTTGCTAAGAGTTAAAGGAAACTTACCCACTGCTATAAAACCTGTTGATCCAAAGGTTTCTACTAGCCGAAAAGCAATTAATAAGTAATTTCCAAAAATGATTAGAAAATCAAATATGCAAACCCAATGTCCTTTTAAAAGTTACTGATCTTGGTGTGAGCAATAAAATGGCTTTTTCCCTGACCTGCAGACATCTAAACTCACTGGCAAGAAGCAACTGTATCATAAGTAGAAGAATGTGGGTTAGACAGCACCACCACCAGATGGATTCGTAACTGGCTGACCAACCGCACTCAACGTGTAGTCCTCAAAGGAACTGCATCTACATGGAGAGAAGTATGCAGCGGAGTACCCCAAGGCTCTGTTTTGGGCCCAGTACTCTTCAACATCTTCATCAATGATTTGGATGAGGGAATAAATGGGGAACTCATCAAATTTGCAGATGACACCAAGCTGGCAGGAATAGCCAACACTCCAGAAGATAGGCTTAAGATACAGAAGGATCTTGACAAACTTGAACACTGGGCACCATCTAATAAAATGAAATTCAATGGTGAAAAGACTAAGGTTCTACATTTAGGCAACAAAATCGGAATGCACACGTACACTATAGATGATACCTTGTTCAACAGTAGTAACTGTGAAAGGGATCTTGGAGTCCTAGTGGACAACCATTTAAATATGAGCCAGCAGTGTGCAGCAGCTGCCAAAAAAGCCAACACAGTTCTAGGCTGCATAAATAGAGGGATAGAAGTGTTAATACCACTTTATAATGCCTTGGTAAGGCCACGCTTGGAATACTGCATTCAGTTCTGGTCGCCACAATGTAAAAAAGATGTGGACACTCTAGAAAGAGTGCAGAGAAGAGCAACAAAGATGATTAGGGGACTGGAGACTAAAACATATGAAGAACGGTTTCAGGAACTGGGTATGTTTAGCTTAAGAGAAAGAAGGACTAGAGGAGACGTGATAGCAGTGTTCCAATATCTCAGGGGTTGCCACAAAGAAGAGGGAGTCAAACTATTCTCCAAGGCACCTGAGGGTAGAACAAGAAGCAATGGGTGGAAACTAATCAAGGAGAGAAGCAACTTAGAACTGAGGAGAAATTTCCTGACAGTTAGAACAATTAATCAGTGGAACAGCTTGCCTCCAGAAGTTGTGAATGCCCCAACACTGGAAGTCTTTAAGAAGATGTTGGATAGCCATCTGTCTGAAACGGTATAGGATTTCCTGCCTAGGCAGGGGGTTGGACTAGAAGACCTCCAAGGTCCCTTCCAACTCTACTATTGTATTGTATGCGCTTATGAGCAATTTCAAGTCCTCTCCTTGCCTGAAGAAGAATTATGAAGAAAGACCCCTTCATTTTGCTTCCTCATCTTCAATTAGCCATTTCTTCGCCTGCAGGTCCTACAATAGTAACTTCTGAATAATTTCTATCAAGGTCTCATCTTCACCATTTTTGCACTTATTAATTATCCTATGAACATATGTTCCTAATACAGGTCTCAAGAGAGACATATTATTTCCTTTCCCAAATTAATGTGTTGTGCCTGAAGCTTCAGAATTACGCACCAGATGTTCAAAGTCTATATTTGATATTATAGCAGCATTCCAAACCCATCAAAAAATAAGCAAAGAACATAGAAGCAATAGTAACAGAATAATATTTTCGGAATACAAGGTAAATTATGACACCATTGCATAAAAGAAACTACAGCCTCTATGATTCATTGTATTCACATACAGTATATCCCAAATTAGAATATATGTGTGTATATTTTTAATATCCAATACATTTTATTTATTTAAAAGGTTTGATTGGCTGGCAATCTTAAATAACTCCAGGCTGCTCACAACAGCAATAAAACCAATAACTATAAAACATAAAGTAAAACAATAAAAAACATTAAATACCTTACACCTTAATAATGTACTTATTAGGATGCCCAAAGCAAACTCCAATTACCCTCATTCTTTTCTTTCCCTTCTATCCTATCCCAGGTCACAGCAAAAAAACAGGACTAGATGTTCTTCCAACAAGCTAAAAGGTTAAATCCTGCTGAATTGCCAGAGGGGGGAAGGGTATTTCAAAAGATAGGGTTTTACCATTGAAAAGACACTCTTCCAAGGTGCCAATAGGTGGAAAAATTTGAGGGAAGGGATCTGGAGAGTGTTTATGCTGTCTCAAACAGTGGGATCAGCAGATATTCTCAGGAAGAAGTGGTTCGGCAAATAATCAGATATTGGGTAGAGCTTTAAAGATGATAATAAGCACCTTGAATTGCACCTGCTAGGAAACTGAGAGCATGCAGTTTGCACAATAAAGGTGTAATGTAGGCAAACCTATGAACACTCAGTATCATGGACAGCATTGTATTCTACATCAGTTGTAACTTCCAAATGGGCTTCATGTAAAGCCAGTAATTCAAATGATTTCAGTAATCCAAATGAGAAGTGATTAAGGCATAAGGGACCATGAAGGAGGTCTCCTGGTCCAGGAAAGGCTACAATTAGTACACAAAACAGATCTGTGCAAACACATCTCTAGTCATGGTTGCTCCCTGCTCATTCAGGTATGAGTCCAGGAGGATATCAAAGTAGCACCCTTGGTCCAGGAGAATGCAACCCCATCCAGAGTCCAAGATGACAAGTTCCCAAATCCTGGGAGATCAAAATCACAGAGACATTGCATCTTGCCAGAGTTGAAATAGGGTGTTGGTACTTACCTGATACGCCTCTTCTCATAGTGGGGGAGGAGTATCCAGGATGGGTTGACCTTGTCCTCTCTTGATTGGACTGAGTCAGATAAGCTCTTTTAGCCACACCTTGGTCACCAGGCTCCACCCAGTTATCGGCGAAGAACTCTATCCAACTCGCTGTGTCATCCACTCTAGACTTTTAGTTTCAAACCTTTATTACTTCAACAGAACAGTTCAACAAAACAACAAAACAATTTCGCAACATACCCATATCAGGAGGGGCTGGATACTTGTCCCCCACTATGAGAAGAGGCGTATCAGGTAAGTACCAACGCCCTTTCTCCATAGTGAGGGGAGGAGTATCCAGGGTGGGACGTACCAAAGTCCCTAGGGAGGATTACACATTTGAGTATATGCCCAAACTTACACCTGGTGAGGCGTGTCCCCTGCCCTGTGAACATCCTGCAACACCCTATGTCTGAATGAGGCTTCCGCAGTAGCAAAGGAGTCCAACTTGTAATTCCTCAGGAATGGTGAGGGGGAAGACCCCGTGGCTGCCCTACAGATCTCTGATCGTGAGGCCTGCATGGCCCAGGCCGCCAAAGTGGTCGCGCTTCATGTAGAATGCGCTGTGATAGAGCTCGGTGTTTGCAGACCCCGCGCCTGATAGGCAGAAGCAATACAGGTTCTTAACCCCCTGCCTATTGTGGTGGAAGTCATCTTGTTCCCCAGGGACCCCGGCTGGAAGGAAACAAATAGGGCTTCCAACTTCCTGTTCGGCCTCTGAGGTAAATCCTCAGAGCCCTCCTCACATCCAAGGTGTGCCACTTCCTCTCTAATGGGTCAGAAGGGTCCAGGCAGAAATTGGGCAATATCAGCTACTGCGAGCAATGGAAGCAAGAACACACCTTGGGTATGAAGGAGGGGTCCAACCTTAGCACTACCCTGTCCTGGTGGAACATGCAGAGATCTTCCCTGGTAGAACAGAGCCTGCAGTTTGGATATCCTCCTGGCGGAGGTGATGGCCACCAAAAAGGCCACCTTAAGTATCAGGAACTTCAGAGAGACAGTATGTAATGGTTCGAACGGAGGGTCTGTCAGAGCGTCGAACACCTTGTGTAAGTCCCAGGAAGGGTACTTGTGCACCATGGGCAGTTTAAGATTGGAGGCCCCCTTGAGGAACCGCCTGACCATCAGATGTCAGTGTCTGAGGTCTACCGCAGAGGAGTACCAATGAAATGGCCGAGACCTGTCTCCAAATCAGAGGGAGCCAACCCTCTGTCCAACCCTGCCTGAAGAAAGTCCAGAACTTGTGCTACAGTGGCCCGGACTGGATCGTGGCCCCTAGAGATGCACCATGTTGAAAAAGCCCACCCTGTAGCGCTGCAAATGTGCTCTGTGGAGGGTCTGCAAACTGCCTGGATAGTCTGTGTAACCCTAGGGGAGAAGTGATCTTCCCTCAGGATGCTCCGCTCAAGCGCCAACCGGTCAACTGGAGCCACTGAGGGTCCGAGTGTTCCAGCAGTCCCTGACTGAGGGAGATCCTCTCCTGGGGGATCCTCCAGGGCCTGTCTCTTTCAGCCTTTCTCACTGAAACAGGGGTGAGGGAAATCCCAGCAGCTGATTTCAGTTAGACTGCAAACAGAGTTTGGGATTCAACTTCAATGTCCCTTTTACTCGAGGGGAGCTCAAAATATCCTCATCTTTACACTGTTCTGCCTTGGGTGGTTGCTCCACCCCCATGCCTGCAGAGGTAGAAGGGAGGCTTGAGGAGAATGCCCTGTAGTGAGGGTGACTGCCATCCCTGGATAGAGCCCCAGATGCCTGAGGTATCAATGGGAATCCTCACTTGCTGGGAGGGATCCTCCTCTGTGATCGCATCAGACTCCAGACCAGGGGGACCCTTCTTGCTGATGGTCTTGTGGCAGATGTGCCCTAGGGCTTTATGCCTCTGCCTTTCATATTTAGAGGCAGGTTTGGGAGGCTTGGAGCCAGAGCTTGCCTGGAGGAGGTGTGCCTGGAGGAGGTGTGCTTCATTTTGCTCTTTGCCTTGCCTCCCCTGCCCTTGGCTGATGCCTCTGAGATGGTTTCTAACCTTTTTAAGGGCTCGTCAGTGCCTCAGGTGGTTGCTGGCTGCAGGGCTGAGTGCTTGGCTCCTGCCGGCCTCCTCTGAGCTGCTGGGGGCTGCCATCTTGGACCACGTGGTTTCAAAATGGCTCCCAGCTCCAATTTCAAAAAGCTCCCCTTTGCTGGAGCACGTGGAAGCGGCTTGTGCCTTTGCAGGCTGCCGCACGGCTTCTGCTGCCGCTGGGGGCTCTCTCTCACCTCCCCCTGCCTCCCGCAGCTCTTTCTGAGCCTCTCAGATCGCTGGCGATCGCTGCCAGCATGGGCGCTCCTGGGTATTTTAAAACGCCGCAGTTCGCCATTCAACCCAAGGGGAGCGGTGGAGTGCTCCGGCACCCTTAGAGCCTCCTTGGGCATCGCCCTTGCTGCAGAGGCCTCTGCGGAGCTCGCTTGCCTGTCTTTGGTGAGAGTCCTCACTTAGTGCCCTGGGTCTCGCTCTGTGACCTGGGCTGCACGCCGCCTTAGCGGTTGCTGCATGGGTTTTCTACCCCCGCTGGGGGTTTCCTCAGCCTCTAGTGATTGGTCAGGCACCGTGGAGGCAATTTTGATCACTTTGCAGCAATTTAAAATTTTTCCTTTAAGTTTCTTCAGGATCTCAGGGTGAACACAGTTGTCTGTTGGTGGACTGAGTCGATAACTGGGTGGAGCCTGGTGACCAAGGTGTGGCTAAAAGAGCTTCTCTGACTCAGTCCAATCAAGAGAGGACAAGGTCAACCCATCCTGGATACTCCTCCTCTCACTATGGAGAAAAAGTTGGTTCCTCCCCATCAAAACTCAGGTATTTGGACGACACTGGGATGGTGTTACCGCCTGGCCAGAGATAGAATTGTACAGCTGGGTATAATCACTGTACTGATGATACCCTTACCTATGCCATTGAATTATCTCATCCAACAATTTCATTTAGATATTAAAGAAGAGATGGGAGAGACCTGTTCTGTCTCAGATTTCAGACAAACATATGCAGAAGTCCTGCTAAGGAGGCGAGTTATTTACTACAGCAAAGCAGATAAAAGTAGATAAGATCATAAATTGATGTCTATGCAAAGAGTTGCCTGAGAAGTCTGTTTTAACATTTCTCTGCACACCACTGCATGCATAAAAATCTAGGACTTGGGGGTTGTGTCATATCATCCAACTGCTCCAATTGATCAGGAGATGTCTATGATTGATCAGCATCCTCAGATGAATTATGACTTGAAGATTATCCTGAAGCTGACAATCCACAGACTTAGCTAGAATAATCCTGTCAGAATTGGAGGGAGAAACTGAATCTGAATCTTGGCCCCATGGCAAGACCTGAGCCCGAGGCAATCCACACTGTAGAGACCTAGGACTTGACTTGTCTTCACCCACCAATATCAACTGGTCATGGAGAAAGGAGAACAAACAAAATGATGCCTCTCACTCTTAACCCCTGGAACCAGTCCAGAAGGCTACCGTAGTCAATGGTACTGAAAACTGGCAAAGAACCAAGAGAGACAGAACAATTGTACCATCCCCTCCTGAGCCCTCCCAAGTCCATCAGCAAGTGTGTCCATTGCTCTCTCATTGCCAGACTCCAGCCTGAACCCAGATTGAAAAGGGTCTAGATAATCCACTTTATCCAGACTCCTCTGAAACTGCATGTCAAACACCATGTTCCTCCCCCAAAAAGGGTGGGTTGGAGACAGGACAAAGTTGTCTAACAGAGCTGGATGCAGGAATGGCCTCTTGAGAAGGAAGCACATTCCTGCCTCCTTCAAGTTAGCATTAACCATTGCTTGGACCCATCTCACAGGACATTTAACAACCAGAAAAGGCAAGGGTCCAGAACACAAATGGCCAAGTTCCCAGGCAGAAGAACCCTCTCCACATCCTCAGGATCAAGTGGCTCAAACGCATTCTAGGTAACAAGGCTCAGGCATGCCTCAATCCCTTCCAAAGGATCTGTTCAGTCAGAGCCCAACTCTAAGTGAAATCAAGCAACTTTATCTGACAGATGCCAAGAATATTCTTTGTAGAAGCCCTGAAAGATCTCCCCAACGCTTCTTTATACAGGAAAGATCTGGTCAGCAAAACAGATACTCTGCAGATGCAATAAGGGTGGAGAAATTAGATATTTTAAAGCTATCACCTATTTCATTTTTTTTTCAAAACCAGAAATCATATAATAGATTTTTCCCTAGCATGTATTTTTGTGATACTGAAGATCATAAGAAAGGGATTAAAAGTTGCAAATATCCCATGGACTGCAAATTGTCCTCACCTATGGTAACCCAAATTTTCATTGGCTGTAGGAAGCTTACATTTGAGACAGTTCTCTGATCATTTATTGAACAAAATGGTGGATAAATTAATTTCTTTTTCAGAAGATGAAAATGTGGCTTTTGAAGAATAAAAGAAATACTCATTGGCCACTGTTCCATACTCTTTCTTCATTTTTCCTTCCATAACTGTAAATACAATTGCATGC